>JANBPO010001714.1:11702828-12247599 GCA_024336825.1 Amorphophallus titanum
GTCTTGGGAGAATCTTGCACCGCAACCCCCGATGGTCCTGCCTCATCGACCTTTGGCTCCGAATTGTTTTGCTAGGCTATGCTATCATTTTTTTGACCCTTGGGACATGGAATGGGGCTGGCCTCACCCTCATCCTTCGGACTGGATGGCTAAGGAGGCTGGGAGCGAGTGCCCCTAGTAATAGAGTCGACTTCCTGGCAAGGGTTCTTTCCCTTGGCAGCTTTGAGAAATTCAACAAAAGAGGGGATGACCTTGCCCTCTTTATTTTCTAGATAGAGCCCTGGCGGAGGGGGAATTTGAATCCCCTTGACTTCTGGAGGGGGTATCAGGTAGGGTTGCTCCCTCCTAAAAATGATGTTGTGGTTAGCCGGTATCAGGAACCCCCATTTTTGACTTGACCAGGTTGCATGTGTAGTGGCTGGGGCCTCAGCCTGATTCACCTCAACAGATGGCATGAAGCATATGGCTTCTTCATCTTCCTCCCCTGGCAGATTGAAGAGAGCTGGCAGAGTGTTGTAGGAAAGGGTTGCTACATTTTGGGCCCTTCGAGTTTTTATCTTCTTCTTCCGCTCGTTATTCGGCGGTGCCTGCCCCCAGAACAAGCTGCTGTCGTCTTCATGCTTCTCTTGCCTTTCTTCTTCATGCTCCATGGTAAGCTGTTCAAGCCGCTCCCATGGCACATGGTCCTTCATTAATAAAGGTTGTAGTTTGGGCTGGTCGTAGTCATCTAGTCCATTGATGTATGCCTACAGTCTTCAGACATCTGAGCTTATTTCTTGTCCACTGGCAACGGAGTTTGTCTTTTCCGATTGTGGGTAGGTATTCTATATACAGCAAGCTAGTTAACCCAAGTCGGTGTCAGAACTGCTGGGGCTAGCCGTGCCATCACACCCGAACATGTGCCATGATAATGCAACAGGGTGCACGGTTCTTTTTATTCTTGGTAGGGACCTTTTGCCATCCCTGCTGCTCCTTCAGAGGTGTTTGAAAACATGCCTTGTAGGTGTGCTGTGTGTTGGCCTCTACAACTTCTTCTTGCAAAGCCTGGTATAGTGACACCATATTGACAACTGCCCTATTCATTGGTGTTTCATGAGGTTGCGAGGGATCAACTTTGTACTGCCCCATCTCAAGTTCACCTTTATTTATCAGACCTCAATTACATCGTTAAATACATAACAATTTTCAATTGGGTGCCCCAACATTTGATGGTAGGAGCAGAATCTTGGGCTATCCTTTGTTTTCAAATCTTCTCGCGTCTTCGACTTAGGTAGTGTGATTTTACCGAATTGGGTGGCCCACTCTAAGAGCACTCTGGTTTTATCCTTCGGAAAGAAATATGTTTTTTTCATCTTGTGCCTAAGTGAGGGACCCTCTTTCTTTTCTTTTGTATTGGACGTACTCTAATATCGAGTGAACACTCGGCCCGACGAGCTAGCAACTAAGAAACTCCGCGCTGCACCCTCGAACCTTGAGGAAGAACCGCCACACCTGAAAAGTAGGGGGTGAGTCTCGTCTCACTGGGTCGTAGGGGTCCCGCGTAACCCCAACCGTAAAACAAGGGTGGTAGCGGAAAGCAGCAACGACAAGAACAACAGCAATAACCGCAACAGAAATCGCAAACATGGTGGTCCACAAAACCACGACTCTACAACTACTCCTACTGTACCAGAAAACCCACCCCGATCTCACAGTTGGGGGACCACCGGACTAACGAGAAAACCCTGGCTGCGTTACTAGGGGAAACGTCACGGCACCTCTGTCGTGGAGGCCCGTCCTTACTGATTAGGGCCCATTTCAAGACCACACGGTCAGGGAACACAGTCACAACTTCACCGTCATAAACCCTACACCGTCTAGGGAAAACCCTCGATAACGCATATCAAAAATCCTAAACCTCACCGTCGGGAAAGACACCCAAAAATTATACGCAAAATCACATCTCGCAGACAAGAAACAGAAACTCGAGTCACAAGAATCTCACGTCACGTGATGGGAGTACCTGCCCACTAGAAGCAAGGACAGAAACATCCACTGACGTCTTGCTCCACGCCTCAGGTGTCTCCCTCTGGCCCAGCGGAAATTGAGACACCATACAGTAACCAAAACTCAGAACAAGGACTAGCTGGGGTCGCGATCATCAGTGCGGGTCCGATATCCCTAACCACGTGTGCATACACAGACCATGCGCCCTAGGTCAGATCCTCTAGCTGGTTCTTCCCCAAAGCCCGGACTCAGGCTATGCGGAGGGGACCTAAAGTAACCAGCCTAAAAATTGTCACACCGGGAAAGCCACCCTACCACTCCCAAGTTGGTCAGCACACACGTACCGTAAGAAGGCTATGACTAGTGGGGAGTCACTAAACGTGAGCACCGAAAATCACACACGCACCCATCGCGAGTAGCACGGAGTACCAGGTGGCTCAGAGCCACCAGACTCGGGACAACCATCTAGACCTAATAAATCTAACGGTCTTTGAGTCACAAGACTCAGAGTCAAGACCGTCGTACTGGATGGCACATGCCATCAATCGGCCATACTCCTAGGGTCAAAACTAGGGTACGATAATTCACGAAGCGGCCCATGACCTCCGAGACCATTCCCTTACAAAGGGAACTCGGGAAACCCCCAACCCCAGGTTGGGTGACTGGACTCACAGTCCAAGGCCATGTGCATGGCTCACACGAAAAACACTTTCCGAAGAAGCCAACATCATGTGGGGATGGCCCTCCGCACTCATACCGATATATGGTGACTCGATCTAGCAGAAACACAAAGGCCTGGAACACATAGGTTCACCCAGACCCTCAAAACCCACAGGCATGCTAATTGAGATAACACGGTACTTCCAAACACCCAAAAACATGGTCACAGTAGCCCCGGGGTGTCCGAGACGCCCACAGGCCAAGGGGAACACGATCAGCCACGTTCTACACACTCTGGCCTACATGGGATGAACACGCCACCCTCTGTGGGCGCGTTCACAATTAACGCGACCAGGGCCTTGGTCGTGACCACTCATGAACGCGACCACCGCCATGGGCGTGACCCTTCTTTAACGTGACCCAGGCACCAACCACGATAATGACGCGGTGAGGATGACGACCGCATTTACACACAAACGTGGTCGGTCAGACGACCGCGACTCTCGTTAACGTGATGGGTCCCCTGGTCGCGACAAACCACTGAACGCTATGGGGGTGGCGACCGCGACCCGGTCGCGGTTAGTCTCACCACCTCAACCCTAACCACCTTACTTTTCATCTTTCTTGATGAACGCGGTGGCACGATACGTCACCTTCTTGAAGAACATGGCCACTGTGGTGACCGCGATCTTGACCCTAGACGGAAAACACAAAATTCTGCGAAAAATGTCATTCCATGCCCCAATCACACCCATGTGACAGAGAATATAAGGGGAAATCATTCCCCAGTGGACCTCTCACTTTCGCCACCCACCGGCATTATCACCACCACCACCACCACCACCACCACCATGGAAAGTTCTTGAGGTGGGGGAGGGGGGGTACGTGGAGGTGGGGCTCCGAGGACTGTCGTTGGCTTCTCTCCCCTTGATAGCCGAAGTGCTTGTTGTGTTCCTCTCTCAAGAGTCTTTTACGGTGCCGCCTTTTCCTCCCCCGTTCTGGTACGCCACGCTGAGTGTACCAGGTACGGTGGCGGGGAAGAGCTGTCAACTGCCGGCCTAAACCTGTTTTTCAGGGGAGGAGATCATCTGGGATTTGGATGGGTGGGACTTATTTGTTGATATCAAGTCAAAGTTGAGATTTTCTCACCTATGAAGAGAAGAATTCTTATAGTACAATCTGCGAAAAGGTTCTTTGACATCGAACTCCCACACGGGAGTGTTTCCGTTTTAAAATCTTCGGTAATGGATATCACGGCCTGGTTCCAGAGATGATCTGTTAGTATCATTTTTTTCCTATTCTTCTTATTTCGCACTAATTAAGCTTAATGTGAAGCCATTTCCCTCGTAATTTTTTCTTGTAAAAGTAACTCCAATAGATACTAACTAAACTTAATCCACCGAAGATCGATCATAGACCCCCCATCTGTTTCCACTTGTTTTCTCACCGTTACTTCTCCTCCTCCTTTGTGTGCTGTGTTTCTTCTGGCTCATGAGTGTCGCCGTGTCGTCCTCCCCCAGTATCCCATAAAAAAAAACAAAAGGGAAGGGTTTCACGCCACTGCAATTGATTGGCTTCCTGGGGGGACACCTTGATGCATGGTGCTGGCCCTCCGGCCAAACACACCACCTGCTCTCGTGGGTTAGTTTCACTCTTCGCAAATCTGTGCCAAGTGCCACGCGTTGACCCGCATGTCTCCCTTCTCTCTCGCCTCGTGCGTTGCTTGGCCATGGCCACCGGGAGCGCAATACACAGCATGCTCGATCGTTCTCTCCATCAAGATGGGCTCCCCGAGTGGGGAGAGGAAGGAGTACGGCGGGTTTCTCTCGAGCTGGAATCTCGCGGAATTCATGAACAAAAAGAAACAAGAATTTAATTCTCGCCAAGCAATTGTGGACCTGTGTGCATGGTGTGTACGAAGTAAAACATATGCATCTCTTTTCCTTCTGAATAGTTATATTATTTAGGAAAACGTAATTACCCTTACATTATATGTTATCCTGAATTTCTTCCTACACATCACATGCCATGTGATCGATATAAATGAGTTAGAAATACTCCACCTCACAAATTCGTGAGCTGAATCCCACCTCTCGCACAACTTTTAAATGGCATGCACGATATGATATTGCAAATGCGCTAGCTTTTAACTTTTAAGATCTCTATATACTTTTCATGTCAGAACAAAAATACAGTTTTTTTGAAGTCGATCAACGAAGAGTATTTCCAAACGTTACCTGAAACTTTACATCATGTGGTAATTAAGGAGTTGTGAGTTCTGTCAACTTACAAACCTACCCGGTTACCTTGATTTTCCTTCACGTCAGAAACAACCATAAATCGTGTGATTTTGAGAAAATCACCCGAACCAAGTAGAGTTGCGATTTCACAAGATCCATAGCAAGGCGATTGACTCGCGGGAGTGTGTTTGTTAGAATGAAACACTGACAATAGTCATACCCGCTGGGGCCATATTCCTCTTTCATCGGCAAAGAGGAAAACAGTTCCCCACATGTCTCCCGCATGGCTGTAATAACCCCTTTCTCCCATTAGACCTTCGTTAGGCAGATTCATGCACTCCATCTCACCCATAATCACTGGTAAGGTAGTCTATGTTTGACTGGGTGTTTTGAGCAATGATACCATCGTATAGGTCTTTATGTCCCTTTTTTTTACTTTTTTTTAACGGAGAGAAAGAACCGGGTATTGATTGAACCATGAACGTCCCCTTGTAAAAGAGGACGGTGTCCACTCCCCCACTGGTGGGGCTCCTTCCTTGAAAGATTGTAAGTCATCAAAGTAGAACTGTCATAGCATGGATAAAACAATATGACCAATGAAAGGAAGACATGGAAATTCACAAAATGAATCAATATGCTGATTCGCAAAAGTACTTTAAATGTAGATACAATACAATTAATAACTCTGATAAAAAATTGAAGTGAAACAACAAAAGACATGAATATTTTGGTAGACCCGCAATGGTGGGTAAAAAAGTAACCCATGGGCATCATGAAAGTTGCTTGACTAAATGTGACTTTGTTATTAAATAACAAATGTACATTAATGAAAGATCAAAGCATTTTGCAGCATGTTTCGAACTGCCTGCGTTCATAACAGCAACCCTCTATAATGCGGCATCAGGTACCCAGGAAGGTAAATTGAATGTGAAACATCTGTCGAACTTCTCATAAGACTCTTTGCATGTGTAAATCTATATCATAGTTGCACACAGTTTAAGCTTATGCAAATACAGAGCATCAAACTTTCTACAAATTTTGGAATAGGCAAGGTGAAGAAAGAAATATATATTTTTTACCACATATTGTATAAAAGGTATAAAGAAGAATGTACATGTGAGAAGGGAGTGGCTCCAAAAGCTCCCCTATACAAAAGACCGCAAACAGGCACCCCACCCTTGCACCAAAGTCAAAAGAAGAGAGTTAAAATTGTCCGACTTACAAAAGGTGTTTTCCCACTCTTTCACAAAAAAGAAAATGGACTCCACACATTTTCCTGTACCGGTGAGCTTCTCTTGTGAACATTCTGCCATTCCTCTCCCTCCACATCACCCAAAAGATCACATGAAGGATCAGCCACCACACCAGAGAGTCAACTTGGTTCCCCATTGAACATGCCACTGTTTGATGAATTTTTCAATAGGTTCTTCAACAACTCTGTCACATCTGAACTTGGTACAAATCTGTTGCCATATTTCATTTACAAATTCACACTCTAGGAAAAGGTGGTCCATGGATTCCTCCTCCTTCCCACACACAGGACACATGGTATCAACTCCATCTATGAACCTAGCCAGTCTATCACGTGTGGGTAATCGGCAAAGAGAGATCCTTTAAATGAGAATCTTGACGACCTTAAGGGGAGCAGCTGGCCTCCAGACTTGATGAAACAAAGGGTGACAGGTTCCTCCATCAACAATGAAGGTGCATGCCAACCAAACAGTAAAGTTTCCCTTAGGGTTCCATCACTACACCCATTGATCTTTGGACAGATGGTCCCAGATAACCCCTTGGAGTAGGGACAAGAGGTCAGTCACTTATCTCATCATCCTTTAGCCACCTCCTAAAGTTCGGGCACCACCCATTTTGAAATCATATGCCTGCCCCACCAACATCCTCTTGTCTGTAGCAATGTGAAACAACTTGGTAAACTTGCTCGCCTGGAATTTGTCGTCACACCATGTGTCCCTCCAGGATAAGCAATCCTGACCATTCCCGATTTTAACATACACCGAAGCTTGGAGAAGATCTGTAGCCTAAAAGACTCCTCTCCAAACTAGAGATAATAAATAAGCCTATGGAGAGATCATGTCCCAGGCCCGACCTCTCAGATAATATTTAAGTTGAAGCCAGAGGCCATTTCTGTAGTCCCAAGCTTCCACAACCATTTGGCAAGAAGAGCTAGGGTGTTCAACCTAACATCTTTGAAACCCATTCCACCATTTCTTCTAGGCTGACAAACCCATCCCCAATTGACATCATGCCATCCTCTCACTCTATCTGCCCCTCCCTGTTAAAAAATCTACATTGAATGCTTTGTAGTTTAGCAGCCACCAACACGGGAATCCAGAAGATGGGCATAAAATAACCCATGAGGCTTTATAGTACTGAATTACACAGGACTGCCCTCCCCCCATAAAAGAGCAACCTTCCATTCCATCCAGTCATAGTTGTCAAGGCGACAAGACGATCCAAGGGATTCATCGGCAGCCTAAGCACTTAGACGATAAGGCGTCCGCTTAGGCGTTGCCTAGGCAACACCTTGGCACTTATTTAAAAACTCAAATATATATTTCCAATATACAAATTATGAATAAGATACTTGAAAAATTATAGATTTTAATTTATTATTATTTTTTTGCATATACATGCATATAAATTTCAAGTTGCTACATCGGAGCTTCATCAGGGCTCGTGGCAGCCCCTGCAATGTTAGCTTCTTGCCTTTCCTGTGTTATTGCTTGGTACTTCAGGATGTCCCCTGTCTTTAAAAGCGATAGGATTTCTTCATGATTATCTTGGTAGTCATCATAGACTGCCTTCGGAAGCCTTTCATCCGCTAGAGTGGAAGAGGTGATCACATCTATTTTGTAGCATTCTTCATCCGCAGAACCAACTGCCTTCATGGTTAGAGAGGTGGGGGTATGCGCCCCTGTCTAAGGACAGGGGTGACTGCTCTTCTTTTCCATCATGGGTGACATCGACCGCCCAGACAGCTCCCTATGGATGTGAGCTTCTAATGTCTTTTTAGGGGTGTGGCAGTGGATGGAAATCACATGGACTCCCCTTCTGTAAACGCCTGTTTCATGTGGACAGGGCGGGTCTACTGTATATTCCACTATTTGGAGTTTGCCCTTCTTGATCAAACTCTAGGCAATATCTTTGAAAATATAGCAGTCCTCGATAGAATGCCCCAGCATTCGATGATGCAGGCAGAATCGAGGGTTGTTGCTTCTTTTATCAACTTCTGACTTCTTGAGCTCTGGCTGAATAATTTTGTCGTAATGACAAGCCCATTCAAAAATCACCCGTGTCTTTACCCTTGGAAAAAAGTAAGGTTTCTTCATCTTCCCTTGCAGCGAGAGGCTTTGTTTTGTAGGCTCGCTGATCGAAGACTCGACCACCTCCTTAGTTTTCATTTTCATTTGCTCAAAAGCATTGAGACTAACACCTTCAGATTTGCTCTCCCGCCATGTCGTAGAGGCAGTGGGGCAATACTTTGTCAAAAAGGCTTCACCATCAATTGGTATTGTATTGAGCTGGTCAAAGGTTTGGATTTTGATGCCGATCATCTTTTGCCGAATTTCTTTCTTCAACCCTTGTTTGTAGATCTGAATAGTAGCCTTATGGCCCAGTGGAGGTTCGCACTTTACACAAAGGCCTCTCCATCTTTGGATATAGTCCAGGGCGGGTTCACCATCTCCCTACTTGTTCATAAACAGCTCTGCCTCAGTTATGGGTGAGTGCTTTAGTGGTGTGGAACTGGATTGTCGGGGAAGAATGCCCTTTGTTAATTCAGACAGACATCTAGTTACTCCAGCCAATTGCTTCTTCAATCTTTCAATCTCCTGCTACCGCTGATATAGCAACACGAGCATGACAGGGTTATGTTTGGAGAAATCTGGGGCGTGGCTCAGGCTACCATCCTCTGTTGTAACATCGGGCAAGGGTGGCAGCACCCTATCACCATGAACAGCTGGGGTTTGCCCTTCGAAAGTGGATGGGCCCATACCCCTGTGTGGAGGTGGCCTCCAAGATGTATTTCTTCATCTTATATTTCACAATTTGGAGACATGTGTTGCTCCTAGCTTTTAGCTTTTTGCATAGCTGGATCTTCTGTAGGATCATTGCCGGTTGGGGCAGGAATAGATATCATATCTGCTTCATAGAATACCTCTAGGGAAAAGTCTAGGCCAGGGTGCCGGGTAATCTACAACAATTCTTTGTCTAAGTTGGGTGGGTACCACAACTTCTTGAACATCTAGTTTTGCCTTTAAGCTTGGTGGAAGGGAATTTGTTACCTTCTGGCCATCTTTATCACCTTGCCGCTTATATCAGGTAGCCCTATGATCGGGACGACCGAGTCTTGAACTTCTTCAGGGAGTTTGCAATCATTATCCCCTTTTACTGACTGCTCATTAGCTGAGTAAAACTTTGTGGGCTTCCCCTCAGGATTAGGAACGTCTAGGGTTTTGAGCAGTTCGACTGTTAGACAGTCTATATCAGTGAGGGGTCTTGTGATTCTCGGGGGGACTTTTACGCAACCTAGCAAATCTTCGAGCTCTGGTGATTTTGGCTTGGGGTAGATATCAGATGCGATCGCCCTGAGCACTCCCACAACTTCAGCAATATGCGACACCTCCTGCTGATCCACGTAACTAGGCGGGGGCTGAGGGAACCAGTCGTCGGTTCCTGATGTCTTATTTTCTTTATTCTGGACTAGCTGAGCCTTTTCTTTTTTCTGAGTTGACTGAGAAGTCTGCTTCAACTTCTCCAAATAAAGCAAGGCATCAAGTAGATGACACTCAAACACCTTGAAGGGGTGTAAATCAGTGAAGATTCTTTCTTCTTTTCCATCCCAGGGGTACTTAATGCATTGGTGCAAAGTAGACGGCACCACCCAGTTCTGATGCAGCCATGGCCGGCCTAGCAACGCCTTGTATGAGGTGTCGACGTTAATGACATGGAACTGCACCTTAGTAGTGAAGTCTTCTAGTGAAAGCTTGAACTTTGCCACACCCATGGGGACTTTTGATTTCTGGTTAAACCCAGCAATCTTCATATCCTTGACCTCGACCGGGTGTACATTGAAGTAGTGCTTTTGATAGACGTGGTAAGGGAGTATATTTACTGCCGCCCCTGGGTCAATCAGAATTCTATTGATCAGCTGGCCATTCAGTTGCCCTCTCATGTATAAGGGCATGTTGTGGCTGGCCGTCGGCAAGAGCATATCCTCATCTATAAAGGTAACAGTAGTTTCCGAGCACATCTCGACAAAATAGCTCTCGAAGTAAGCTGGGGTTTGCAAGGCTGTAATAAGGGCCTACCAAGCTTCTTCATCTAAGGAGAGTATCTCCCAAACGTTGAATCTTGCTGGAATTCTTTTTAGTCATTTCAATATTTGAGTGCTGGCTCTCACATTAAATAGTCTTGCTTCTTTAGCTCTGTCGTGCTTGCTATAGCCTGGTGCCGGAGCCGTTGGCTCAGAAGGCAGTTTATCTTGCTCTCCGAGAATTGTCTACTCCCAACACATCTGATCAGTTGGCTCTTTTATTTGGATGGGTTCGGCAACAAGAGCGATGCCTTCACCACTTTCATCTGCCAAGAACGGCATACCCGAAGCTTGGGCAGGAGTGTTTTTAGCCTTTGACTGGGACTACTAGCATGGCTACTTACCTTTCTTTGTCGCCAGAAATTCAGCAATCGAGGGAGCTTCCTGGCCGCTTTCATCTTCAGGGTAGAGGCCCGGTGGAGGTGGGAGTCTGGCGCCCTTTACTTCAGGTTCAATAATTTGGTACGACTACTCACCCCTGAACATAATGTTGTGGTTGGCCGGGGGCAAACGTCCCCACTTCCTCCCAGATCTGGTGGCATGCTGGGAGGTGGAAGTTTCAGACTGGTTTGCTTCAGCTGGTGTGAAGCAGATCTCTTCATCACCTTCTTCAGAGCTTTGGGATAAGTTGAATAAAGCTAATAGAGTGTTGTAGGAGATGATGCTACCTATCTTTTTATTCTTTGATTTCCTATTTTTCTTCTTCTCTTCAGGCATCTACTCGGGTGGAGCATCTTTCGGGGCAATCTCTCCCCAAAATTCATCTTCAGCTTCTTGTTCTAGCCTGAGGGGCTCTAGATATTCCCAAGGGACGTATTCTTTCAGCTACACTGGTTGGAGCTTGGGTTGTTCATATTCATCCAGCCCATTTATAATCTTTTGTAGCCGTTTGACGGCTGGGTAGATTCTTGATGTACTCGCAATAGGGCTTGCTTTTTCTTATTATTGGTATGCACCTTGATGACCATTCGAGGGGCCATATCATGCCAAATCAGGGTCACAGCTGGTGGACCTGGCTGGGGTGTAATGTCGCGAATTCAGACTCTCGGAGTAGGGCAGGATGTCGATCTTCTTTTTGCATTTGCAGGTACCGTCTGCCAATTCTCCCAGTCTTTTGCTGGGGTTAGCACAAAAGCTTCATAAGTGTGCTTTGTGCAAGCTTCTGCCACCTCTTCGGGCAATTGCCCCCAGATCGGGCATTTCATGCGGACACAGTGGATTCACCTCCTACTTGCCCATCTGTAGTTCTCCCTTTTTAATCACACTTTGAATCACATCCTTGAAGACATAGAAGTCTTCAATGGGGCACCCGGGCATTTGATGGTATGGGCAGAAGCGAGGATCATCCTTCCTCCTAGCATCACCTGGCCTCTGCGGGTCTGGCAATGTAATCTTGTTGTAGCGGGTAGCCCATTTGAACAGAACTCGAGTCTTCTCCTTGGGGATGGAGTACAGCTTCTTCTTTTTGTTCCGCAGGGAGGGGCCCTCCTGGCGCTAAGCTGGCTTGGTAGGCGGTGGATCAACAACTCCATTATCTTTATCTTTTTGTTGTTTGAATGCCTTGAAGTGTACAGTGTGAACTTCCTTGGAAGCAAGCCACTTATCTGCTGGTTTGGTTTCTGGCTGGAGACAGTAGGGGCAGAAGAATATCTTGGGAGGAAAGTCTCGATTTCTGCCACCATGTTGTTTAATCGGTTGAAGAACCTGATTTCCATTCCTATCATTCTTTCGAGGACTTCTCTCTTCAAATTTTACTTGCAAATCTGCACAACATCTTCTTGATGCGATAGACGTTTGCATCTCATATTGAGATTTCGCCACCTTTTGATGTACTCCAGGGCCGTTTCATCACTTTTTTGCCTGGAAGCATACAATTCGGCCACAGTGACCTCCCTTTCAGCAACGTGGAAGCACTCCCAGAACTTTCACTGCATGTCTGGCCAACATGCCCATGTATTAAGGATGGGATGGTGCTGTGATGGCTATGTGACGAATGCGCTTGTGGACATGTACGTGAAGTGTGGTGAACTGAAGCTTGCACGACAGCTTTTCGATCGGATCCCAGTGAAGGACTTGGTCTCTTGGACCGTGATGATTGCTGGATATGGCATGCATGGGCACGGCAGAGATGCTATTCAAGTATTTAAGGAGATGCAGCGCAATGCGATAGAGCCTGATGGGGTTTCTTTTATTGCCATTCTGTATGCTTGTAGCCATTCGGGACTAGTGGATGAAGGGTGGAAATTCTTCAATATTATGAGATTTGAGTACAAAATAGAACCGAAGTTAGAGCACTATGCCTGCATGGTCGATCTACTCGGACGCGCAGGGGATTTGACTGAAGCGTACGAATTCATCCAGTCGATGCCAATAGAACCAGATTCCACTGTTTGGGGTGCACTACTCTGTGCGTGTAGAATCCACAGGGATGTGAAGTTGGCAGAGAAAGCTGCAGATGAAGTCTTTGCATTAGAACCAGAAAATACTGGATACTATGTACTTCTGGCAAATGTGTATGCAGAAGCAGAGAAATGGGAGGCAGTAAAAAGGTTGAGGGAGAGGATTGGCAGCAGCAGGCTGAGAAAGAACCCGGGCTGCAGCTGGATCGAGGTCAAGAGCGAAGTTCACATCTTTGTTGCCGGAGACAAATCGCACCCGCAAACAAGGCGGATAGAGCTACTGTTAGAGAATGTGATTAAGAAGATGAAAGAGGAAGGGTATGCTCCAAAGTTGAGGTATGCTCTGATGAGAGCAGATGACATGGAGAAGGAAGAGGCACTTTGTGGTCACAGCGAGAAGCTGGCCATGGCCTTCGGCATCTTGAACGCGCCTCATGGGAAGCCCATCCGTGTTACCAAGAACCTGCGTGTCTGCGGCGACTGCCATGAGGTGGCCAAGTTCGTGTCCAAGATGCTGGGTAGGGAGATCATCTTGAGAGATTCTAATCGTTTTCACCACTTTGAGGATGGCCGCTGTTCTTGTAGAGGTTACTGGTGAGAAGGCATGCTCAAGGTTTTGAAGCCTGCAGGCTGTTTGCTAGAGCCAAAACCCGTGAGAGGATCTCCATTGTCCCTGTTCTTGTGATTAAGCTGCTCTGGATAAGAAATCTTAGGGTACTCCCTTGGGTGTATGAAATCCCAGCTGGCCAGCTCCCAACACGGGCAGATTTGAGGGCAGGCAGTTCCAGTGGATGAAAACATGACAGATTCGTCCTTCCTACTGGCTTACACATTCCCGAGGTGCAAATATACGAAGCTTTTCATGTAACGCAGATGCATAAGTAAATGTACCTTTAGAATGGTTAGTGTATAGTTTTTGAGTGATACTAAGGTGCAGCAATGCCGAACTGGGCCATTGGGAGGCGGGGATGTAGGACTTGGGCGCAGCAGCAGCAAGTATTACTCATGAGTTTAATGTGCATTTAACAATTAACCATTAATTCACATGTAACTTTTACGATTTTTTTCCAAGTCTTGATGTAGTACAAATTAATGGGAGTCGTTTAATTATGAGATGTTATTTATTCAGCTTCAGATTAACTTATTTTCAATTGAGACTAAATGAAGCCAAAGTAAAATTGACTACTAAGGAAGCGAGAGCAATCTAACCTAGTTTAGATGCATGCCGAATTTCATAATGTGGTTTCTGAATTTTAAAACCTCAAGCCAATTGAATCGAATAACATGTAATATTCAAAAGATGTGAGATTATACATATGTTTTATACGCAGAATTCACAAAGTTAGAGGTATTTGATTCTACTTTTATAGAGGTCAATCTCCACTTTTCTACTTTAATAATTTTCTAATGTTTTTTATAATTTAAGTTCAAGTTGAATATTAGCATGTTAATTCACTTGTTCTGTTGGTAAGAAAGGTCCATTCATTGATAGGCCCATTAGAGCCCCAACCTAGATTACAAATCAAATCAAAAGTTTAATTTGGAGATCTTTTGTTTCAATTTATTCAAATTTTGATTCTTATTTGCTGGATATTTCATCCGATTGGCCCATTTGGTTCCCTTTCATGTAAGGCCCATTTATATGTGTTGTTTGTGTGTATTTTGGGGCCTTGACTATTTATTTGTTTTATTTAGGAACTTTCATTCCTATGATTGGTCAGGGTTGCTACAACACTGATGGCTGAAGAGCTGTTGGCCTAGATGCTAATGGTTGAAGAGCCGTCTGCTTGGATGCCGATGGTTGGAGATCTTGAATATTTTGAACATCTTTGGATAGCTGTCGGCCTAGACGTCGATGGTTGAAGAGCTGTCAGCTTGGATGCAGACAGTTGACATGCTTGAATATCTTTGAACATTTTTGAACAGCTATCGGCCTGGACGCCGATGGCTGAGTATCTTCAATATCTTTGAACATCTTTGAATATTTGTGAATATCTATCTGTCTAGATGCTGATGAATAGATATCTTGAACACCTTTGAACATCTGTCAGCCTAGATGCCGATGGTTGAAATGTTGTTGGCTCGAATGCCAATGGCTGAAGAACTGTCAGTCTGGATGCCAATGGTTGAACATTTTTAAGATTACTAAGCCTCTGTTGGTGTTAATGTCGATAGTTGAACATCTTAAAACATCTGTCGGGTTGAACACTGATGGTTGAATATCTTGCATATCTTTGAACATCTGTCAGCCTGGATGCTGATGGTTGAATATCTTTAATATCTTCAGACATCTTCGAATATTTGTGAATATCTATTGGCCTCGCTATCAATGACTGGATATCTTGAACATCTTTGAACATTTGTCGGCCTAGATGCCGATGGTTGAAATGTTGTTGGCTGGAATGCCAATGGATGAAGAGCTGTCAGCTTGGATGTCGATGATTGAAGAGCTTAAATATCTTTGAACATATTTGAATAGCTTTCGGCCTGGACGTCGATGGTTGAATAGTCGTCTGCTTAGATGCCGATGGTTGAAGAGCTATTGGCTTGGATGCCGATGATTGAAGAGCTGTCAGCTCAAATGCCGACAATTGCATAATTTTTACATCATTGATCATCTATCAGCCCGGCCACTGATGATTAAACATCTTTAAGATTGTTGAACATCTGGTTGCTCCTTTCTCACACGGAGTGACCTGCGACGGGTCGCAGAGGGCAGGAGCACATCTTCTACGAAGAGAGTTATGAGCATCTTTCACAACATGCTAGAGCGTACATAGTTGTAGTTGTATCTTGCTAGATCTTTTAATCTAGGGAGAGTACCTCTCGGAGAGGTTTTTAGCTTCATCATTCGACTACCGGGTTTGGCATCAGTCGACTTTGTTTTCTTTCTTTTTTTTTCTTTTTTTTTTACATTTGTCAACTCTAAAGAGTGTCGACAGCATATCACAGTGTGGGGTGATAATTTCTTGATCTTTGGATCTCTATCTTCCTTTGTTTCAACATTTGCCCCCAGAACAGGGCACCATTTGTATCTTGCCTCTCGTTTGGCTTCCTGCCATAATCCAAGGGGTTTGGAACGCCCTTCAGAACACATTATTCTTCAGTTGATGGCGTGAGGTCACGTTGACTGCCCTCTTAAGGCTGGGTATTTGATGAGGACGCGATAGGTCCACCTGGTACTCACCTATCTGTAATTTGCCTTTCTAGATTAGGCTTTCAATAATTTCTTTGAATGGATAGTAATCCTCAATGAAATGCCCTCTTTGTTAGTGATAAAGGCAAAATTATAGATCATCTTTCCATCTGGCATCATTTAGCCTTTTGGGCTTCGGGAGGACAATCTTGTCGTATTCTTGGGCCCACTGGAACAACATCTGGGTTTTGTCCTTCGGGAAGGAATAGGGTTTCTTCATCTTATTCATCAACGAAGGTTATTGCTTGGAAAACGTGGCTAAAGAAGAGCTAGTTGCCTCTTTCGCCTTCTCCCTTTGCCTTTCGAAGGCCTGAAAATCAGTAGCGTGAATTTCTTTTCGCATCAATCACCCATCAATCGGCTCGCTCTTCTAATTTGGGGTAGCCGCAGTTGGGTAATATTTTGCCAAAAAGGCTTCAATATCGAAGATTCTTATTTTGAAGTGCACTCTGGTTTATGATCATAGTACACAGATTGGAAACCTCCTAAATCTCAGGGAATTTAAGGAATTAACAAAACACCGAGTATGGGCAGCAAGCAGAGAAGCATTCAAAGAGATTTTTCAAGAAGGTCAACTGATATTGAGTAGATAGCCTGAAGATGGAGGAAGTACCAGAAGAGTCAAAAAAACAAATGTAATCAAACCTGACTCCCCCTGAGTGTGTGCATGCCTTTCAGACAAACTTTTTAGATTTTTGACTTAAATGATATGCAAGTTATTCTAAAACCCATGTATGCATGATCAATTCAAAATGTGTTGTTGCTCCCCCTGTCTAAATGGCCTAAATGTAACATTAACTTATGGTACTGGGCGGAGGTATGTCCTCATGCATAGTGAATGCAGCTAGACCATCCTGACCTGTCTTTTCACAAATCACCATTTTATATACCATGGTCATGCATGAGAATGCATTTACCAATGCAATGCAATCTAATATGCGCAATGGCCGCTCAGATTATTCAAGACAATGCAAATTGATATATGCAGATAGAAAAATGCATATGCATGAGTTTTTCATTTTTTTTTCAGAAACAAACTTTACATTATAGTTAAAATATAGTCAAGCTCCCCCTGACGATGATAACCATCCAAACATCCAGTGATTCAGCAGAGCATTTCAGACACAGGTATTATTGCAGCCAATATACCAATCACAATAGTCATAGGCAGTAAGAGAATGATCAACAAGCTCAAACCTGATTCATTTGATGTCTACACAAAACTAACTCTCTTCTTAGAGTTGAAAACTTGTCATTACACAATGGCTTGGTGAAAATGTCAGCAACCTGATTTTCTAATTCAACGAAGTGCAGCTCAAAATGTTTCTTAATGACTTCATCTCTAATTAATTAAGTGATGCCTTATATCGATGTGCTTTATCTTAGAGTGCAGGACTGAATTTTTAGCAAGATTGATTGCACTTGTGTTATCACACAGAATCGGGACACATCCAAGATCCACTAAGTAATCTTGGAGTTGGTGTTTAATCCACAACACTTGAGTGCCATAACTCCCTGCAGCAGCATATTTTGTCTCTGTAGTAGAGAGGGCAACCGAGTGTTATTTCTTGGAGGCCCAAGACACTAAACACCTGCCCAAAAAATGGCAATATCCACTCGTGCTCTTGCGATCCAGCTTGCATCCAGCATAGTTCGCATCTGAATAAGAAATGAGAGATAGATCACAAGATGACGGATACCATAATCCCAATTCTTGAGTACCACCAAGGTATCTAAAGAAACGCTTGACGGCAGTCAAGTGAAACTCTCTAGGACTAGCCTGAAAATGAGCACAAAGGCAAACACTGAACTACATGTCTGGTCTAGATGCAGTTAAGTAGAGTAATAAACCAATCATACTTCTATATTTCTTTGCATCCACAAATTTACCTTTTTCATCCGTATCCAGTGATGTAGTTGTTCCCCTAGGAGTTGCAATTGTCTTATAGTTTGTCATGTCAAATCTTTTCAGCAAGTCCTTAACATATTTGACTTGACTTATGAAGCATCCTTCATCATTTTGAGTGACCTGTAAGCCAAGGAAAAATTGAAGCTCACCCATTAAACTCATCTCAAACTCACTGGTCATAAGTTCAGTAAAATGCTCACATTTTAGATTTTGTAGAGCCAAACACAATATCATCAACATAGATCTAAACTAACAAGATTTCCTCACCTTGTCTTTTAGTGAAGAGTGTTTGGTCTACTTTACCTCTACTGTAGTCTTTTTTAATGAGGAAGGAGCTTAGCCTATCATACCAAGCTCTGGGTGCCTGCTTCAAGCCATAAAGAGCCCTGCCCAACTTTTACACATAATCTACATGATGAGAACATTCAAAACCCTGGGGTTGTTCCACATAAACCTCTTCTTTTATTAACCCGTTCAAAAAAGTACTTTTTACATCCATTTGTTGTAATTTGATTTTATGTGAACAAACAAAAGTAAGCAGGATTTTAATTACGTTAGTTTGCCTCCAAAGTCCCTCTACCCAAAAGCCCATAGAAAATAAGGAATCACACCAAGACAGTGGAAATACTGTAAACTCCCAACCAGCCCAAAACAGCTGAAAGATGACTCTCTGCATTATATGCAAGTCTCGTCCATTCCAGTACATAGTCGCAGATTGAAAAGGAACCTGTCTTAGGCAACCTGGACAGTCTATTAGAGATCCAACTACCTCTTCCCCAGAATCGTCCAAAGGGTCATTTGCAAACTCAGCTACCATGCTATGCAGTTTTCCATAAGTGGCCATCTCTGCTTCTAGCCCAAAATAAGATGATCCATCCTGTTACATAACTTAAACTAAGAATATGTTGAAGATTTACATTTTATTGGAAGCTGACATTAAATTTGTCAAACAAATATTATACATAATCAGCCATGACATGCACTTTGCAAATATTTCTTAGTAACTTATTAGGTACCCAATTATAGCCATCTGTATAAGCATAAACTACTATGATTAGCGTCCAGCTAGGGATCCAGAACATGAAACAATCCCCTCATAGAGTACGGAGGTGATTGACTATTGGGGATAACCATAATAGCCCACTGGATATCTTGATCCATCTGAATATTGTGGAAAACTATAACATGCACTTGGATAGGTTGCACAAGGTAGTCGAAATGGTTGCCATCAATAAAAGTTTCTGCTTCTAAAGAGGGATTGAAAATAGATGAACTCCTTGGGTGCTACGAGGGGCCAAAAGAGGGCCCTATAAAGCCCTCAAAGCCTTTAAGAATATAAGTAAGAAGATAGAGGATTGAATTCAAGCTGCCATAAGTCAACTCTGAAAAGGGTGCTTCATGCTTGCTCAAATGAAGAGCAATAAGACAATGGAAATATACATAAACAAAAGAGGAACAAGAATTCTAAGTTTGAGTAGTTCATTTACCTCAGGCTTAAGATCTCGGTGTACAACACCTTGCAGATGACAGAAAGAGACCACATTCAAAATCTGAACCACAACCGCTTTAGCATCTTCTTCCGAGTACTTTCCTCCCCTGAAATAAGCCAAAGCATTGGTACTCTCATGATAGCGGAAAAATAACATTGCCTAAGAGATGAAATGGAAAATTGATTAGTCATTAAAATAAAACACAATTAATATAACAGAAACTACCTTGCAAGAATCCTATCTAAAAGTTCACCACCCCTGCATAACCTGAAGAGAAGAGAGTTTGTAAGTCAGTTTAGAAGTCAACTAGCAAACAATTGCACCCTATTCTTTTTTTTTTTTGAGCAAAGAAAACAATTCAGGAATCGGGTCTGACAGCCATGGCAAAGAACACATGGGTCAAAAACCATGATCTCTCCAAGATAAGCTAAGAGTGAGAACTGCATGCTATAAATTATGATTCCAAACCCTTGAGACCAGAACTTTGTACTGAAAACCAGAAAAGGATCAACATCTTGACATTACTTCCCCAACTCAGGAACCGAAGGCATGAGCATTAGTTACTAATCTGGTGCCAAACTTTATTTATTGCCATCGAAGTTCAGAAAAAAAGACAGGTTTCAATTCAGTGTAACTGCCTTCACGGATTAACTAAAACTCAAGAAGATGTGCTGTCATTGGACTAGGACTCATTCAAACTAGAAGACTCCTTTGACTTTTCCTTCAGTTTGGAAAATTATGGCACACAATGTAAAGAGGAGAGTGGGAGACATCCTAAATGGCTAGGGAAGAGACGTTTGATAACAGTGTTGAGGATATACTGGTTCAAAGATTATTCCATGATTTCTTTATCCAGCATTAAGCAATATGCCTTAGTCTAAAAAAAGGATGTCTAATTCAGACTACCAAAACGCATGCTGGTTTTCAATAGAGTATATAAATACACTTTTAAAGTTGAGCAGAAATTTGTGGATTCCACTTTGAATTCATAGATCACTATAGACACATGTAACAAAGAACAGAGCAAAAGTAACCAGAAACAACACTGAATCATTTTCACCATCATATGTTTTCTATTTTCCCCAATCCTTTCTTCCCAACGATATATTTGGTGGCTCCTCTCCCCTTGTGCCATCACTGTTATAACATCTCCAAAATACATGTAGGATATTTATGACTAAGTGCCACAGCCCATTTCTATTCCATCTACAGTCTTTTTTATTTTTGTTTTGACAGTCCATATATCTATTATTCTGTTCCATCATTTCCGTCTCTCAGATCATCATAGTGCAAGATGAAGCAGTATTTCGAAGCCTTCCTTTCCACAAGCATTGGCTTGTTAGATTTCCCTTCTTCTGCCCCTTGGAAAGTTCTCTATCCTTCCTGTTCTAGCCCAATTTTCCTGTGAAACCTTTCCTTAAGTATGAGGGGAGAAGGGACATAACATGAGCAAGTACTACATATCACATAGTCTAATAATGTGAACAAGTAGTCATATATGTGTAATGACTGTAGTCTATTTTCCTTAGATGGATAGCAATTTGTAGTGAGACTTGGGGTCACAAGATTAGTCCCACATCGGATGTTGAGAAAGCAACCGAGTGCTTATAATACAACTCTTCACCTCTTAACCCAAGAGGGCTTTTTTACAAGGATAAAACCACACTCCTGCTCTGGGGACAATACCCCTTGGGGGCACTAAGGTTTATCTCGCATTTCACATATCTAGGGCGTACTTTGCCAGCTTGTTTCATGTAGCCATGTAGGCAATCTTGCTTTGGCCAAAGCCCACATCAGCAATTTGACTCTCATGTTGTAAATTGTCTCCAAACTGTACTAGTGAACATGAATCTCTCCTGAATCATCTACAAAAACATGTGGTGATATGGCTGAAAAGCTTTATTGTGAGTTCAAGCTCTATCTCCATCCCTCTTCTTCCTCACTGATGCCCTTCCTGTTTGAGTAGCCTGAAGCTAACAGGTTGTTCTTCCACTCTGTCTAGAAGTGCCAGCTTGAATGGTCGGGGTCCAAGATTTAGATTCTGCAGAGTCATCAGGTTATCTGCTATTCATGCCTCTATCGTCAACAGCTGAGAGTAAGCCTGGGCATGCAAAACTAACGGGGAGATCACCACTTGAAACTTCATGCGAGAATTTTATTTGCCATCCATTTTTCCCTTGAAATCCTGGGTCATCTGCAGCTCCAAGGGTCTTTTTCCACGTGCAAGAGGCTATGTGCTCTGGGTAGTGGTATATCCTACTCTCTCCCCAAACCTAATGACAGACCTGAGACTTAGTTGGATTATTTTTGTGTTCTGTTTGAAGATGGAGAGCATTCTATCTTGTTAAATCATAAGTGATAATACGGTTTATTTCTTTCATGTGTGGATCTGGTTCTGTTTATTTCTCATTCCCCTTTAACACCCATTGTTTTGGACATGCCAAATGAAATTATGTCATACTTCTTAACGACTTTTGCTTGTGTCCAAGGCATTGATAATCATTATAAGGTCATTTTGTTTAGGGAGAACTATTTATGCCCAGATCCTAAGAATTATACCTATTATGTCAGATTTTATTCTCCAAACCTCTTTTATTTCATTTGTACCATCCTTGATGCTACCCATTAAGAATAATATAAACTTTGGATTCACATTAGACATTAGGATCTCAATATTTACTGCACTGCTCCTTTGTTTTTTAAAATGTCTTTTTTTGTTATAATTTGGGTTTTAGGTCCGAGATGAACTTGAACAACTCCTGGATGATGACGACGACATGGCAGACCTTTATTTGTCAAGAAAATTGGTGGGAATGTCCTCACCTGTCAGTGGCGCTGGTATCCCTAACTGGTTGTCTTCCCTTCCCAGAATAAGCTCAAAGATATCTAGAGCAAGCAGGGCAAGTGCAGCTACATTCCATGGAGTTGAGAATGATGTTGAAGAGCTTGAAATGCTACTTGAGGTCAGAGAAATATATCAATATTTCTTCTATTAATAAACTTTAAGCAATATTAAAAGCCCAACGCTTATGTCATGTATCATTGCAGGCATACTTTATGCAAATTGATGATACATTAAACAAATTGAACACGGTATGCATTCTCTTGGACATGGACATATTTTCTTTCAATAAATTTTCAAGAATTTAATCCCCAAACAAAACCCAACCAAAACCCAGTGAAATACATTCACAATTGAAATACAATTCATAAACTAAAGTCAATTACACATCTCACTAACCCTGCCTAAGTAGGTCATGTTTGTGTAAACACTGCCATGGGTTTATTTCTTTTACCTTCCCAAAAGCATTTGGTCTTGCAGACAAACTCCTTTTCATTGTGGTTCGACTCTTTTTTGTTTTTTCTTCTCAGGATACCTTTTATGGAGAGCATAATTTTCCTATTGTAGAAGATGCTTGTTATTGCTAATCAACCTGTTAAACAGTA
This sequence comes from Amorphophallus titanum, assembly GCA_024336825.1. Taxonomy (NCBI): domain Eukaryota; kingdom Viridiplantae; phylum Streptophyta; class Magnoliopsida; order Alismatales; family Araceae; genus Amorphophallus; species Amorphophallus titanum. Next base: position 11,725,488 of record JANBPO010001714.1, read on the forward strand.
ATCTATGTCATGAGCAGTTTTTCAAGAGGTGCATTGTATCTATTGAGTTACTAGTAAAAAGAAGGCAATGCAGCCGCCCATCTTAGAAAAGGATGAGTACTGAACTGGAATATCTGATCCTGGCCAATTCTAGTTCTGATTCTGGCTGGTACTTTGTCACTCGTCAGTTCCAGCCATGTATGACCAGTTCTGGCCAGTTTTAGGTGGAAGTGAAGAAAGTGAATGATGTGGAAGAGGAGGATGGAGATGAAATGGGAGAATGAAGAGCTGGTGATTTCCACATCCATTGGCCGCCTTTGGTTAGGTGGTTCTTTTTTGGCTTCCTTAATCACCTTGTTGACCATTGGTAGTGTCCTGTCATTGGGGCTGGTGGCAGAGCAGGAAATAGCGATAGGGGTAGGAGTAATTGGAGGGACCAGCTGAATGTAACTTGTCCTGGCCGTTTCTGATCCTTTTCAGTCATCCTGAACCAAACTGGCCAAGGGCGGCAGGCCTGTAAGTGTTAATTTTTACCGCAATAAAGATCCCCATGAAATGATCCACTAAAGCCCAACTCCAATGGCCTATGAAGGTCCAATTAGCTGCACAAGTAAGTCCCATTTGCCCTGGAGAATTTTTGAAATATCCCCCATAAAGATAATATTAAAATTAAGCTTTCTGGGTCCAAAAGTTTTGCCTAGATTTACTGGTTAAGTAGTTAAAGTTGAGGTTAAAATCAAGGGTGTTACACCGTGTCTGTCTTGCTTTGCATTTCTTCTTTTGGATCAAGTTCTTCTACTAGTAAAGCCGGCTGCCCTTTATATTACAAAGCCACATTCAAATAAGGCTTTATTCCAACATATTTGGTCCAATTCCAGACCTCTCTTCCTCATGTTGATGCACCATCTGTTTTATTACCTTTATGAGACTCCAGTAGGCGTTTGTTATGTTTCTAATGGTTTAAATTCATGATTATTTTGGCTCTTAATTTTAGACTTTGAGCTGAATTTATGGTTGACTCTCAATATATTTTAGGGATATCATATTTTTAGATTCAGTACCAGTGGTTCTTGGAGTTCATCCTTTCTTTCTCCTGCAGTTCTGCACCTGAACTAGTTGGTTTGCTGTCAGAATTAAATGAGGCCACCAGTCAGCTTTACAAGGTGAAGCTGCTTCTGTGCAAGGTAAATTTCTAATGTTAAGAGTAAATTATTGGTATTTCATGTCTGATATTGTGCGTAAATAGCTATTGTGGTGTTTGTGATGAAAAAGGACCAAAAAAACCAAGGAAGGAAGGATTGGGAATTTGGATCGGATCGGCTGATCCCCCATCCGATCTGATCCCAGCCGATCCAGACAAGTTTATTTATTTATTTTTTTTAAATTTGAGGTTCATTTGAATGAAGGATAACTTACACCAATTTTATACATAAGTGCCAAGGGCTTTATACCCTTTGTTGCCTCTTCCTTCCCCCATGCGGGCTGAAGCTTCCGTCCATGGAGGACGGGGAGGAGTCGCTGGTGGCCGGTGACGATGGCACTATCGGCCGGTGGCAACGGCGATGGCAACGACAGGTGGCAAAGGTGACAACGATGGTGACAACAACAGGTAAGTTCTCCCTCTTCTTCAGTTCTTCATCTCATAGCTGTCAAGGCATTAAGGCAACCGAATGTGTACTTGGGGTCCTTGAGTGCTTAAGTGCCTAGGCGCCTATCTCTCAAGTTTATAAAAAATCAACCAACCAGGTGGCGAGAGATAGCTCAGCCCTAACCCTCCAGAGGTCTAGAGCTTTAGCTGGTCCCTAAAGCCCCAAGCCACCTTGGGACTAGGACCAAGCATTGCCTGCATTGGCACAACACGATCGAAGGACGCCGGGCAAGACTTCCACAACTACCACTTCCACAGATGGCCCAAGCGCTGCCCCTGACCATGCAAGTCCCATAGCAAAACAGTTGCGGCAAGCCAACGAGCACGGTCAAACCTGCCCTTGGGAACCATGAGGCGGTATCAAAAGTAGGGGTCCAATCAGAAGTGCCAGGGCCGCCCTGCACATCTATGCCCTTACCCCAAGGTGCATGGAAGATGAATATTGCACTAAGTCCGTGCTACGTGATCGACACCCGGCTAAACCCGTAGTAGGAGTGTGGTTTTGGGGAGCCCAAGAACCATTAAAATGCCAATGGATCAGCATCCCTTCCTGAAGATCGTGATACATTGCGTGTCCCATAAATCACGCCGTCCTGGCAGGTCACCCTGAAATGTCCCTTAGACCTTGACAATGGGGAAGTCTAACGGCCTCTAAAGCGCATTCTAGTGTCTATATAAGGAGGTTTCCGTGGCCTCCTCAAGGTACTCCCAAAAAATAGGAAAACCCCACATTAAAGAGGTTGCCCTTCCTAGTTAGAGAGGGATAGAAGTCTAGAGGGGTCCACTAATCTGATGCCCTTTTCCCATGAGCCAACCTCGAAGTCACCCCACGTTGGGCAAGGATTCCCCCCTCTTCTCCACCTCCGCTAGACCGCTCCGGTGGCCTCTGGGCTTCTGTTGCAAGAGATAACTCATTTCTTTCTTCTATCAAAGCATCTACCGACTTGAGCGTCGGAGGGTTTTCCCAGAGAACACCCACCCAGTGAGAACTTCTCTTGTAGGAAGGAACTTGACAAGCTCCTCTCAGGGTGGCGTGCGCCTTGGACTACCCAATTTGTGAGCCTGACAAGGTCCTCTCAGGACCCCGGTCGATAGATCTTAGGCACCCAAGCCTTGACACCATCATTCATGAAGTGTCACCGCCATCGACCTTCTGAAGCCCCTGGGCCCAAGTGCGCCCCTAAGAAAGGTTCCTGGTTCACGTCACCCGCCAACCACATCACATCACCACTGGCCGAAAGACCTAGAAGATGAGGTTGGGCGTGTCAACTGTTGCACTGCCATCCAGTTCCCTTCATTGCTGCACAGTGCCTCTGTCTCCGCCGTCAACTCACAAGAAGGTTTGCGTAGCTGCCACTACTACCCAATTCTAGCCGCCACATTTGTGCCACTGCCGTTAAAGATGCGGCTCTTGTCAGCTCCGCTCCTCGAAGTTGTGGCAGTGGATGTTGGACACAGGAGCTACCCCCCGGGGACATCCTTCCTCAGTTCCCAACTTCAGTACGACCACCCCCGGTGTGCCACTGCCTCTTCGCGCTAGTTCTTCTGCACTTAGTGACAGGGCCGATGCTCCACAGGTGACCTCCTGCGGCCTTCCTCCTCCCCTTTCTCAGGCTCTGTACACGAGCCTCCCCCTCCCTTTCTCAAACTTTGTAACCTTGGTCTGTCCAGGTTGTGCAAGGCTCTGTCACATGGAATAAAAAGAGAAAGATTATTGGAATCATGGGATCTGAGTTCATGCCCTCGCTATCTCTTTCTCTCTAGTGGTTGACCCTCCGGCTAACACGTGATCTGCGCTCCCTAACAAAATCTCCAAGCCATCCAACTGCCCAAAGAAGTAGTGAGATTTCAACTTCTGAAAATTGGTTTTCTTCTTTCTAGGTCAACAAAATTTCAATTCGTGCTGATGTACTTGCCCAATCAAACATGCCAACTACTCGATTTCCATGTCCAACTATAAATGGAAAGGAAGGTGGAGAATCACACAACAAAGAAGTTAATACATTTACAAATGGAAGGGGTGAGACTTTTCCTACATAAAGTTACAAGTCTTGTCTTGGCCTTTCATCCTGCTTAGCTTTTTTTATTTGAATCCTCTCCTGCCTTTCCTAGTCGCTAATCTTCCTTTTGTGACTAATATCGGCTGAGGCATACAGATTTGGGTAAACTTGTTGAAGAGGCTTTTTTTTTTTTTTTTTTTAGAAGTGGGTAGTAGCACTATTGTATTAAGATAAGAAAGGGATGTACATGTATAAGCTCTCAGCTCTCAAAAAGTTTCCCTATACTACCCCTTCCAAAAGGGGTTCACCCCCACTAACACCCCAATGAAAGGAAAAGATAGGAATTATGTTCCTCCACTTTACAAAGATGTCTCGCCCAAAGCGCCACCGTTTCGCAAACAAAGGAAAAAAGATCCTATCTTCCGACCTCGGCTTGCTTTTGAAGATTTTTCTGTCTCTCGCTCCAAATGGCCCAAAGAGTGGCATGAAGAACTAGCCACCACATAAGCGAGTCGCCTTTTAGAATCCATCTCTTATTGCACTTGAGGAGGAGCTGTTGGACCCCCTCACAGTGACCGATTGGCTGGTGGAATAGGTATTTCTTGTACAAAAGGGCAGCCTACAAACAAATGGTCCAAGTCCTCCTCCGCTTCCTCGCATAAGCAGCAAATGGTGGATATACTTCGAAGGAAAGGGGCCAATCTAACACACGTGGGCAGCCGGCCATGGGAAATTCCCCAGATCAGCTTGACCTTGAGTGGGCTGTTGATGCTCCCTACAAGAGGTGCAAAAGTATGACACAGACCTCCATCTGAGATGAGGGAGTAGGTTGATCTCACAGAGAAACGACCCTTCCTGTCCCATATCCACATCCAGCTGTTTCCTGCAGTGGTGTCCAATCTGAACTGTAGAATGAAATCGAGGAGATGTTCTAGCTGGCCCATCTCCACAAGGGTGATGTTCCTTCTAAAGATAGGTGACTAATCCCCCCCACCCTGCGTCAGGCGTCAGCTGCGCATCGGAAGACTGAGCCACAGAAGCTCCCGGTGCACCTGCAATAGCGTATACCAAAGGAAAGGTGAAGAGGCCTATTGTTCATCCATGGGTTTCCCAAAACCTAATTTTCCCACCATCACCTACATGTATGACAGTGGATCACTTGTAAAAATCATCACACCTCAATATGTTCTTCTAGATTGAGCATAAGTGGTTTTTATGTTCCTTCTCTGAAAACCATCCCCCTTCCTTACATAGATATTTTCTGCTGACAATGTTATTCCATAAGGTTCCTTCCTCGATATCTGATCTCCATAACCATTTCATCAACAATGCTTCAGTTATAGTGCTGATTGACATGAGTCCCACTCCTCCTTCCTCCTTTAATCTACACACATGTTTTCATGACGTAGGATGAAAGCCTTTCTCCTCTAGCCATCTCCCTTTCCAAAAGAAGGCAGCTCTCAGTGTTTCAATCCTCTTACAGACTGACCATGGAATCTTGAATATGGATAAGTAATAAATTGGTAAACTAGTGAGTACCACCTTTGATATAGTCTATCTGCCCTCCATTGGTAAGAGTTTACCTTTCCAAGTGGCTATGCTGTGATCCACCCTCTTGATAATACCATTCCATTACTTTGCTCCTCTGATAGCTCCATCTGATAGGGTTAACCCGAGGTACTTGATAGGGAATGACCCTCACCTAATATCCAAAATATGCTCAATTTGTTCCTTCCTGCCGTCATTCACATTAACTCCCACTGCCTCACTTTTGGGGAAGTTAATTTTAAGGCCAGTGACTGCTTCCAAAATACTGAGCAAAATTCTTAGAGTAATTAGCTTCTCCTCTACCGTTGGTGAAAATAGAATTGTATCATTGGCATATTGCAGATGTGTTGCCTCTTCTGCAGCCATGCCCACCTTGATTCCTTCTATGAGTCCTTTTGATGTTGCTTTCTTCCACATTCCACTCAGCACCTGACCAACTAAAACAAACAGCAGAGGTGACAATGGGTCCTCTTGCCTTGGCTCTCTTGAGCTGCCAAAGAATCCACACATTAACTTGGACCCAAAAACTTGCAGTCTGAGCACAACACCTGACCCACTGAATCCACTTCTGACTGAAATCCATCAGCTGAAGTACTCTGAACAAACAATTCCAGTTCACTCTATTGTAGGCGCACTTTTTGATATTCTGCCAATTAAAAAGTCAAAATGTCAAATAACGAGATATAGTATTGGACGTTGAGTTGACTTAAGATAGACGGAGGAGGAAGAAAAGGAGTGCAAGATAGGCGAAGTAAGATAGGCGGAGGAAGAAAAGAAGAAAAATGAGATAGGCGGAGTGAGATAGGCGGAGGATGAAGAAAATGAGATAGTTAGAGCTAAGATAGTCGTTGGATAGCCGGAGTTGAGTCACAGCACATATAGCAGAGCTAAGATAGTCATTGGATAACTGAAGTAGATAGATAGAGTTAAGATAGTCGTTGAGATAAGAGGAAGGGGAGAGAGACAGGCAGAGCCACAAAGATAGGGAGAAGGGGGAGAGAGATAGGTAGAGCGGATGAGATAGGCGGAAGGGGGAGAGAGATAGGCAGAGTGGCTGAGATAGGCAGAAGGATGAAGGATAGCCGGAACATCACCTAAGTGGGAAGATAGGTAGAAGGATAGCTAGTTAAGTGAGAAGATAGACGGAAGGACAACTGGCTAAGTGGGAAGATTGGTAGAAGAATAGCGAGAATATCAACTAATCTAGATAAGTTAGATAACAATTAGCTATTAGCATGAGATCTAATACTTGCTTAAATTACAAAATTATCTTTATTAAGACTAATTACACGTAGAAATGTCATAATGGGGCAATATTAGACTCGTTGAAAAGATAATCTAATTATCATTAAATCTAGTGACGAGTAATTTTACTAATTATGTCATTTTTAGGTCAAAAATGAAAAAAATAAAATTAGATAGCGAGTAAAATTATAATTCTACCACTCAATTTGGCTTACACTCCGGCCTTACCTTATTGACTTCTGACATATACCACTCGAGTTCATGCTCAGATTTTTAATTTCCTAGGATTAAGTCAATCTGCCTACGTTAGCCACCTGTTAACCCATACAATCCTCTTGTTACTACGTTATCTACCCAAAACGTCCCGAGTAAGATCAGAAGAGCAGGAACTATAGGAGCAACAGAAGGAAGAAGAGCTAAAAGGAGTGGACGACCATCCCTACTATGCGAAGAACACCAAGAAGTAATTATGGGAGGCAGTAAGGGCTATAGATCAAAGAACTAGTAGTGGTTAAGGATCTCTCAGTACATGTAGACATCTAACGGACCGAGCACATGTTATTTGTTACTTTTATTACTTTGATTTATTTTGGTATTCAACAACTAAAATATGCATGTAAGGGTGGTGATGATCATGCATAGCTAGAACATGAGATTTGCATGTTAGTAGTAAATTTATGACCTAAATATTTTTATTTATTTTTCCTTATTTGACATGAACCATAGTTGTGACACTATCTATGTTCATTATGTATTTAAAGTTGTTCAAATAAAATATACTAAAAATATGAATACAAGATTAAGCACATAAATAATACCACCGTAAAGAGGGGACATGGTGCTAGTGTAAGCGTCTTCCCGGGGATTTGACCCTCGTCCAAGAACGAATAGACGGTTAGAATTTGGAAGCCAGACTGGACGATGATCTAGTTGATGGTAGGGTAAGGACCGCTGATCCTATACAGTTGATCAAGACTGGTTAGTATAAGCGTTAGGCCATTCGTGCTAGTGCCTATCTCTCTGGGCCATAGTAGGTAAGGTAACTCCTTGTGTTGTGAATTACATGCATGTATGAGATGTGCAATCAAAGATAATCTAAACTTTTCATGTAGATAAGATCTGAACTGTGTAAAAGAGGGTAAGTTGATTATACAAAGTCGGTGTAAATAATTGGCTATACATAGTCATATGATTTTGATGTGATTCGATATGCGGATTTCTTGTAAATTTGAGAAACTTCTGACAAAACATAGAGTCGTGAATTTGGAATACATGTCAACAGACAAGGGTGACATTATTTAATATTTATGTCATTTGAATTATGTATATGTTAGAACCTGTTGGGAAATGAGTGTATACATATATTATGTATGAAAATCTTCCAGTATTTTGTAAAAAGAGTTTATTATATGATATGCATCTAGGGCATTGTTCACGGGCTATTATTCAGAAAAGCTCCAAACATTCTTGGAGATATTAGGGCTTGCTATAGAGGAAGAAGTAGTGGTGACACACTATCACATTCTACACAATCCTAAAGGAGACTTATTTTTGCTCTGAATTAAAAGAAACAATACAGCCCGCTAAGCCTTTCTGCTTAGCAGAGCAAGTGTAATAGTCAAACAACGTGCCCTTCAGATATACTGGTAGTTGTGTAGACGGAGCCAAAGGCTCTAGTTCTATACACTGTTCCATGTACGCTGGAGGGCATTTTATTTGTCTAGTGCTTTCTCTGTAAACTATCGAGGGCTTCGTTAAAATCCCGCAGGAAGCTGTCATCAGGCACACAGCCAGCAGCAGGAATAGTTTTGATAATGACACGCGTTTTCTCCACTTCTCTAACTTTATCAGAAGATAAGGATTCTATATGCTTAGCGGATGTAAGGGCTTCTTCAACTGCCTTCTTTATTTCCTTTTCGTATTTCTCTGCCTGCCTTTTATTGTACTCCTCAGCGGCTTGTTGATGGCTTTTTTCGCAGGCAATACTACCCTTGTAAAATTGCCTCGTTCTGTCCGTATACCAAAACGCTGTGACAGATAGGGCAAGAACTAGATATAGATAGTTACGTAAAAGCATGAGCTGAAGCCCTTTGGCTTGAGAATGTTTTTATAACTGTCGCTACACTACCTACCACAGTCGCTGTCCACGCTTCGCCGGTAGCGCCAGACTGTGTATAACTAGTGATCGAATAATCTTGACTCAGGCTGTCGTCCATATCGTAGAAGTGCCAAACGCCAGAGCCATTAGCTCTTGTTCGATACTGAAGAACCGCGTTTCGGAACAGCGCAATGTAGGCGAACGGCGTGTCGCTGACGCCCGTCATGTCAACGCCCGTTGGCTGTTTGTTCAGCGTGAAAAACTGGAACGACTGGGAGACTCTAGGGATGTTTACCTGTCTGCCCACATTACCGAGATTAGCCACTTGGAGGAGTCCAGTCGTCCGACTCTTGGACTACGGCGAAGCCTCCGCCAGTTGCCGCAGCACCTACCACAATTTTCCCAAGAGTCATGATTGGTGTGTTTGTCAAAGTGTCACGAGTGCTGGTAGTGCCGTGTCCTCCGTGCTGAGGGAAAAGAAGATTGGGCAGCCATCCGCGAGTGGGAATGCACAAGCTTGCTGACACGGAGCTAGATGTCGAACCGCTGTCGTAGACGACCATTTTTTCTAGATCAATGCCTGTGGACGGACCACCAAAAGCGGGGTTTATTCCAACCAAGGCCCCGATATTAGACGAGCCCATCTTAGACATAACGCCTGCGCGAACGGATTTCCTCGTCCCATCGTAGGATCGGCATATCCAAAACTCATCCGATCCAGCGTTTGATGTGAGAGCCCACGAGGATGTCCACGTCGATCCTCCAAAAGACGCATTGGTGTTGCGTATAGTGCACACGGTGTTGTAACTATCTCCGGCAAGACATGGAGAGAAATCACCAAAAAACTCCAGCTGCCAAATATTTGACGTGCCGGTAAGATTGCAGGCATAAATTACAAAGGTTTCTCCCACCCATATATCGAAGGCTCTGCCGGTAGTGCTGGCAACAGAGCTTTTAACCCAATTGGAGTCTGTGTCTGAAACCAGTGCTACCGTGGGGAACGGATCAACTAGGACTGTTGCGCTAGATGCGTTCTCACAGCCTCGAACGACACACAATCGCGCGTCGCCTGACGTAGCGCTGTCGTCGTTCATGTGCAGCCGGAAGCGATTACCGGCGCCAGGGCGATACACGCGAGCGTTGCCGCTGGCGTACTCGATAGCCCACCCGTTGAGCGGCACGGCTATGTCCATGATGCCGACTAAATCTCCGTTTGTTCCTGACAGCCTTCCGGAGTTCGGCAGGCCTACAGTTGTTTCGTCTATATGAATAATAGCCATTAGGGTTGTACCACCAGTACAATTGAAACGCGAGTGAATAAAGAGAAGCTAGAAGCAGAAAATCTTAGATTGTCGCCAGCTGTTCACGGAGACACCACCCTTTTACCGCTCCGGTATCCCCGCCACACTCCCTCGGCTCCATCTGTCAGTTAAACTGGTTATTTGGCTCGGGCTCCCTATCATAAACCTCCAGGCCCCCCCTTGGGGGCTACTGGCAACGGGAGAAGAAGCTAACATGATGCGTTTCAAGAACTTCCTCATCACCGCCCTGGTCGGGGCTTCCCTCCTCATGCCCCTGTCCCCCCGGGCGCTGGAGGTCAGCGCCATGTCAACCGATACGCAGGACCGCTACAACCTCCTTCTCACGCAGCTTAAGATGATGGCCGAGCAGCTCGATGCCCGCGCCGGGACGGTCGAGAATACGGTCACCACCCTCGATAACCTGGTGAACGGAACCAACGGCTTCAACGCCCGTATCACCAGCCTCGAAAACACCGCCGGCAATTACCGGGATAACCTTGTCAAATCCACCTCCGACCTTTTCGCCGGCCTTAACGATTGCGTGACAAAAGGCGAGACCAAATGTCTGCCCACGCTCAAAATGACCGAACAGCGCCTCGGCAAAAGCTCCAGCGGCGGCACCGTCTATGGCGACCTCTACAAAACCACCGGCGTGGCTTACGGCAGCGCGGCCGAATACCACGAAAAACTCAATTACTACCATTCCGACATCAAGGTGGCCGAATATCCGTTCTGCACCATGAACGGTTCGGGAGACCTTTCCTGGAAACGCTTCCGTATCTTCAAGGGCAGCACCTACTGGGATGCCGAGATTGAAGAACGCACCCACTGGTGGGCCGACAGCACCGAGGGCTACATCCGCATCATTTGCTACAAGATCAGCTAACCCAGGATAAAGAAAAGCGAACCCGATGAAAACCCTGCTGATTTCCTCCTTCCGCCTCCTTGCCGGCACCGCCCTGCTGCTGTCGTCCGTGTCTGCCCGGGCGGCCGAATCCAGCGCCCCAACCAACACCGCCGCCATCAGTTACGAGTCCGTGATGCGCCAGGCCGATGCCCTGCTGGGGTCGATTGAAGGCCGGGTGACCACGCTCACCACCTCGCTCAATACCATTAGTAATACCGTGACCGGATTCAAAAAAAGGCTCACGGATGTCAACACCGACATTGGCACCCTCAATACCACCCTGGGAACCCTCCAAAGCAAAACCAAGACCCTCCGCGATTGCGTGGAAAAAGGCCAGGCGAACTGCCTGCCCGAAGTGGGTAAAAAGGCCGACCTGGTCGGGCGCAACCCCACCGGCGGCGTGGCCGGGGGCACCCGTGTCAGCGCCTCGGGCAACACCGAGACCTGGCGCACCGATATCGATAGAAGCGACTATCCGTTCTGCTCCATCGTCGGCGCGCAGGAACTCTCCTGGAAGCAGAACCGCCTTTACAAAGGGGATAGCTACTGGCAAGTGGACCTCGAGCGTGCCACCAACTCGTTCGGGGACCACACCGACGCCTTTGTCCGTGTCGAATGCTTCAAGTTTAAATAAGCCAACAGGAAAGCTCTGGATATGAAACGCATGCTTGCCCCAATCTTCACCCTGCTGGTGGGCTCGGCTATCGTGGCCACCGGCGCCGCCCATGCCGCGGAGTTCAGTTCCTCCGGCGGCATGCCCACGAATTCGGAACCTGCCTTCGCAGCTGTCCAGAAACGCCTCGAGGACCGCATCACCGCCCTGCGAACCAGCATGGACACCTTGACCACCAAGGCCAATACGGTTTCCAGCACCACCTGGGGTTACGATACGACCATCAATAACTATAAAAGTGACCTGCAGGACGTGGCAGCCTTTAACACCACCGTCAAAAACAGCCTCAACGACCTCAGCGATTGCGTGTATAAAGGCGAGAATGCCTGCCTGCCGGAGATCAAGGTCACCGAGTTCACCCTCGGCCGCAAGGTGGACGGTTCGAAGGAAGATTACGAAAGCTCCAGCTTCTCCGGCGATTCCGTCACCGGTATGTACACCTATAAGTCCGATGTCAGCATCGACTCCTACCCCTTCTGCGCCCTCATGGGGGGCCAGGAACTGAACTGGAAGACCTACCGGAGCCAAATGGAAGCTGTCGTGGCTCGCGTGGTGCTCCGTGTACGGTACCGGTGGCTCGCTGACCCGGACCGCTCATGTGCTCGGGTGTCCGCACCAGTTTTCCTCGTGTGATGTGTTGTCCTTTCTACTTTACTTCCTTACTACTTTACCTGCTTTATTGTCTTCATATGTTATTACCTACTGCTTTATTTTTTTTACGTTGTTGTGGTGGGGATCCGCGGGGCCCCTATTGAGACAATGAGATGAGGCTCACCCCTGTTCTTTTCAGTTCGGTGTGCCTCCTCATCATTTGATGGCCTTGAGCAGCGCTAGAGGTCTTAGTGTCACCTGCTCATGTTAGCTGAGGTATGTCCCAGAGGCTATGTACTTTCCTTTTTGTTGCATTGTACTTTTGGGACTTGTGAATATCTAGACTGGAAATTGTATAACTTGTGTAAATTTGTTAATAAATGTAAAATTTAACTTCAGCACCATAACTCTTGAATTTATTTTATATTTCTGTATGCTCCCATGACACCTTTTAACCCTTCTGAGCCCCCGACTCATGGGAGGCAGCGTAGGATCCAAGTGATATCGGGTTTGACTCGGTATTCGGATCTTGAGTCCTTACAGTTGGTATCAGAGCGGAGGTTATGGTAGAGTACAGAAATGTAGAGTAATTACAGTGTTTTAACAGTCTAGAGAGTCTGGTACAGTCAACAGCTGGCTTAGGTTGTTCTGCTTTCTTACCGTGTTGTCTTTTTGCATATTTAAGGATTCGTGATGGCGCAGAGGGGGGAGGCGCGGCCCCAAGTAGAGTTGGCCGCAGGAGTCTAGGAGGAGCAGGGTGGAGCACCGCCCCCTCCTATGGATATGGCACTGGGTGCGTCGAGAGCAGTGCAATTTTTCCAGTTGTCCACCCAGTTCTTGGCCTTGGCTCAGGGTGGACTATCGGTTGCCTTATATTGGGCTAGATTCAGGGAGTTGAGCCGGTACACGCCACCGGCTATGGCAGGTCTGAGATTTTTGGCCCAACAGTTTATTGCCGATCTGAGGCCCGAGATTCATCAGACCCTAATGGCATCTGGGGTTGCCGATGTGGAGGTTGCGTTTAAGACGATAGTAATTTTGGAGGTTGAGCTGTTTCGAGCCCAGGAGCAGGGTCGGGCGTTGCAGTTGCAGTAGGGTCTTCCACAGATGGTTCTGAAGGAGCCAGTCGCATCCTCTTCCCTTGTCCATGGTCCTTGCCGACGGGACGAGAGGAGGCATAGACAGGCGGCTCAGCGTGGTTTTAGGTGGCGCCAGGAGCTTAGGCATCGACGATAGGCACAGGAGCAACTGTTGGTGTGAGTCTCGGAGGAGTTTGTGGAGCAGCCAGTGGTGAGGCGACCATAGTGCGGCCTGAAAGAGCAGCCGGAGCCGTGCCTGAGGTGCGGTGGTTCTCATGTGGGCCATCCTTGCCAAGTGGCCAAGGAGGAGCGGAGGTGCTTCTGGTGTGATCGACCGGGGCACCTGGTTCGTGATTGTCTCGAGCAGAGGTGTTGTCATAGGTGTAGCCGTGTCGGGCACGTGCCTTGTGAGTGCCCCCAACCACCACCCCAATGGTGGCCTCGGTGAGGCTTGGGGAGGCAAGCAATAGAGTTTTAACCTTGGCCGAGGCATCTGTGTATAGAATGTACGGCTTCAATTTTCATCTGGTTTTTCTCTGCCTTCGATGTTTTTGTGGTTTCCTCTTGGGTTTCGTGTCTTGAGGAGCGTGAGTCTAGGACTTTCCCAGACTTTGGAGGTCCTTTCTAATGTTGGGAGGTGCCGCAAGTGCAGTAAGGCAAATCTTTTGGCACGTGGTGGCCCAGAAGGGCTAGCCCAACAATTGCAATGACTTTTGAGGTGGCGAGGTTGGACTTTCAAGGCTGTAGGGTGGCAGCCGGGCGAGCGAGGAGGTGTCCTACCTCGTGGCAGGTATAATTTTGCACTGCCCGAGTTGTGTTTTCAGTAGGAGTTTTAAATTTTGTTCCCTTTCTGTTTATTTCCAATTGCATTCGCAAGTCCCCGTGTGGGTGTCGGGGGTTTGAGGAGGTGTCCTATGCAGTGAAAGTAGTGTCGTGCATTCATTTCCCTGTTGTTACGGCATGTTGGTGCCATGGTGTGTGGAGTTAAGCTGCCAGCCGAGTTGTGTGTTGTGTCGTATGGCTGGTGCCCAGTGTCTTAAATTGGAGTTGGGCTTAGATCTTTGGTTTGGCACGTGAATTCCCTGGCATAATCTAAGGATACCCTGGTGGTGAATAGGGTTTTGAAGGTCGGTTAACTGACTCTAAGGGGGGAGGTGGGCCTTTGGTATGTGGTGGCATTAGCCACGAGGTTGTCATCATTTCACGTGCCATTGTTATAATAGTGTGTGCATCGACATCAGTGGGGTTGAGAATTTGGGGCTCTCGAGTCGAGGCTATCGAGTGGAGACTTTGGTTGCCCTAGCTTCTCCCCTGGGATAGTCATGCGTGTGGCTCAAGGGGGAGCCCGGCGTGTGGCTGGTGTTGTGTGGAAGGCATGGACTAGTGGACAAGTTATTATAGGAGGCGAGTGTGAGTAGCTCCAGAGTGAGGCACGATTTGATCACCTTCGATGCAGCTGGTGTTTTCCAGGTTGGCTCAAGATTTGGCACTCGATATGATTTGGGAAATTGCCTCTGGTCCCAGTGGAAGTACTGTGAGTATCGAGATTACTGATTAGACCCCTGGCACCCAATAGTTTCATGGTTTTACCTGTCGGGTGTGTGGTAGAGATGTCGGTCGGGGACCATTGGAGGCCGAGGTAAGGTCGTTGGATTAGGCCCTGGATCATGACCGTGGTCTGGTGTGCTCAAGGTATGGATGTAGTGCGAGACATTGTCCTCTGATTTAAGTGGTCTCCATTTGGCGCGAGGTGTTGGCAGTTGTTGCTCAGGTGTCATGATGGTGCTGTGACTGACCCTGATGGATTGGGTCTATCATCGCGCCTGCAGATGAGTTCCGTAAGGTGGCCGTGCATGTGGTCGAGGAGCTAATTGAGTTGTCTTGGCACCCTAATAATGCGCCAATCATCCGTTGGGCCTGGCGCTCAGGTCCAGTTGAGTGGTAGAGTGGAAGTGGACCGTAAACATGCCCTTGTCGTGACTCGAGAGAGTCCAGAACTCTGTGTTTCTCCATAGTGTAGTCATTTTAATTGTTGTGCTGAGGTCAGAAGTTTCCCCTAGCTCAGGAGGAGCTGTCCGTGGGGACGGTGTGTAAGGTGAGCAATTGTGTCACCTGAACGATGTTGTGTTCAGGTGGGCGCCAGGTGCTGGTTGTTGCAGGGTGGCAGTTTGAGGGAACTGTAGAATCGCTGAGGGTGGATTGGATGGCTGTAAGGTGGAATGACTGTCTTCTTGGTAAGGTTTTCCTCGAAGTGTGAGTGTGAGGTCGGGGCCCTACTAGCGAGAATGGTTTTTGGTGTTGTCGTGCCAGGACATGTGTGATCGTGAAGTTCAAGCTCCGCGAGAGTGAGCTCGTTATTCCCCCCTTCTCTTATGAGAGGCAGCATTGGCTGGATAGCTAGAAGAGATTGGAATGGTGCATGGTCATTGTGTGGCCCAGGTGCAGAGATAGCAAGTGCATGGGTCAATGGATGTGGTCGGACATCCAGAGTTGAATTGTCGATTCTGTGGAGGACCTGGAGAGAAGACTGATTCGAGGGTTCCTTGGTTGGCATGAGACCAATGTCCAATGAATGGCTTCCTTAGCCGATGTGTTGTCCCTTGAGTTAGTCCTGGTATGATGCGATCTACGGCTGGTGAGATCTCGAATGTTTCGTTGTGGGTGTTCCTCGAGCACTGGTAGAGGCCGACAAGTTCTGATGCGGGGTCGATATTGATAGGTGAACATTGGTTGGGTTCAACTTTCGAGGTGAGAACCATCAGTGGCATGGAGCCGTGGGAACTTTGTGATCAAGAGTGTTGGTTGTGTGAATCTCGGCTCATAAGATGTCAATTGCTAACCGTGTGGGGATGTCAGTTATGTCGCAGTCAGCAGTGATGGCTGTTAGAGTTTTGCTCGAGGTCAGGATGTGATTGTGCTCCCTGTGAGGGGTTTTCCGACGTTCGGTAATCGAGGAGGTTGAGGTCCTGAGTGTTGAGTAGTAGATGGTGGATCTAGAGGGGAGGGGTGAATAGATCTACCCCTCTTTTCGTAATGAAGCCCTCTTTATAGCTAGTTAAAATAGATTGCAGCAGAATATCTAGCTAATTGAAGGACACTACAAATTGCTTTGCAAGATGAACTAGTAATGTCTTGAATCGAACCTAGGCATGCATCTAGAACAAAGCAATCACACAAATCAAACCACGAGACAATAAATTTTAAGGTGGTTCGGACTGAATCCCCAATCCTACGTCCACCCCTCACCAAACCCCGGTGAGGCTTCACTAGTGTAACACACTAACCCGCAAATCGAAAAACCACCGATTGCCTTCCTACTAACCACCGGTAGGGACGAAACCACCGCAGGTTGGAACACCCTCCAACTGCCTTCCTACTAACCACGGTAGGGACGAATCACCACTTCAATGTTTGAACAATAATAAGAAGGAAACAAATAAATGTTCAGACAAGAGATGAAATATGCTCAAAGAGAAAAGATCTTGTCTGAGATTGTTGGAGAGACAGACACCACGACGAAAAGGAGCACCTCGTGCGGAACCTCGTCGGTGACACGCGGGTTTTTGAAGCACTCGAGCGCCTGCCCGAGATCGCCACAGTCGGCGCCGGCCGCACCCGGTGCACTGCACCTGCACCACGTCGCCGCGGAAGACACGTTGCAGGACGCCGCTGAAGCTCGAGGTGTATTGCTCAGGCGCATGCGAGGGCCTGCGTGGCTCATGCCGCGATCCCTCCCTCTGCGCCCTTCTGTTTCAGCAGCGCCATCGCGGCAGACACTGCCGCTCGCGATACATCCGAAGGCGCTGCCTTCGACACGTCCATGGCCGGCACGGGATCGAGTGGAGTGACGGGCAGCGCGCGCGGGGTCGGCGGCTTCCCGCCGTTGTCGATCGCCGAGCGAATGCGCGCGTGCCATGCGTCTTTCGACTCACCAGGCAGCGACGCTCCGACGCCTACCTCGTTCGCCTTGGCAAGCGCAGTTTCAGGCGAGAGCCACCACCCCGCATTGCTCGCACGCACGCTCTCCGGGTTGCTCAGAGGATGGCGGCACCAGTTTCGCCATGTCGCGAACCAATCTTTCATCGGCTTGCCGGTGGCATACCAGTGGTCGCGGAAAATCTCGGATGTCAACCGGATATGCTCGATCGTCCATCCTCCCCGCTTTTGAAGGCGCTCGTCGGTGAGCGCCCATTCGCCCCAACGCTTCGGAAGTTTCCAGTCGTCGGGAAGCGCCGTGCGCTTCTTACGGTTACTTGATGATTGTTGACGGTTATCTGCGGGTGCACCACTTGTTGCACCCTTTCTGTCGCCACTTGCACCCTTTGCGCTATCGCCTGCACCCTTTTCAAGGGGTGCAATTTCTGCACCCCTCAGCCATTCAGGGTTGATCACGTACTCATTGGACCTGTTGCGGCCACCGTTCCCAGCGTTCACGAGGATGATGAAGCCGTCACCCTCCATCTTGCGGAGCTGGTACTGCACGGTGCGCACCGACTGGCGAGTCTTCTTCGCGAGCGTCGCGATTTTCGGCCAGATATGCGTGCCGTCGTCGTGCGCGTGATCGGCGAGCGCGAGCGCGAGCGTAAGCTCCCCGCCTCCGCTCGGATAGCGCTGCCACACTTGGGAGGTAACGAACACGCTCATTGCTGCATCGCCTTGCGTGCGTATGGAGTCACATACGTTGGCAGCCGGGTTGCGCAGTGCTCCTCCCTCTCGGCGTCGCGAACAGATAGTTCGCGCTCGCCTTGGGCCGGAGGCTCGTAGCCGCGCCGCGCACCGTGGCCGCAGTTCGACGGCGGGTTGAGGGTGCGAATCATGTCTGCTTGCACGGTCCACCGGCAAGACCATGAGAGGAAAACCGCTTGAAAAATCATCGATTAGTAGTTCTAACGTCAATAAAAACCGACGTGAGAAGCGACCCGAGAAAAAATTGCTTTGCGCGCATAAAACCCGGAGGTTACAATGCACAAGCGGTTGGACTAGGATGATTCCAGCATCCCGTTCCCGCGGATCACCAGCACGTCAGACACATTTGAGAAGCCCGCTATGCGCGGGTTTTTTTTCGCCTGCCAAAACTCCCGCGCATGTACGGGATCGATGCAGAGCGCGATCCTACCTCTGTGGCGACGCGCCCGCGAGGCCGCAAAGCGCCGCCGCACGTACCAAGCACCGAGTTTCACCAGCGTTATCAGGCGAAACAATGCGAGCAAAAAAACTCAAAGCCTAGTGAATCCGTCCAGTATTCGCGAACGCGAAGTCAGACATGACGTGCGCCGCATCAAGCAGCTCAGCGTCGGTGATTTGAACGGTGGATCGGTTTGTGGGCAGGCGGGCCCTGTAGAATTGGCGACAGCCATCGGCGGCCTCCTCGAAAGGTCGTTTGTTTGGTCAGGCGAGGCGAGCGCGCCAACGCTCGTTCCCGCCGCTCCCTCGATTCCGCCAGTCAGGCGTGGGGGCGTCGGCATGTTGGCGTACAAAGAGCGGGCGCGCAAGTTACTCGGCCGCCGGCGTGGCTCGGTAGTTGAGCGGATCCTTGAGGCATGTTTTGCTTCCTGGGTGGTGCATTGTGTTGTGTATCCTTACTTTTGAATGCCACTATTCTACTTAGCAAAGAAAAACGAACATCAATGAAGGTTATTGATTTTGGATCAGCATGTAAAGAGGGTCATACAATTTACTCGTACATCGAAGTACCTCTCTCCTCCAATTTTGAAGATAGCTTATATTGCCCACTGTTCTACCTATTTATTTTTTTGAAATAATTGAGAATTAAAGGTTAACACCTTACAGGCACTATTAGATTAGCATTTCTACAACAATCCAGACCCGACTCCAAATTCAGAATGACTTGTTGTCCCCCACGACAACCTCAAGACAATGTGGTACCATCCTTGACCTCCCGACTCTAAGGAATCGCAACAAGTATGCAGAAAAAACAAGTAATTCCTCAAGATATCGGTGCTGGGATTGAAATTAGTGTGAGAGAAACCCATATATAAGAGAGATTCCTCACAATTGAAGGGTCGAGAATCTCCCATGCATATCTGTGGAATGTTAATTGTGCAGGCGCATGATCTCTAGAAGTATCCACACGAGCACTCGAATCAGATGAGCTCTTCTCCGCAATCTCCATGCGCCGACTAGACCTCAATTTGACCATGCAAAATAATGAAGAGAGAGAGGAGAGAGGGCACCCCAGGGAGAAAGAGAACTAGGGAGAGAGGGCAGCCGAGGCAGAAATTGTTTCTTTGCCTAGGGTTCTGTCCCATCACTATTATTTATAGAAATTTGACATTTTTCATAAAAACTCAGATTCTTTTTATAAATCACAACCCATCTCATCTAAATAGTATTCTTATGTGTGTGACCCTCTAGGCCCAAATATCAGTCTAGTTTTTAGGCTCACTAAGTCAAGAGTCCATTCTTTTACTTATTTAAATTAGTAGATTATATATCATCACATGATGTTCAATTAATGTAATTTAACTTGTGGAATATCATCTAATGATTATTCCACTGGGCCTTCAGACGATGAATAACACCAAGCACTACCTCATGATCCTAGAAGATATAAGGGGAGCTAATCCCAATAGAACCTTTCCATTGACAGATATCGCACAGCTATAATCCTTCACTCATCCAATGTCCCAACAATACGAGGGTATGGTAATTCTGTCAAACCCTTTAAGTGTTATCTGGTTGGAACCCAATACTCATGATAATCATAACAAGAAAACTCCTTCTCTAGTTATCACCTGGTCAGGCATTTCCGAGTATGGTTCTATAGGGCATTCACTCTTTGTTATATACCAAGAGTGAGTGATTCTTTGTTGTTCACTCAATTGCTTTCACAAGTCTTCCACTGTGTCTGAACAACTAACTATATAGGACCTAATTGCTAAGATTCATAAGTTAGTGATTAAGGCATAGCACTTCTCATGCAAGACATCCTTAATAACTTTGGTCTAAGGACCAACTATGCGACTACAACACAAAAATACCCTAGTTGATGGCTAGGTGTAATGACTATCCAAGGATTCTCAATTGGATTAGTTCAGTGATTTCATTCCTTAATGAGCACTTACAAGTTTGCCTTAGTGTCTCCACATAAGAGACTATGAGACCGGTCACCCCCATCGCATGAGCAAGCATAACTCGTACTAGTCTTATCAGACATTTGATTTCCTTATCAAATATCCATTGACTAGGAACATTCAAGACATTTGTTTATAGAAGATTGATCTCATTATCATGATCTCATCATAATTTAATCTTCATTACATATGTCTGTGGACTTCATTATGTAGTGCAAGCATGCGGCCAGAAATAATGAATAAAACACCTTTAAAATAAAATGAATCAGAATGTATATTAACATGCATGATTAGCTCATAGGCCACACATTTCTTAAATTCTCCCACTTGGACTATAGCCAATCATCTACATGCCGAATACCCATGGACCTTAGGTGACGTTTAAACACATTTTGAGGTAAAGACTTAGTCAAGAAATCTGCTATATTATCATTTGAAGAAACTTTTTCTATAACTATATCTCTTCTGGCGATGATCTCCTTGAAATTCACCCACCATTTCAGAAAAGATTGTCATCATGCATCGCTGAAAGGTGGCAGGGGCATTTCAAAGCCCAAATGACATTCTTCTAAATACAAACATGCCATAAGGACACGTGAATGTAGTCTTTTCTTGATCTTCCAGGTAAATAACAACCTGATTGTACCCAGATTATCCATCTAAAAAGTAAAAATATCTTTGCCCAGCCAATTTTTCAAAAATTTGATCCAGAAACGGGAGAGAAAAATGATCTTTCTTGGTCATTGAGTTCAATTTACTGTAATCAATACAAACTCTCCACCCCATTTGTAATCTTATTGGCACCTCTTCACCTTTCTTATTTTGAATCATGCTCAGCCCTGATTTCTTTGGAACAAGTTGCGTGGGGCTGACCCATTTGCTCTCTGAAATGGGATATATAATTCTAGCATCCAAACACTTTACCACTTCTTTCTTAACTACCTCTTTCATATTTGGATTCAGCCGGCACTGCATCTCCCTGCTCGGCTTGGTATTATCCTCTAAGTAAATGTGGTGCATACATACATCCGGACTGATCCCCTAGAGATCCACCACTGACCAACCTATTGACCCCATATGCTCCTTAAGAATAGTTAAGAGTTGGGATTCCTGAGCAGAAGTGAGGTTAGAGGCAATGATGATAGGTAGAGTGTGGGCAGGTCCCGGATATGCATGTTTAAGGGAGTCCGGGAGAGGCTTGAGTTCCAGAGTGGGAGGATGTTCCAGAGATGGCAAGATTGGTTCAGATTCAAGTGCAGGAAGTGGTTCTATCCTAGCCCAGGGTGCAGAAGAGAGAGAAGAATCCTGAAACATGCTACCCTCTTCTAGAGTGTTCTCAATGTCATCCGGACTTTCATTAATCACCTCCTCAAAGATATCTACGATATTGCATTCTTCTTCATGGTCCGGGTACTGAGAAGCCTTAAAAATATTCAAAGCAACCTTCTCTCCTCCAAATGATATATCCATCATTCCCGTGGCACAATTTATATTGGCCTTTGCCGTAGCTAAAAATGGACGTCCCAAAATGATGGGTGTGTGCTTTAGATCCTGGGTCGAGGCCATATCCAAAATGAGAAAATCCACCGTGAAATAACATTCATGCACTTTGACAATAACATCTTCCAACATACCCCTTGGAGTTTTCACCGACCGATCCGCCAATTGAAGGATTATTGAAGTGGGTTTTAACTCCCCCAGATCAAATTGCTCGTAGATGAATGTGGGCAAAAGATTCACGCTAGCACCTAAGTCTAGCAATGCTCGATCAAAAGTGACTCCACCTATATCACATGAAATTAACGGGGCTCCGGGGTCCTTCAATTTCTTTGGTAAATGATTCATCAAAACAGCACTCACATCCTCGGACAAGCGGATCTTTTGAGTTACCGCCTTTGGCTCCCTCTTTGGAGTACAAAGCTCTTTCAAAAACTTTGCATATGCCGGCGCATGCTTGATCACGTCCAAGAGTGGAATATTGATATTCACCTATTTAAACAATTCCACTAATTCTTCCTGTTGCACCGGCATTTTCTTGTGAGCCTTCGACTTTAGAGCATCGGGAAAAGGGGCCTTAGGCACATATTCGTGGGGTCCTTCATCAACTTTTGCCTTCCCTTTATCAAGCTTCTTCTCCCCACTTTTCGGCTTCTTCATTTCTTTAACAATTACGGGCTCCTCTTCTTCATCACTCTCCTCTTGGGCCTCTTGGCCCGAACTACTGCCAACTCCCCTGGCCTTGTAAGGATCATCTAAAACCTTCCTGCTCCTAAGAGAAGAGATTGCCTTAGCATTCTCAAATTGGGGACCTGCAGGAGGAGGCGGCTGAGGTTGGCTTGGTTGAGGAAGAATAGGAACTCTTTGGGGGAAACCCAGAGGTTGGTTCCTAGGATTAGCCATAGGCTGGCTAGGAAGCTGACCCACCTCTCTCCTTACATTACTTGCTGCTAATTGCCCTATCTGACCTTCCAACTTAGCAATGGATTGTTGCTGAGAGAGAATGAGTTGTTGGAGTTGGTCACATCTGCTGCGTTGACGCTTGCAGCTGTAAAACCTTTGTATCATACCTGAAATGAGGAAGTTGTCTTCATCAAAACCAAACCTTTAACATAAAGATGTTGTCTTCATCAAAACCAGGGACACAACAACTTATAGATGCCGTCGGTCTCGGAAAGCCTAGTGAATTCCATGGGCCCGGTAGCACTCGTCCCCTCTCCAACAGGACCCACAGCTATCAGTGACCGCCCCAAGTCTCACTGGCCAATGGTGGCCACAATGATGACGGGCGCACCCAAAGGAGGAAAGGGTCGCCCGATCCTCCTCACCCAATGGTCCTCCTCACGGGCCACGTGCCTCTAAACCCAGTCATTTCTTCCAAACCTCGCCATAACTGCATAACAAAGCACGGAAGGGGATAAGTGTATAGTGTTGGCAATGTATATGAAAAGCTTGCACCGGAATGAAAAAGAACACATGTGCATAAAGCACATATGTAACGTCAAAATGCAACCACAGTGATGAAAAGTGAAGAGCTTACGGTCTGTCCGCCCTCATCTCTGCTTCCGACGCATGCCCCGTGGGGGGCATTTGTTGTACCCAGACATCTACCTAGCATAATCACCAAGAAATAAGGGCTTAGGAATTCCCCGAAACACCTTTAGGGCGTTATTGACCTAGCCCCTTCTACATCATACCAGGCCCAACTAAGGGTCCCAACCAGCCAGCCGTGACCCATGGAGATATCAACAATTGATTAGGGTCGTCCTCGATCACCTAGCTTGCGGGTTTACCTACCCTCAACGAGGTCGCCTGGGCCAACCCGGGGGCACCCTAACCACAAGTCCAATACGTGGCACCCAGCAACGAGCCCAGGATTCTCCCCACGATGCCTCCCTCCTATCCTCAAAAGTCCAAAGAAGACTTTTTCCTGTCAACTACAAGTCCCAAGGGCCATTACAATGCCTATATGGCTCATGCTCACATGTCGGGAATTTTCTCGAGCACCTTATGGGCGCGTATGGTCTAGCCACTCTACAGCAAGCCGGGGGCCAACTTGAAGCTCGAACGCACTAGCCATACCCTGTGGCAGCCCTACAACAAGTTGGGGCCACCCCCGACCCTCGGACATGCGATGTTGAGCCATTATCTTCAAGCACCTGAGCCAACTCCAGGCCGCCCTGTCAACCCGCTATGCAACGCGGTTTAAATGATCAAGGTCAGGCCCACATGCCCAAAATGCCTTCTTTCAACTCCTATGAGTTCTCACCCTCAGCTCGGGACCAAACTTGGGGCCCGCCAGTCAAGTACTCAAGCCGTTCGACAACCTAGGGTGTGTCAAAAATTTTCCCGAACACCTTGCAAGCAATAGCAACAACACCAAGCAATTGACCCTCATGGGCCAATCCCAGCACCCTAGAACACTCGGTCCTTCAAAGGACAACTCAGAAGAACAATAGAAAGTCACTCGGACTGCCCCCTGCGACCACGACTCGTTGGGGGGAGTTCGCCCCAAGTGCAGCCGTGCCCTAGTAGGGGTGAACTCCCCCGGGGGCATCCCCTCCGCCCAGCCCTATCAGCCCCAGTGCGAATTCATGCCAGTCTCAGCTCCGTGCAAGGTCAATCAACATACCAGCATGGAGAAACTCGTGAAAAAGGAGCCTCAGGGTCATGCAGGTCAACTTCCTCACTCCACATGTGCACGCGGCCAACCAACCAGTCTAAGCCTTGTATCCTTCATCCTCTTGTGATCACACAGAGGCAAAGTGGGCCCAAAAGGAGGTAAAAATGAGTTTTTACAGAGAAAGGAAAAAAAAACTAGCCAGCCTGCGTAAACCCCCTAGGGGGGTTTACGTGGACCAGCCCGCCTGATGCGAGATGGACGCGTGACCTGGGACTCTAGCTCATGATCGTCCCTAAGCGAGGGAAACGTAGGACCTGGCGCAGTTGAGAAACCGGCCGTGTGTCGAGGGCATTGGCTTTTCGCGTTAACTCAGGTTGAGTCACGGGACGGTAACACTCAAGCTCACTCTTTCGCAGCGGTGATACAAGTATATCTAGTTTTCGGATCGGGCTTGCCGGTTTGGTTTCGAACCCATGGTTTAATGGTCCGAATGGTTGGGGTTTTTACTCCAATGTCCTTAGGGTTTCCTTGCATCTAATGAAGGTTGGTCTGAAGGGTTTAGGAAGGGCTTTTAAGTCTATTTGGCTTGGTTAACCCTTGGCTTTATATATCCTACGAATTCCATCGGAGGAAGGTGTCCTTGTGCTAATATTGTTCTACTTGCTTGCAGGAAAAGAAGGACGAGGGTTAGGGCGCCACCCCACCTGGAGGAGGAAGAAGAAGAAGAGGAGGATGCCAAGATTCAAGCCTAATCTGTCGATCTGATCTACTTCAACCACAGCTATTGAAGATACCTCATCATGGACGTCTCCTATGACCTTGCCCGTCTTCCACTCCGCGAAGAAGCATTCCAATGCACCCTACCACTCTTTGGGCATGGTTTCAATGCCGACTTGAGGGAGATCTTGTCTTCTCTCATCTCTACTTCTTTATTTGAGCTTAGATTAATTTCTTTGGGCTAAACAGTTGCTATTCTTGGAGGAAAAGGAAGAAAAAGGGTGGCCACAAGGTGAAGAGGAGAGGGCTTTGAAAGATCTATCAGTGCTTGATGTCTGGAGGTGTGATTGGAGCTTAAACCCGACGAAATACATCTTGGATCCTCAAGGAGGATCACCGACTGCTCCAACTAGCTTCGGATTGAACTCTCTCCGACGATGCTTCAAGGAAAACATTCCTTGGCCATTCAAGAAAAAGGGGGAAACATTCTTTATCTCCTATTCATCTCTTTATGATGTCCTTCTTGGGTTATTAATTGCTGTGAGCATTTATTGTATATCCTTTGTGTTCGTTAAACTCAGAATACTACTGTTTGTGTGGGCGGAGCTGCATCTCCCATGGTTTAAGTGTCCGGGGTGTGTTCCCCGACGTGTGTGTGTGTGTGCTGCGGTGGTAGTGTGTTGGGGCTTTTCCCCATGTGTGTACTATTGCGGAAGCAACGTGTGTGGTTGGGGTTCGTCCCTGTGTTGCTAGAAAAGTAGCGTGGAGTGAGGCCTCATCTGGTTGGGTGAGGGGTGGACATAGGGAGCCTGTCGTGGTCCCGAACCACCTTAAAAATCCTGTGCCGTATGTGATTTTCTGTGTGACTGTCCTTGTCTTCTATCTCCATTCACAGGTTCACTAGATAGATTTTTAATTCACTACACAATCACTCACTTCTACCTCCGTAATCTGTGTTGAGGATAATTGCCTTGATTAGTCGCATTGTTATTACGAGTGAGATCAGAAAGCTTGAGAGATCCTTCAGATCTCACGTCTGCTTAGGCTAATCAACATTGTATATTTTAATTCCATTGTGCTTAAGTAAAAAAGTTTTTTAAATTCCACCATCTCGGCAAGGGGACAATTCAACCCCCCTTCTTGTCTGCCATCTCTCTGGGCCAACATCTCTAATAATTTGAGTGTTCTTGGATGACTCTGAAACAAGATTTGGCCCTAACCATTGCTTCTCATCGATCTCTTCCCAGCACAGAGGGGATCTACAACTTCTTCCATACAAAGCTTCAAATTGTGCCATCTGTATACTGGACTAGTAACAGTTGTTGTAAGCAAACTCAATCAAAGGCAAATGTTCATGCCAAGTTCCTCCAAATTCAATCATGCAAGCTCTCAACATATCCTCAACAATCTGATTTGTTCTCTCCGTCTGCCCGTCCGTCTGAGGTGGAAAGCAGTACTGAAGTTTAAACAAGTTCCCAAAGACACTTGCAAACCTTTCCAAAAGTGAGAGGTAAACTTGGGGTCTCTGTTTGATATAATGGATGCAGGGACTCCATGTAACCTCACTATTTCTTCCATGTATAGAGCAGCTAGTACAGCCACAATCCACTTAGAATTAATGGGTAGGAAGTGTGCAGATTTCGTTAATCGGTCAATGATCACCCAAATTCAATCATGGCGTCCTCGAGTTCTGGGTAGTCCCATAATAAAATCCATACCAACACTCTCCCACTTCCATTGTGATATTTCAAGGGGTTGAAAGTAAAACTCAACTCAGGAGCTACAGAAGCAATCCGAAACTCCTCCAAAAAGGATCCGAACAACCTAATAAAGGCCCGCCAAGACCCAATAGAGATCCGGCAAGAATCCAGGATGTTACAGACCGATGATGGCTTCTGCATGGTGGGCTGGGAATGGGAGGGTGGGGTTCGTTCTCGGCGGAGGTGACAACAGGGAGGGGAGCTGGAAGTAGGGCACATGGGTGAGGAAGGTTGATCAAAGGGTGCCGCAGGGCTCATGGTGGGAGGGCCAGGGCGTCCTTGTTTTGCATTCACAGTTGGTGCCAGGGGGTAGAACCGGAGGCTCTGTTCTGGGCCATTAGGAGGGCTAGCGATGCAAGAGGTGGGAAGGTGGGTTCTCAGATAGGGGGGGGAAGGTGCAACGGGAAGCACACGGACAGCAACCATGGGCGGCGACTCTGTTCGATGTGGCCAGAGAAGACGGTGGCATGCTGCGTGGAGGGGAACCGCGGTGGTGACGCTGCTGTTGGACATTGTCGGGGATGTCGTCGGCATGCTCGCGTATGGGGAGCTGGGCAGGGCGGCACCATTGTTGATAGGGCCATGGCAGCGGTGGGCTCACGACAGACTGGAGCAGAATGGGAGAATAGGGAAGGGGGGGAGGGTTCATGGGCAAGGGCCGAGGGTAGGCAGAGTGGACCATGGTGAGTGGGCATATGCAGGTGTGCATGTGGTGAGACTCTGGTGTCATAGGTACCCGTGGGGACTGGGGTGCCGTCAATGTGTGGCCCTGCTACAAACAGAGGCTCTATTTCGGCATCGTGGGTGAACGTCTGCAGTGTAGTGCAAGGACTTGGTGGCTGGGGGGTGGCATGCTAGAGCTGAGGGGCCCCACCTCTCCCCTCTAGGGAAAATCAGCCCAAGGCCCTCTCTCCCTGCATCCAGCCCCATTCCTCCCCTCCTCCACCCTTGTTCCAGCCCCTCCACACCTCCTCTACAACACCATCTAGCCACTCCATCCCCTCCCTCCACCACTAACCCCCGTTCCCATCCTTTTCTTGTACTATTGAGAGGAGCATACAGTCTGCCTGTTGCAATCCAGAAGACCAGTAACTCTCAGAAGTCACTGCATCTTCTTCCCTGCATTCCTGAAGGCGCAAGAGGTACCGGCGGAAGCATCTCTGAGTCTTCTTTGCATCGGCAGTCATCTCGTCCTCTTCTGACTTCGTGGCTATCTGGGGAAAGTGATCTACTCCGACTGCGCAGAAGAGTTCCAGTCAGCAACCTGAGGCCATTTGTAGAAGCTGTCACGACCAGTCGCCTAAAGATCTGAAGACGGGGCTTCGTTGAGGCCTTCTACGACAAGTCTTCTTCCTCCTCCAAGAAGCGGAGCTCCGTTCGGCCACCGGAGCGATTACTTCCTCTTTTTCTCCTCAGAGTGCGCAGTTCTGTCCACCCTGGGACAGAGATGACACCCTGTTAGTGTTTGGATTGCTGCGGTCTGCTCTAACATCAGCTGGCACCCCCGTGGCACTCACCTTAAAGGCAGCTCGTAGACGGTTCCAATGCCACCAACCATGTGCAATTCGGAGTTTGGGACTATTCGTGGTGGTGTCATCTTCCAGACATTGTAGTGCTGAGAAGGTCCGAGCCAGAGAACAGAGTCCCTGATTCCAACTTCACCGCGACCGGCGACGACTTCCCCAGCTCCTGCCAAAATTCCTGCATTCTCCTGGACCAATCCACGAAATTTTGGCGCTGGTCTTGCTGGCAAAGGAGTACTGGAGCATCCGAAAGAATTCCTGCATCGACAGTCTATACCCTGTTCCAGAGGAGGGATAGATTCGACCCCGTCATCGCGTGAAGCTCTATTCTTCATCTTTCCCCTCCCCGCTTGACCGGCTGAAGGCCCCTCCCTGTGCGGAGGTAGTTTTGACTGTAATTCACTTAACCCCCACCCCAAGAACCCCCCTCCTGTGTGAGGCGTAGTGTTGTAATTGCTTGAACAGGTCGAAGCGTCCTCGCTGCGGCGTGGGTAAGCCCCACGCTTCCCCGGTCTATTCTGGGTTGATGCATATTATCTTGCTTGCTGCATTAGGTCTGTGCATGTCTTCATTGCTCGTGCATATGGGCTATCCAGCAGATAGCTTCTTGCTTGCTGCATTAGGTCTATGCATGTCTTTATTGCTAGTGCATATGGGCTATCCAGCAGATAGCTTGGTCAGTGTTTGCTTGTGAATAAGTGTTTGCATGTGCATATTAATCCGTGACTTCTTTCAAAAGTCCTTGCATATTTGCATTAAGGTTGAGCCAAGTCCGTGGATAGGCTGTCCTATGCATACCTTCAACTTAAGCATATCAGGTCTGAGTCCGTGCAAGTGTTGCACATCTTACCTTCTAAAGTCCTTGCATAGTCCGTGCAAGTGTTGCATGCCATTCATTGTTGAGTCCGAGCCTGTTCATATTATTGAGTCCGTACATGAATAGTTGCATCCAAGTACGTGCACAAATCACCAAGTCCGTGCACGAACTGTAGCAAGGTCCATGCATATTCGTGTTTCGTTACATGTCAAGTCCATGCATGAACAGTGCACGCCTGTCTGGTAGCAAAGTCCATGCATATTTGTTCAAGGCAAGACAAAGTCCGTGCATAATGTTCAGTTCTGTCAAGTCTATACAGGTTTCATGCCTTGGCAGCATGAAGTCCATACAGGTTATGCATGCTGTTCGCCCTTTCATAAAGTTCGTGCAGCTGTTCTCCATGTGCATTGTAAAGTCCATGCATGTCTTACACAGAGTCTGTGCATATTTTGGACTTACTCTAATTTCTGTCATTTTGCATCTTAAGTCCGTGCACGTTTGGCATCTAAAGTCTGTGCATGTACAGTCCACTGCATAGTAAGTCCATGCACATTGCATCCACTGCATGGCAAGTCCGTGCAGTTCCTGTTGAAGTCCGTGGAGGTATTAAACAGGTCCGTGCACGTTGTTCTTCCAAGTCCGTGGATGAACAGTCCACTGCATTCTAAGTCCGTGCATATGAGTCCATGCATGTTCTGGCCTTGGCCAAGAACATTAGTCCATGTACATTCTCATTAGAAGGCAAGCAGAGTCTGAGCATGAACAATCACGTCTTCGCCAAGTCCTTGCAAGTCTTCATGGAGTCCGTGCATGTCAAACTCCGTGCACGCTTTTGTATTGAAACCAAGTCCTTGCAAGTCTTTACGAAGTCCGTGCATGTCAAACCCCGTGCATGTTTTCTTAGTGAAGTCAAGTCCTTGCACGCCTTCACAATGTCCATGCACGTCAAACCCCGTGCATGTTTTTCCTGTGTGCAACTTTCGTTAAAGTCCGTACACTTCCTTAGAAGGTCCTTGCATGTTCATTTGAAACATGCATCCATGCATGTATTGACTCTGCTTCACAGAACTTACATCCGTGCATGTTTCTTTGAAACATGCATCCGTGCATGTTTTGACTGCTTCACAGAACTTGCATCCATGCATGTTTCTTTGAAACATGCATTCGTGCATGTTTTGACTGCTTCACAGAACTTGCATCCGTGCATGTTCTGACTGCCTCACAAAACATGCATCCATGCATGTTTTACCTTGCTTCACATGCCCACAACTTGGCAATCAAGTCCGTGCACATAACATACCCCGTGTAATTTCCTCATAACAAACTCCTTGCATGCTCGGCCTGCTATCAAGCCCGTGCATCACCTTGCTAATCTTGTATTAATGTCGGTGTATGCACTGTTGCAATGTCTGTGTATGTCCAAGCATACACTGTAATAGAAGCAATGCATGTCCGAGCATATGCATTATGTCTCTCTCTGCAAGTCCGAGCATACACTAACACCCGTGCATGTTTTGCTCACCATTTATCAAAGTCGGAGCATACACTATAGCAGAGACAGTGTATGTCCTATTAAGGTCCGAGCTCATACACCAGCAAGTCCGAGCACATACACCAGCAAGTCCGAGCACATAATTACATCCGTGCACATTTTTGCTTGTTGCTTGTTAGAGTCGGAGCATACACTGTAGCAAAGACAGTGTATGTCCTTAGAAGGTCCGAGCACATTGGCGCCGCCCAGCAACCTCACTGAACTTAGGTCACTCCAGGGTAGACTGACCTACATTCGGAGATTTATCTCCAACCTCTCCAGCCGATGCGCGCCTTTCAGCAAATTGATGAAGAAAGACGCCCCCTTCATTTGGGACCCAAAATGCCAGATAGCGTTCGAGCAGATCAAGGAGTACCTTCTCACTCCTCCAGTCTTGGGAGCACTCGTCAAGGGTAAA
Organism: Amorphophallus titanum; assembly: GCA_024336825.1. Lineage (NCBI taxonomy): Eukaryota > Viridiplantae > Streptophyta > Magnoliopsida > Alismatales > Araceae > Amorphophallus > Amorphophallus titanum. The sequence continues at coordinate 11,756,537 of JANBPO010001714.1, forward strand.
CCCCTCGTACTCTATATTGCCGCCATGGATGCTTTGTTAGGGGCTCTATTGGCGCAAGTCAACGAGGAAGGTAAAGAGTAGCCACTCTACTACCTCAGCTGGAAACTAATCGGTGCTGAGTACCACTACTCCCCCATGGAGAAAGTATGCTTGGCATTGGTGTTTGCCATCAAAAACTGTGGCATTACCTCTTGTCTCATCGGGTTGAGCTTATATCCAAGCACAACCCCCTGAAGTTCCTTCTCAGGTAACCCGTTCTCTCAGGCCGACTGGAGAAATGGGCACTCCTGCTCATGGAGTACGATGTCACCTATGTTTCAAGAAAAGCAATCAAGGGGCAGGGCATGGCTGAATTCTTAGCAGCCAATCCAGTGCCAGACCATTCTCCCTTCAACACGGAGCTTCCAGATGAGGAGTCTCTCGCTCTTCAACACCAGTAACTGGATAAACAGACCGGAGATGTCTTGCATCACTGGCAGTAAGACGCCCTCACAACCAGCCTATCCTATTGGGAGTTGTACTTCGATGGTGCTTCTCGAGGTACTACCCGAAGTAACCTCAGTTCAGGCATTACAGCAGGCGCCAGAATTGTCTTCCTAACCCCTCAGAGCAGAGTTCTGTACAACTCTTACACCCTCATGAAGGCTCTGACCAACAACGAAGCCGAGTACAAAGCCCTGATCATCGGACTCCAGATGGCTCTCGACATGGGCGTCAAATGCCTCAAAGCCTATGGAGATTCCCAACTGATAGTCCGATAGGTGCTTGGCATCTATGACGTGCGGAAATCAGAGCTGGTTCCGTACCATGTCGTCGTCACCCGACTAACCCAGAAGTTCTATTTATTTGAAATAGGCCACGTTCCCAGAAGCAGCAACGCCCAGGATGACACTCTAGCAAAACTGGCTACGGCCATCAAGCTACTGCTTGAGGGTGAAGTGGACATCACAGTCAAGCACAAAAGGCTAATGCCGAGCTCACTCGAAAGCAGCTCCGATCTCACAGTTTACGAGGTCCAAGGCTTCGACCAGGACACTCCTCTGGAAGAAGAAGATTGGCGTGACCCCATCACCAAATTCAAGAAGGGATGGCTCCCCCCTGACCTGGCTCAATGAGTACTCTACCAGATAACGTCATATGAGGTTATTGGTAACTCCCTGTACCGACTCATCCACGAGAAGGACAAGTCCATCCTCTTGAGATGCGTCTCCCCAGTCGAGGCTCGAGTTGTCATGCGCGAGGTTCATTCTGGGCTGTGTGGCGCGCATTAGGCTGGAGATAGAATGAAGTACAACATCAAGCTGAAAGGCTTCTATTAGCCTACCATGTACGCAGATTGCGTCCAGTATGTCCGTACATGTCATCAGTGCCAAGCCTTCGACCCAGTACCCAGAAGGCCTCCCAATCTGCTGCGTCCCACAGCCCCAACCTGGCCGTTCGCTGAGTAGGGTATGGACATTGCGGGGCCTTTCCCGCCATCTTCCAAAGGCCACAAGCACATTCTGGCCGCCACCGACTACTTCTCCCGTTGGGTGGAAGCCCTTCCCCTATGGGAAGTCACTGGCGAGGTGGTCGCCAAGTTCGTCTGACACAACATCATCTACCGTTTTGGTACACCCAGCTGCATAGTCTCCGACAGCGGGACGCCATTCAAGAACAAGGCCATATACCAGTTGGCGACCAAGTTCCACATTGACTGGAGAACCTCTTCGGTCTACAACCCGCAGGCCAATGGCTTGGCCGAAGCCTTCAACAAAACTCTCTGCAAGCTCTTGGCTAAGATCGTTAGCCACCGGAAGCGTGACTGGGGTGAAAAGGTGGCTCCCTCTAGAGCGGTGATGCGACCAACCATCCCCTGGACGGTATGGTCAGACTCCGTGACCCTATCCTCAATGCTTGCCAGTCCCTCAACGAGGCGGCGATCTATCATCTGTATCTCAGCCCTGAGTTGGGACACTAACTCGGTCAAGTTAGGACCTCCTGGAGGATCCGCATGAGCTCCTGACACACTCTGGTGGGACTCAGACATGTCTGGGTGTGAACCTGACATCGGTGCTGATAAGTGGTACTCAACACCACTACGTGTGGGCATAAACACAAATGTGACTAAGCTACGATGCACTGACACACTATGACGTGAAATTGATGCCTTTTTTTTTTTACAATGCAAATGAACTAACAATAAATGCAAGACATGGAATGACAAAGGGGTGACACCCTAGACTGTCGACTTAGGCTCTGATACCAAGACTGACGTGGGACGGTGTACTCAAACGAGTCCGACTAGGCGACTAATGAGATCAACAAACTCGCTATGATAGGCCGACAAATATTTCGACGTGTATTCGAATGCCAAAAGATAAATTACGCTAAATAACAGTAGCTACGCGCTAAGAAACCGTCCCTCGCAGTGAGAAACGCCGAACCGATCGGTAGGTAGAACTACCTCGGCCTAGGGCATCTATCACGCACATAGAACGAACTCAGATCGGCGCACTCTAGGATAGGAAAACACTCACTCTCTCACAAGCCGGCAACAACATAATTAACTAGCTAGGCATCTTAACTCACATACGGCGGCAGATACGATCTAGATACTAAATGAGCAAATAAAACGGGCGGCTTTCCCACACCAACCTACTCGCTGAAGAGCGAGGGTCGAACTGAGCCCGCGTAGGCCGTGTGAGGGAAGAGAGGCGGGTTGCCTTTAGCGTGGTTGACTTGACGGTAGTGAGGGCTGCGTTGGCAGCCGTAGGCACCAGCGGAGTGGGCGGCTAGCAGCCCCGCGGGTGGGGCCTGCACGATGCACCGGCGGCGGAGAAGGTGGTCGCAGGGGGGGCGTCTGTGGCTGGCGATTGCAGCGGGAGTGTGGGCGCGCAAAACGGTTGTTGGCTGTTCGCGCACGGCGGTGGCGACGGTGGTCGCGCGACTGTGGTAGTAGCGGTCGACGGTCGCGCGGCCAGCAGGGGAAGGTGGCCGGGGGAGGGTGGCCGGGACGGTGGAGCAACGCAAAGCATGAGCCGGCGACGGAAGGCGCAGGCGCAGGGGCGGCCTCTTATAAATAAACGGAGAAGAGAATATAACGTCAGAATAATATAAATATTTGACAAAAGCTTAGATAGAGGATTTGGAGCTTATTTGGACCATTTCACCATTCTTTACGTATTTGGGATGGAAAAATTATCTTTTCCTACGCAAGGACTATTACGGGAGCTCGGGTGAGATACTAAATTTAATTCGGAAGTCCACCCTAAAGGTAGGCACATGATAAACCGAGTGCATGTTATTTGGTATTTATATTTCTTTGATTTGATTTTATTTGAAATGTAATTATTCAGGCTTAATTCAGTGATTTATTTAACCCGATGATCTATGCTTAGAATCGGTTATTTATTTAGTTAACATTTCGTAAAAATATTATTTTCTCTCTCATCTCTCTCTCCTCTCTCTACTTTCTCTCTCTAATTCCTCTCTCTACCCTCTCTACTCTCTCTCTAATCTCTTCGAATTTTATATAACATTAATTTATTCAGTTAGTAAATTTGATCCACTATCCTATCTAATTCATGATATTAAAATAAGATTCTATTATTTTATAAAGTTAAATGGCAAGTTTTAAGTATTGAGATGACTATGCAGTAAGAATAATAATAGAAATAAAAATTTGATTAAGCATATGGACTGTATCACTTTAAGGAGGTGTGGGGTGACAAACCGTAGTTAGCTTCCGCTACGGGATTAGGCCCATTTTCGAGGACAAACGGACTTCTGAAAAATTCGGAACCCAGAATAAGAAAATTATCTGGGGAATGGTGGAGTATTAACTCCCGATCCTGCGTGGTTGATCAAGGCCGACGTAGTTTATCTTAATTTCGAAAGTAGGGGATAGATCTATTCACCCCCCCTCTAGATCTACTCAGCCCATACACAACACCTTAGTTGGTGTGTGATGATCTCCGGTGGGAACTCGGGGAGCTCGTGACCAAGCAAATATGTCCTAGTTAGTCTTAAGGAAGTTTGTGTATGTTACCTTATCTTGCTCGAACACTATAGCTCCGATCCTTAGAGTCCTGTTCGGGTCTTCTCTCACCTGGATGAGGTATAGGTCCTAGGCTGGGGTGCTCGTGCTCGGACCTGGGTCTTCCATTCTGGCCTTCTTTTCAGGCGGCATTTCCTCAGGCTATCGATCACGCGTCGAAATAAGGTACCATCTCCTGGATTCCCTCTGGTCTCCTCGCACCTCGCCCACCCCTTGGGGGGGTGGGGAACTTGAGCTTTTGATGATATGAGGAGGGGACGCCCCTAAGGGTGCCGAGGATCCCCCGCCCTATGATGGCATTGTATCCGGTCATCGCACAGACTACCGTGAAGACTGCTAAGAAGGTAACCTCCTTTGGCGCAGTTCCAAACGAGATCGATAGTGAGATGCGTCCCTCTGGGCGGACTGTGGTATCGGAGAAGCCGTACAGAGGTGCGTGCAACAGAGCAATTAGGCATAGATCCACATCCATTAGCACTAGACAGTCGTACGAGATAACGTCGGGTCCGCTTCCATTATCCACTAATATGCGACGTACGGTACATTGGTTGATAGTGGTTGATACCACCAATGCGTCAGAATGGGGAGTGGTTACACCCTTAAGGTCATCGTCTGAGAAGATAATGGGATCTTTCAGGCGTTCCCGGCGATAGCTTCCCGCTGAGGGTTGTCGCTTTGTTCCACAGTGTTGATGGCTGACGCATACCACCGTTGCCTGGTCACACTGTCCCCGCTCGAGGCCGGTCCCCCAGAGATCAGCATGTTCTCCTTACCGTTGGGCTGGTTGTCGATGGGCGGGGGAGTTCGTTGTCGCTTCTCCGCGGCCTTGGCGATATACTTATCGAGGAGTCCTCGTCGGATGAGATCCTCAATGGCATCTCTTAAGTTAATGCACTCCGCAGTGTCATGGCCGTGGTCATGATGGAAGCAGCAGTATTTCTTCTTGCTCCTCGAGCTTGGATCTGACTTCATCCGAGGGGGCCACTTGAGGAACGGCTTGTCGCGGATCTCCATCAGGATTTGGTCAGGAGGGGCTGTCAGGGGCGTATAGTTATGGTAATTCCCCCTTTCTTTTGTTAGGCAGTCGCAGAGGTCCCGGTCACGTCGCTCCCGCTTATTCTGCCCCTCTCGAGGTGAGTCGGCGGATCTCTTTCGGTCGGGCCGTTCGGTCCCGGTCGCGCGGCCTAGGGCCTCTGTATTCTTCTCACACCGCGCGTGCTTTTGCGCCAGGGTGAGGAGATCTGTGAGAGTCATCGGGGCCTCGACCCCGAGTGCTCGCCAGAGAATGTGGTCCCACGTCCCTTGAGTGAGCACAGTGGTAGCGATGCTGACATCAAGACGCGGGATCTGGAGCACCTCCGTGTGGAAGCGAGAAACAAAGTCCCACAATGTCTCATCCCGCCTCTGCCTGAGGGCGAGTAGGGTCACTGTTGACTTGGCCACCTTCCAACAACCGATGAAGTTCTCCCTAAATAGCTTCTTGAGCTATTGAAAGGCGGAGATAGTCCTGGCCGGTAGAGACTCAAACCATGCCCAGGTGTTCTCCCGAAGGGTTTGTACAAACGCCATGCACTTCACAGCGTCTGAGGCCCAGTGGAAGACTAGATGGGACTCGAAGCTGTACATGTGGTCAGTCGGATCGGTGATGCCATCACAGGGGGTGAATGACAGCAACTGCAGCTTCGGCGGGATGGGTGTTTCCATGATCTCCCTGGAGAAGGGTGCATGGAAGTCTTGGTCATCGTCAATGAGCCCCCGGTGCTTGGCGGCGAGGAGGACGTCATCCAAGTAGCGGACCTTGTCCTCAATTTCGTCTATGCGCTGGAGTCGCTGGTCCATATCTGGGTTGGAATGAGCGGTGCTCGCCTTTAGGGAACCCGTAGGTTACCTTCTCATTTTCAAGGGGAGCGGTGCTCGCCTTTAGGGAACCCATAGGTTACCTTCTCATTTTCAAGGAGAGCGGTGCTCGCCTCTACGGAACCCGTAGGTTACCTTCTTGTTTTCAAGGGGAGCGGTGCTCGCCTTTAAGGAACCCGTAGGCTACCTTCTCGTGATATGTGGGTAACTTACCTTAGTGGGGTACGACTGGTGACGTTTCACTGAAAGAATTTCCTGAGATTGATGGAGTTCCTCATCCTGGGTATCTCTTCCCCCCCCAGCGTCACCAACTTGTACATTCCTTTGTCGAGTGCTTCCGCCACCCTGTACGGGCCTTCCAAATTTGGTGCGAGCTTCCCTGTGGCTCCTCTTGGGTCAGCAATGCTTACCCACCATAGAACCAAATCTCTGGGGAAGAAGTGACATTCTTTAACTCAGGCATTGTAATATTGGGCCAGCTTCTGTTGGTACACTGTGAGCTTTACTTGCGCGCCTGCTCTATCCTCCTCGAGCAGGTCCAAGTTCTCTCGCATTGTTTGGTTGTTCCTGGCCTCATCGAAGTGTCCCACTCATAGCGAGGGGTTGGATATTTCCACCGGTAGTACTACCTTAGCGCCGTAGGTGAGGTGGAAGGGTGTCTCCCCGGTGGCGGCTCTAGCGGTGGTCTGGCGGGCCCATAGAATGCTCAGAATTGAGTCTGTCCCGAAGTCACCTGCTTGATCTAGTCGAGTCTTGATGCCGTGCAGGAGCATTCGGTTGGCGTTCTCTACCAACCCATTGGCCTGGGGGTGCCCCACCAAAGTGTAGTGGTTCCAAATCCCCAGCTCCGAGCACTTCTCCTGGAAAGCGGTGCTCGCGAACTATCTACCGTTGTCGGTTGTGAGAACCCTTGGGATCCCGAAGCGACAGATGATGCTCCGCAATACAAACTTCCACGTTGCTTCGCTCATGATTTTTCCCAATGGTTCAGCTTCGATCCATTTGGTGAAGTATTCAATGACAATTATGAGGAATTTCTTCTTCCCTTGTGCCTCGGGGAAGGGACCCAGTATGTCCACCCCCCACTTGGCAAATGGGCGAGGCTCCATCAGGGAGTGTAGTTGCGTAGTCGGCTGGTGATGTAGGTGAGAGAATTTCTAACATTGAGGGTACCTCTGAACATAGTCGAGGTAGTCTTGCTACAAGGTGGGCCACCAGTATCCTTGCCGGATTAGCGTCCGCACGAGTGCTCGCCCCCCTACGTGGCTTCCGTAGAGTCCTTCGTGGATCTCCTGGATGGCCTGGTTGGCTTCCGTAGGGATCAAACACTTTAACAGTGGAGCTGAGAGGGAGCGACGATATAATCTACCGTCCACCACTGTGAAGTGGGCCGCTCTTGCTCGCGTGCACCGAGCCTTGAGGCGGTCACTCGAGAGCTATTGTCAAAGGAGGAAATCCAAGAGGGGGTCCATCCAGGAGGGTTTATAGTCGATGCCGTTTTCCTGGGGGGTTGGCTCATCTATGCTCGGCGTCGATAATTCTTCTATTAGGATCGACCTTGAGTTGGAGACCGCGGTGACTGACGCTAGGAGAGATAGGGCATCTGCTCGGACGTTCTTGATGTGACACCACTAGGGTGAATGCAGCAATGAGACAAGGATCCTCGGACCTACCGCGTAAATACAATCAATCTAGAGCACGGGGTTGCAAAAATTACCGAATCGTCGATGCACACATGATCCCGAGGTGACTCAGCGATACTGAGTGGAGGTGGTAGATCAAGACCCTAGTTGGTAGAGGGCCAGTAGGGCTAGGGTTGCCCTCCCGAGGGTACGATGCCCACAACTAAGGGGCTGGCCGGGAGCCAAGTGGGGCATTGGGTCACTCTCTCTCACAAAACCATGGTGACCACATGGAAGTGGGGTACTCCAGGGTCGGACGCTCTCTCACTACCAGCGGAGCAATCCCACGGATATTAAAAGAACAAGTACTGATAATGGGAGCAAGGTTTAGAATTTACCTGGTTGGTTTGAACCTATTTGAAATTTGTGCTCCTTGTCGTCACTTATATATACATATCCTCCCACCCTCCCTTCCCAGCCCTATCTTATAGCCGACTCCTCCGTTATCCATTCTCTCATCTAGTCGGCTTCGCCCCCTGCTTCCTCCTCCCCTCTCCACCATGGAAACTCCCCTCACCCACGCGGCTAAGTAGAAGGCCTCAGCAGAGCCTGCGACAGAGGTGCCCAGGCAAGAGAAGCACACCAAGCATCGGCACGATCCTCACCCGCCCGGTGCTGCTGTTCCAGTCCAGCATGCTGCGGCGTCAGCTATGGCTTCCTTCAAACAGAAGACGGCAGCGCCACCGCTATCCCCATCCTCCAAGAAGTCAACGGCACCGGCACAGAGGTCCTCATTCGCCAAACCAAGAAAATTAGAGGCACTAGCATCCCCATCCGCCAGAGGAATGATGGCGCAGGCCAAAGCGACATCCTCAGCCAAAGAGCACAAGGGCCTCCGAGGTGGCTCCAAGGAACGATCCACGGCTAAGATTGCCGAGTCGGTTGAAGAATCCACCATCCATCCTGTCTCTTGTATCGTGAAGCTCAGACTATCATCCCGCCTCGAATAGTTGACTTCACCGATTCCAAGTTGCTGAAACTATTTCCTGAACTTACGGATGTTATGGAAGCCCAAGGGTGGACGCCATTCATGTCTTCGCACACACGGTACTATCCACACCTTGTTCACGAATTTTTCCACAATCTGCAAGTCGTCGATGGCCAGGTGTTTACAGTGGTCAAGGATGTCGTGATTGGCATCAACAAGCCACTGCTTCACAAAGCCCTGAAGCTACCCAAATCAGGGTCTGTCTTCAACCAGTCCACCTTTGATGACAAAGCAGCCTTCACTCTGGTGACCGACTCCCCAGCCCCCTCTACACTTCCATCCTCTCTAAATGCCAACACCTTCCCTTCCTTCCACCGCCTCCTTCACCATATGATCACGATGATCATTCATCCACGGGGAGGAGGCAGGGGATAGGTCAGTCCCTCCACATGTTTCTCCTCCATGGGTTACTCACTCGGCAACGCATTTGCCTACCTCAGTTGCTTCTCAATGCCTTCACCTCCATCCTACACTATCCCTCCAACTCGCTACCATTTGCTGCCCACATCACGGCCATCATGGAACTAGCTAAAATTCCATTGGTTGGTGAAGAATGCTTCGTGGTTCCTAAACGACACATTTACAATTTTCAATATGTGACCACGTTTATGGGCTACAAAAAAGTGGGGGACCAAGTCACCAGGACCTTACCCTTTGAGAAAGGCCAATCCTCTACACCATCTCTTCCTCAACCTGAATTAGAGACTCTGCCACCTCAACCTGAAATTTTCATGGCTGACCAAATTCTAGCTCCATTCCATACTGCACCCTCTGAGGCTGGCCAATCTTCATTTAGTGCAATGCTCCCTTGGCATCCCATAGTGGCCGTGTCTGACATACCCTCTACCTCGGCTCCACCTCCGCCTTCCCATACCACACCCCCTTCCACTTCCCTAAGCTTCTTTAGCACATATCCACACAGCTTTCCTCCTTACTCACTCAATTCTCCTCCTTTCAATCTTCCATGCCTGAAACTACCGGTTGCCTATAATTGAGGATGCAAAGGTTGGAAACTCAAATGGAAAGCAGATTCATTTCGCAGCAGCAGCATTCAGCTCATTCCGCCAGTCGCTTCAACAGACTAGTAGGCACTCTGGGTCTTCTATCTACTGAAGCCGGGGCATTACAGACACAATTGCTGGGTGAACTTGCTCGAGATGATGCATCCATTTAGCAAACTGACTCACAGCACAAGGTCACTATTTCTGAGATCCAGAAGTTACGACTCTCCCATGCCCGCCTTGTTGAAAAGCTAGAAATCTTGGAAAGGGAGTCTACTTCAATTCTTCAGCAAAATTCTGAACTAGCAACTAGCCAAGTGGCAGTTCATGCCCAGCTTCAGGACGTGTGAGACAAGCTATACATGATTGAGCAACAGTTAGCTCCATTACCTCCACCAGGAGGTGGGTGGAGATCCAACTTTAATAGGGGCCACGTGAAGTGGCTATCCTGGAAGTGTGCCCGTAATGATGATAATCTTGATGGATTTAAGGCGAGGAGGCCCCTTTTCTCAAAGATTGAAGTGTCGCGCCGCCTCCTGCTGGGGGTTATAAGCGTTGTGCACTGTATGCGTTCTATACTCCCGTGGCTTAGGGTTTTACTCTCCATCGCTTTTGCCTTTGGGGTTTTCTCATGCGCCGTGAGGGTAACTTGGAGGAGCAGAGAATTGCGATGGCCTTTGCAGAGCAGGCGGAGATTATTACAGTGGCAATTCGATAGCTTCCTCTTCCCCCAGAGTCAACAGAATCATCTTCCTCTAGCTCTCCTACTCCTTCCTTGGCGGACCGGCGTACGGATGCTGAGGAGCAAGGGAGTGGGCGGGTGACTCTCGGGAGGTGGTGGCCAATGCTGGAGCGTCGGGTGAAGCCGGAGGAGCGCAGGGTGGAGGCATCTGGGCCGAGCCAATCGAGGCCAGAGAGGCACGAGAAGATGCGACTCAATCCCAGCCGATCGAGGCAGGAGAGACACTGGATGGGGCGGCCCAATCTGAGCCAACTGGTGGGGCTCCCGAGGGAGTATCGCTCGGAGTGAGAGCCCCCATTCCGGCCACTCCGGAGAGGACCGGGCCCTCCTCCTAACATCCGGGGTCCCCTGTATCAGAGATGTCGTAACATAGCCCCGGGGGTGGTGCGAGGAGGAGATAGGCAGAATCCTCCATCTGTGGTCCTCAAGATGATCATGGAGGGCGGTTTGTTTCTAGCCCAGATGGGGGCCGACATAGCCGACGCATACACTCAGGCAGAGTCGGAGCGATTGACTCTTGCTTGGGCCGTCAGCACATCCGACTGGAAGGTCATTCAGCTCACTACTGATCTCGAGGAGCTTCAGTGGGAGATTGCCTCGCTTCGAGAATGGGCGAAGTCGAGCCAGGCGGAGGCTCAGGCATCGGCCGAGCAGCTGGCTCAGGCCCACAGTTCACTCGAGTTGAAGAGTAGGCTCCTAGAGCAGGAGCGTGCAACTCAGATTGAGCATGATGGGAAATGGGAGGCCAAGCGTGTGGAGCTTGAGGACCAAGCCGAGGGGGCCGAGTGACTTCGGGTGGTGGTTGAGGCTGCACTGGCAGAGGTGGATAAGAGGTCGGCCGAGCTTGCTAATAGGGTAGAGTCAGCCGTAGTGGAGGCACTCGAGCGGTACAAAAGCTCAGAGGACTACCAGACCGATCTCCAAAAGCCTACCTTCCCTTATTACCAGTCGGGCTTTCGTCGAGGCATCCGAAAGGGGTTCGCCCAAGGCTATCGCTGGGCCAGCTTCTGGGCGGAGGAGCAGGTGCCAGGGGTGGTCATCTTCCCATCCGGACAGTGCTATGACTCAGATTCGGCTTCTTCTGAATCTTCTAGCTTGGCGTCAAGTGAGGAGGGAAGCCGAGGGTACTCTACCTCATCCGAGGGATCACCAACTCCGGCTACCTCGAGAGGGCACATGATCGAGGTAGTTCCCACACTAGTGGGGTCAGTGCCTGGGTCGGCCGTCGTCGAGGGTGCCGGGGGTGGATCACCTGATGCCGAAGAGCCTTTGATCCCCGAGTCTCAGGATGGACTCGAGGCCTGATGTATCTTTGCTATTTTTCTTTCCCTTTTTTTTAGTGGGATTATGTAAAGACTTTTCTTGCATGTGAAAGCTTTTGTAATAGTAAATGCTGACTAGACTATTCCTTACCACCTTTGGCACAATTTGACCACTGTACTTGTAGTTGTTGGGAAAGTATCTATTTTCTTTGTGGATATCTCATATGCGGATTGGCTAGATATCTGACGAGGCATCTTTCCGCTTTCCCACGCTTTGAACGACTTGCCACTTCGCGTGTCCCACTGGGGAAATTAGGGAAGAAGAGGCAACCGCCTTAGGGAGAAGGCTCCTTTATTGTGTTTTTGAGGGGAGAATCATTTAAGGCAATTAGCTCCCCCTCGGCCTATAAAAGGACCGAAGGGCGTCTCCTTTAGCCGGTGGTTGAGCCCGCGGCGGGCGACACCACCGGTTTTCGCGCACAAGATTTCCGATCCTGAAGGGATCGCAGCTCTCTGGCACCTCTCCCGGGAAGAGTCCGTGTCTATCGACGCTCAGAATTACTCGACCAGATTAGAAAGAACGTCGCCCCTGCCCAAAGGAATAGAAAACCCCTATCAGGAACACGAACGATGATTACTTCTTCTTCTGGCGCTCGAGTGCCGCCTTCTACCCCGAAACCTTGATGATGCCGACGGTGACGTTGTCCTGACGCGGCTTTGCGCACTCCTTGACTTTCTGCAGCAGGGCCTGCGCGATTTCGGCGGCGTCCTGCGCGGCCTGCTCGCCCAGGCAAAGGGCGATTTCCTCGCCGGATAAGGTCCAGAGCCCGTCGCTGGCCGCGACGAGGATGTCGCCGGGCAGGAGCGGAAAAGGCTCGCGCCGCCAGTCGATCATCGGGATGCGCCCGCCAACCAGCGCCGATTGCAGGACGTTGTGCGCGTGCGCCGAGGTCGCCCCCTGCCCGGCGGCCGAGTGGTCCGCGTTCAGGCGCGAAAGCTCGCCCGCGCGAAAGAGCAGCAAGGGGGAATCGCCGACGCTGATCCAGTTCAATTTGTCGCCATCGACTGCCGCGGCCACGAGCGTCGTCGCCATCGACGAGCGGCGCGCGGGGTCGCCGTCCATGAACTGCGCGAGCCTGCGGTTGCCGGCCTGAAGCGCGGCAAAAAGGCTGGCCGCCGCCTCGTCCCCGCTGTGCGCGAAATGATCGAGAAAGCCCTCGGCGGCGGTCTGGCTCGCGACTTCACCCGAGGCCTGCCCGCCCGCGCCGTCGGCCAGCACGACGAGGACGCGTCCCTCGGCCAGTTGCTCGAAGGCGTAGAAGTCTTCCTGGTCCTCGCGGTCGCCCTGCATGGCGCGGCCGGCGAAATCGATTTCCGGACGCATCCTGGAGCAGCGTTGCGGGTCTAGTCCCAGGAAAAATGGGGACCGCAGAAGGCGATGAACTTGAGCTTCGTGCGGCCGAGCAGGATGCTCTCGCCGCCGAAAATTTCCGTGGGTGTCAGCACGGGCTTCAGGTCCGGCTCGTCGCCAAGGTAGGTGAGGTTCGTCGCATCGGGCCCGGGCTGGAGGTAGAACTTCTTGCCGCGGGGATCGAAGGTCAGCGTCGTGTGCGTCTTGCGCGAAATTTCCTCGTCGCCGAAGTCGAGCACGACGCGGTTCGAGGCGGAGCGGCCCACGTGGTTCATGCCATAGCCGAGCGTGACGCTGGCGCCGCGGCCCGGTCCGGCCATGACGATCAGCCAGCCGACGGTCGGGCTCGCGCCTTCCGCCGGCGTTGCGGCCGGGGCGCTTGCGGCGGCGGCTTCCGGCGCGCGAAAATAGACGCGGGTCTTTTCATCATCCGCGGCACTGGCCGCAGGCGCGGCATTCGCGGCGGGAAGCGGCGGCGGACCGGCGGCCTTCTTCGCCGGGCGCAGCGTGACCTCGTCGTCACCGGCCGCTGGTGGCGGCGTGACGACCTTGCGGCGGATCACCCGCGTCGTCTCGTCGCTCTCGCTCATGGAGGAGATTCTGCGAACCGTCCAAGGCCTTAAGCAAGCGAATTTTGAGCAGCCCGGCGACCTATTTACCCTGCGCATTCTCTATCACCTAAAAATACAGGCTCCCGAGGCTAAATAAGGCAGCGGTTGCGCCATTGCCTTCGAGCCGCCTTCCCCCTATCCTCAACCTCCGGGCCAAAACCTTCTCCCTCAAAACGGCATGAGCGCGAACGCAACGGAGTACAGCAACGAACTGCCCATCGGCTATCGGCTGGAAGAGTTCGAGATCAAGAGCATCCTCGGCAGCGGCGGCTTCGGCATCACCTACCTCGCGCAGGACGTTGACCTCAAGCGCGAGGTCGTCGTGAAGGAGAACCTGCCCTTCCAGTGCGCGGTGCGCGACAGCACCCGCTCCGTTCGCCCACGCACCAGCGCCGTTGGCGACCACGACCAGTTCGACTGGGCGCTCAAGAGCTTCATGCGCGAGGCCGAGACGCTCTCGCAGTTCGACCACCCCAACATCGTGCGCATCCTGCGCCGGTTCGAGGCCAACAACACCGCCTACTTCGTCATGCCCTACCTGCCGGGCAAGAGCCTCAAGCAGGTCATCGAGGAGCAGGTCGCCAAGGGCGAGGCGTTCACCGAGCCGAAGCTCAAGGAACTGCTCAACCCGTTGCTCGACGCGTTGCAGGTCCTCCACGCCGCCGGCGTCTACCACCGCGATATCAAGGCCGCGAACATCCTGCTCGTAAAGGGTCACCGGCCCATCCTCATCGACTTCGGCGCGGCCCGGCAGATCATCAGCGAGAAGAGCCACACCATCGTCGAAAGTGCCGGCTATACGCCGTTCGAACAGCTCCTGACCGATGGCAACGTCGGCCCGTGGAGCGACATCTATGCGCTCGCCGCGACGTTCTACACCGCCATTCACGGCGAGCCTCCGCCGCGCGCCAGCGACCGCATGCGCCGCGATCCCATCGTGAAGCTGGCCGACAATTACGGCGACGTCTACTCGCGCCCCTTCCTCGAGGCGATTGACTGGGCACTGGCGCCCGATGAAGCCCATCGCCCGCAGAGCATCGAGCAATGGCGGGAGGCACTCAACGGCGCCCAAGTGGTGAAGCCGCCCATGCCGTCTCCGGTGCCGACGCCCGTTCCACCGCCCAAACCGGTTCCCGCGCCGGTCCCGCCGAAGCCCTTCCCGGTCCAACTGGTCCTGACGCTCGTCGGCGCCGCCGCCGCAGCCATGGCCGTGCTGGCCATCGCGCTTCACTTCATGTGGCCGCTTTTCGCCAAACCGGGCAGCCTTCATGTGACTTCCACTCCGGCAGGCGCGACCGTCCACATCAAAGGCCAGCCGGATGCGACCACGCCCACCGACTTCCCCAAGCTGCGCATCGGCAAATACCAAGTCACCTTGTCCGCGCCCGGTTACGATCCCAGCACCGTCACCGCCGACATCAAGGAAGGCCAATCGTCTCCGCTCAACACCGAGCTCAAGCGCACCTATGGCACGCTCGTGCTGCAAACCGTCCCGACGCGCGTATCCTACCGTCTCGTCGAGAAAGACGATCCCAACGCCAGGGAATTGCACGGCTCGACCCCCGCGACGCTGGCCGACCTGCCCTCCGGCAACTACCAGATGACCCTCAGCGTCGGCAGCCTCGGCTCGCACAGCGTCACTTTCGACATTCCCGGGCACCAGACCGTCACCCGCACCGAAGACCTCATCAAACTCAGCGTCGCCGGCGATGCCTCCGGCCCCGCCGCGCAGGCGTTCCTCGGACAGATTCCTCCCAGCCAGCTCGACGCCAACGCGAAGAATGATTACGCCGCGCTTCTCAACCAATCCATCGGCTCCTACCTCCGCTATAACATGTTTTCCCAGGCCGATGCCGCGGCCGACGCGTTGAAGAAAGCGGGGAACGACACCGCGGCGGTGGAAAAGAAAATTGCCGACGCGCGCGACAGCTTCCAGCGCCAGACCTCAGGCCAGATCAGCGACCTCATCGGCAGCCAGAAATTCGGCGCGGCCACCTCGCGGCTCAAGGCGCTTCAGGACACGCTTCTGCCCGACCAATACTCGGAGATTCAATCGAAATTCCAGCCGCAGCTCGCCGGCTATCAGCAGCAATCCGCCGACGCGATCAAGCAGGCGCAGTCGAGCGATCCCGCGGCAGGCTACACGCAGCTCGCCGCCTTCGGCGACCAGCATCCCGATGACGTCCAGGTCCAGATCGCGCTGGGGAAATTGCTCACAGAGATGCCGCCCGACCACGACCGGCTCGGTCAGCGCCTCGCCGTCTACCAGAAATTCAATCTGCAATATCTCGGCACAGGTGAGGCGGGCGATTTCCAGCAGATGCAGGCCCACCTGCAATCCGAGTTCAACACCTACAACGATCTCTCCGACAAGCTCAACGCCGCGAAAGGCGGACCCTCCGGCCTCGCGCGTCGCATTCAGGTCCTTCAGGACCAAATCGCCGACAACCAGCGCAAGATCGCAGAAGGCGCCAACGTCGACCAGGCGGTGAATGCGCTCACGGGACTTTTCGGCCAGCACGTTCACGTCACCTCCGCCGCCGACCGACGCGCCGCGATCGACCGCGAACAGGCAGAACTGGATAAAGACCAGGCCGCGCTGCAGAACTACCAGTCCAACTCCGCCCAGGCCCAAAGCGACTTCGACGCTTTTCGCGCGAAGGTCCCCTGGTAGCCGGCCGAAGCGCGCGCAGCGCGAGCGATCATTTCCCGCGCATCCAAAGAATCGACGTCACGCCGCGAGGGTAATACTTACTCCCGATGGCTTTTCCCGCGAGGATCTGATCGCTCCACGCCCAATAGTGGTTTTTCTCGTCCAGCAACCAGTTGGCGTGCGCCTCGTCCGCCGCGCCCGATGCCGCAATCCCAAGGATATTCTCGGCCACAAATTGGCAGAGATAGACCTTGCTCAGCCATGAATTATCGCTCGTTGAACTGAGCTTCCACCCGCCGTCAGGGAAGAGACAAATTCCCGGCTTGAGCACCGCTTTCAGGTGGGTTTTCAGTGCGCGAATCAAGCCACCGTACGGACCTTTCGGAAGCAGCGCGGCACGAAGCCCCACCCTTTGGGAGACCCTCTGGCCTTGCTGGCCCTCTACCAGCAAGGGACCAGCCCTCACATCCTCCACTCGACATCGCTGAGTCACCCCGGGTTTTGGGTTGAGTGTCCGGTGAGTTGGCCGCCAATATTGGCCCATTCGAGTTGCGAATTGTGCTTGTTTGCCTAAGTCCAAGGTCGTGTCACATTACGCACAGTGCGTTCTCGAGAAAATTACACGGCCACATCGACATGTCCCCTCTGTGTGGCCACGGCTGACATAAGCTGGGCTCGCTGCTCCTGTGCCTCCCGGATGGCCGCTAGCCACCGAGCCCTCTGCTTGTGGGCTTCCAGAAGTCGCAGGTACTCTGCCGAGATTCCAGCCAAACTAGATATCCAAAGCTCATGCGGAAAGCCAAGGCTAAGGTAGCCCTGGGTACACTCCCTCAACCACTGCCTAAGCTCCTCTGCAGAAGGTAAGGGGTCACCTTGCAGGTGGCCTCAGGCTTGTTGGAGCGAGGCGGCACCCACGCTCGCATCTAGCAGTGGCTCTGGCAGGGAAGGGCACGTAGGCCACTCAACCCCCAGGTCCAGGGAAGAGTGGCCCATCTCAGCCAGTACACCAGTAGGGCCTGCACAATCTCACCAAGCATAAAGGGAAATAAGCAACATCCAAAATTTCCTTTGGCAAGACAAGGTGGAAAACCAGATAAAAGTCCCAGCCCTTACCCGGTGTGGCTCCCGCCATGCCTGTAGCCTCGTCGGCAGGGGTCGGTGAGGGCAACCCCTCCTCCATATCTACAACCTCACATGCTGGGGTCGGAGAGGGCAAGGGCTCCCCCGCAATCTGATCATCCTCAGTGGCCATCGGCGAGGTGGAAGGCTCCTCCCAGCTGCTCTTGCCAGGAGCCCGCACGTGCTCCTCCCCAGACTCCAACCCTGTTCACAACATAATAGTATCAACATCTGATGATAAAACTTAAATAAGGGCTAGATAGGAAGGGGAGAACCGCTGTACACCTTCCAAAGCTGCCTCCATCTCCGTTTCCCTAATGGAAGAAGCCTCAGAAGTGGAGGAGCTTGAGCTCGAGCTATCTTCTGTCTCCATCGCCACGCTGCCGCTACTCGAAGAGCCGGACGAGGCTTCCGACAAGCTCCCAGACACGGGCAAACCAGTGGCACCTGCAGATCAGTGGATCAAGCCAAGTCACTGTCCAATCTAGCCTCATATGAAGACAACTTGTCGGCTAGGGGTTTTAGACAAGAAACTCATCAATAGGGGCGCCCCCTTCAAAAAACCCCTCAATGTCGACGATCTCCTCGTCGCCCCCAGTCGAAGCTACGACAGTGGGCTCACCCCCTACTACCCCGGCTGTGTCACGAGGGAGCTCACCCTCCTCCAGGGGGGAAGAAGCACCTACAGCCAACACCAGAGGAAGCTTAGCATTAACAGGCAACCCTGAAAGCCCCACCATGAATGACTAGGCACTCAGTTTCCTACCTGAGGGCCCCATACTAGAGGACCCGACCAGTCCCACAATGTAGGCTGACACCATGGTGGGCAAAGGAGGGAGAGGCGTCCTCGCCAATAGCTGTGGTAGTATGCCCACTGTGTCCCCAGCAACGGATGGAGGTAAAGGGGCCACCTGCTCAGATTCACCCTCGAAGGACGAAAGAGCCACTGACAGGCTGGCACTAGTGAACTCTTGGATCATCTCCAGAGTGGCAGTCGCGTCCTCACCTAGCAAACAAACAGC
This sequence comes from Amorphophallus titanum, assembly GCA_024336825.1. NCBI lineage: Eukaryota > Viridiplantae > Streptophyta > Magnoliopsida > Alismatales > Araceae > Amorphophallus > Amorphophallus titanum. The sequence goes on from JANBPO010001714.1 coordinate 11,774,924, forward strand.
ACAAACCCAGTCAGCAGTTCTGGCCCATCAAAAGCACGACAAAGACAAGATGATTCCCTTCACGACGATCCAATGTTTACCCAAGCTGTCGCGGGCCGCCACCGGCATCTGCTCTCCCGTCTATGCAGGTGCCCCGCTCTATGTCTCGGATGGGCCCGCGGCCCCCGATACCTCTGCCACCCCTGTACAGTACGAATGGCTATGTCAGTGGCAACAACCGGGCAAAGCCACAGCCAACATATGTCCAGTGTCAGAGGCCCTTACCTGAGTGGGCCCTCCCTGAAGCCTTCCACAACTCAAAGTCCCAAAGAGGGAGGGAAGGGGCGCCCATGGGCCAGGCCAATGAAATGGCCCAATAAGACATACTAGCCCACTAACCTATTAAACCACTTAATGAAACCTTAGACTTAGGTAGATGACTTAATAACCTAGGTGCTTGACTCAATAAAGGAAAAATTACATAGATAAGACTCAAGAAAAAATGTGAAAATTACATAGCTAGACTCAGAAAATCATGGTGAACAAAACGGCGAGCAGCAGGACCCTCGGAGTAATGTAAAGGGGTAAGTGATGTCCCCATCACTCAACAACTATGGCGGCCGTTATTTACGGTCCCATCGTCATCGCCACCCACACACGGGTGGGCTACTTGGTGGTGCTGATCACTTTCGGCAATTTTGTCCCGGTCGTCGGATCGCCCTACTTTTTGGGTGTGGTCCCTGTGGCTGCTCCGCCGCCACCCCCAGCTCCTGTCTCTTTTGGTGCCACCAATGCGCCACACTAGTTACCAGTCTCGACAGTCAGACCGAGCATTAGGCTCAGATCTCCTGTTATCGATCCCCATAGGGGTTTTGAACCAGTCCCAGCTCGTGCAAGCATCAGCGCCTGGGCCAGCTCCGATCGACTCCTGACGCAGGCTTCGCGTCCTGAGTTTTGGTCTCCACTTCTGCAGTTCACTCGGGCCTCCAGCCACGGGCCCCGGCCAAGTCGGCATCCAGCGTGGGTCTCCACCCTAAGGTGTTTAACTCCTCAGCACCCTGCTCGGGCTGTCAACCCCGAGCCTCCACAGAGCTGGCACGTCACACGGGTCCCCTGGCCCGGGGGTGTGGATCCCCAACAGCTCATTCTGGCCTCTCGACCCGAACCTTAGAAGAGCAACCGCCTCACTCAGGTTCTCAACCCCCAGTATGAGGCATCTCAGCACCCAGACCGGGCATACACCCCCGGGGTTTCTGGAGGACGACGCTTGTCGTGAGTAGCTCCCGTCAGGCTTCGCACCTCCGGGTTCCACCTCGGGGGCATTTCTCCCTCAACCTGACAACGCTGGCTCCCAGCACTGGTCTACCTCCATGGGATGCGACAACCCCGGCATGGACCGAGGGCCTCCTATCACGCCTTCCTGTCTTGCCAGCTCCCAGTCTAGGCTCAAGGCCTCGGGTCACCAGCACCCCGGTACCCCCTGCAGTGTCAGCTCCAGGTTCAAGCACATCATTTTGAGCATCTACAACACTATTGTCGGCTCGAGTGAGGGCCTACACTCGAGTCACCCAGCCACCAGCCTTCACTACTGACTTTGCATCTTGGGGGCCTATTCTGGTATTCCCAACGGGTGGCCCCGCACCACCAACATTCACGGATTGGGTTTTCTCGGTCTACCACCTCAGAGTGAAATCATCTTCGACTCTCCAGAAGAAGCAGCATCGTAGTCGCAACGGCAAGTGACCCGCTGCTGCCACTAGCAACTCTGGCAAGACCATCCTTGTCAGAGACTTATGGATTCACCTGGATGGGGGCAAACCCATTGTACCTCTAGAACGGATCATCTCTACGGTCCCTACTACCAACCGCTTTAGCCTCTTGCATCGAACACGGGAAGACAAGGCGGAACTCGAAGGGGCGAACGCTTTGGCAATGACCCAAAGGCACCCGTGCCGATTCGGCATCCCAGCTCCCAAGTCCCATCGGAGAAATAGGGGCAGGGGGACCAGCAGTCTGACTTGAGAAGGATCTGGGTTACCCTAGAGGAAGCTCAAGCTATCTGGGAGGTGAGTCTCAGTAACCCTTTCGGGCACTAGGATGCCACGCCAAGCAAGGTGCGACTGGCTTAGCGACATCATCTGATGGCACCCAGCCCTTAATCGCCTCTCGCTCAGATAGGCAGAAATAGCGACGGGCTCATTCTGGGCCCCACCAATATCTAGCCCTGAGTTCTCCTCTGGCAGATGCCTCAATGGAGACTCCTCTGCAACGCACCTCGGTCTTTGATAGGCTGGGGACACCCTTCCTCCCCAAGAGGCGTTCTCAGTAGAGGCAGATGGTCCAGCTCCACAATGACGGGGTCACCAAACACCTTTGATTCTACTGCCGAAGAAAGAGTCAGGGACCTTGGGAGCCATGACGTCGGGAGGGCTTCGTCCGTGCAACAACGACAGGGCAACAACAACACAACAGGGATGACAGGGGGCTGAGAGATTGGTTCTAGCGAGGAGGGGGATCTTCTCCCTAACTGGATTACATGACTTATATGTCGTGAAAGGCATTTATGTGGGGGCATGAGAGCCCGGTTATAGGTGCTTGCAAGCCATGGGACAATTTTGTCATTTGCGATGGTCCTTGGGTCATTGCATTATTATGTGGGTAGTTCCATCTCCGTACATAGTGTCCGTCAGAGGACCTGTGACTCAGTAGGGTGTCACCCGAGGGACGTCACAATGTCTTCCCGTCATGAGAGAGTGTTGAGGTTGGGGCAGTAGGGGTGCCCTAGGAACCATTGTGCTAGATTAGTTAGGCATCACCAAGGCTGAGGCGACCGAATGACGTAGGCACCACTTGTCACTAGAGCGACTGGGCACTATTGAGACTGGAGCGATTGGACGGCGTGAGCATCGCCATGACTGGAGCGACCAAAAGCTACGGAGTTCAAAATTGTCGGGTGCCATGGGCACTGGTGGGACAGGAGTTGTTGGTCATTGTCAGAGCTAGAATGGCCCGACGCTGTCTGGACTCGACATTTGGATGTCGGGGGCACTGTCGTGACTGACGTTGTTGAGTGATCGGGAGTCACGGACCACGATGTGATTAGAGTACTGGCAATCGGGTGCCAGGGGCACCGTTGTGACTGAAGTAGCTAAGTAGTAGGGCAGAGCTGGCCCTGATGTGGCTAGCAGTCGGGTGCCGAGGGCACCATTGTGACTGAGGTTGTTAAGTGGTCGGGCGTCGCGGGCCTTGATGTGATTGGAGTGGCTGGCAGTCTGGAGCCCGAGGCACCGTCGTGACTGAAGGAGCGGAGTGGTCGGGCGCCATGAACCTCGACGTGACTGGAGTAGCTGGCTGTCGGGTGTCGAGGCACCGTTGTGACTGAAGGAGCTGAGTGGTTGGGTGTCCCGGGCCTTGAAGTGACTAGAGTAGCTGGCCGTCAGGTGCCGAGGCACCATTGTGACTGAAGGAGTTGAGTGGTCGGGTGCCACGGGCCCCGACGTGACTAGAGTAGCTAGAAGTCGGGTGCCGAGGGCACCATTGTGACTGAGGGAGCTGGGCATGTGCAGGAAGAAGTTGAGACCCGAGTAGGGATACATGTATTCAACTGGTTTCATGCTGCATGGGAGCCACGTGGGCTTTACAGATGGGCCGAGGAGGTCAAAATACAACTGGCGCAAGCCACTGGACAATTACAATGCATGGGTCGGTCCCCGAGTCAATGCTGGATAAGACGGATATCTGCGTACTTTACAGAGGCTCTCCATGAGGAGATCGAGACAAGCCCGACTGCCAAGGTGGCAGGAGCGGTTGTACGCTGGCGCCTGAAGGAGGCCGATCGTGGCTCGAGATGAGCGGTCAGGTCCGGGCCTTGGAAGGCGAGTGTCATCATGCTGGGGAGTCAAGGCCGGTCCCAGGCATATTACTCCAGGGCCAGTGGTCCGGCTAACTTGAGTCATCAGTCAGAGCGGTCAATGGCGAGCTCGAGGTGAGCGATGGGCATGCGATTCTGTGATAGAGGTAAATGCGGTACCATGGTGTATGCATTGCCACCGTGGGCTATCATATGCGGGTGGACCCAGGAGGCGAGTGTGTTCGTTGTTATCATAGTGCCTTATGTGTGACAGAGATGGGCTCGTGTGCGATGGCTAAATGCCGCATGAGGGGAGCGCGAATGACATATCCTCGGTGTGTGTGAGCCGATCAACAAGCCAACCTCACATGCACACTTAGCTCCTCGCATCCTTGACCCTTGTCGGATGCCTGCGGAAGTCCAAGGGTGCGGAAGTTAGGTCATAGGTTCTTCCATGCATGCCTGTGTGTATCTGTCTCTTGAGCTTCCAAGGGGTGCAATTTATAGGGAAGTTGAAGGGGCAAGGAAGGGTTTAGGCAGACCAAGTTGGGCACCCTGTATGCATCAAATGCGACGTAGTCGCCTTCACTTTTTTCAGTGAGCTTCAGCTCGATCATTCTCTCTACCACCATCTTGTTCATGGCGGTTGGATCAATCAGTTCTGGGTAGAAATGTGCTAGCTGTAGGTAGGGAGTGACCAGGGTGGTCGCTTGTGGAGGAGGATGCAACAGCGGAGGCGCCGAGGGTGTTTGGTGCACCTGCGGTAGCACTGATGACATCAGCGGCTGTGATGTGCACTGTTACGTAGTTGCCAAGCTGGGCTCTGCCGGCTGGGGCAAGGTGTAAATTGGTGGGAAGTTGCTCGGGTTGGCAGCTCCCCGCGACGATTTGCCCTGCATCTCAGGCTGCTTGGAAGCCAAAGACTACTCTGTCTTCTCCATCAGTTGTTTCTTTAGCAGTTTTATCTCCTACTGGTACCTTTGAAGCATCATCAGCACTACCGGATCCATGGCCGCTGTGCTAGGGATGGCCTCGATTGCTTCGCCCGATGCACCTTCAGGCAGGATGTCGGGCAAGACATCATCTTCTTCTTCTGCTATCACCACATTGGTGGTCAAAACGATAGCTTCGTCATATTGTTGGTGGTAGGCCAGGGCTTCCTTTCCCTTAGCCACTGTTAACAGTTCTCTTGCGACTTCCGCCCTTCGAGTGTTTGGCCCTAGCCTCTCGACTAACCAAGCCAGCTCCTGGGGCTCCTTATGCAGCCTCCCATATTGGCTGGATATGCCAGCCATGTTGCAGGTGAAAATCTGCATCCTTCTTCTTTGTCTGTGAACCTTCCTTTTTGCATGATCCGGGAAGGTTAATCTCTCAAACACCGAGATTCTTTTTCTTTCTTCCCACCGAGGGGAGGTCTCATCGGCTTCATCATCAAGGCCGTCTTCGTATCTGTTGTCATCGACCGACAATGTCATCCTCCTTTCTTCTTCTTTTTCTTCTACTGCAATTAATGGGCAGTGGTCTTCTTCAGCCACGGCTACTTTCAGCAACTGTTGTTGGCCCAGTGAGGGGTTGCCTAGACCCCTGAAGTAGCTTCTGACCATGTTGGTCATCTCCTCTTGCCCCTGTCCCTGATGTCAGACTGGGGATAGTTGTCGACCTCCCATGGGAGGGATGTAAGCAAGCCGGGCTCATCTGGCGAGTTGCTGGAATCTTCGTCCCACTGTGGGGATGTTGGCTTGTTGGGCATATGCCCTAAAACTTCCACGGTGTGGAGGGTCCACAACCATCTCTTCCTTCCTTGGGGCTAGGCCCCTTTCCTTCTTCTCTTCCGCTCCGTCACGTGCAGGGCGGTGACGGATTGGTGTGTCCTAGTGGGTGGGTTGGATCTTCTTAGGGACCCAAACCTGCTTGAATATCCTTGGCCTGGGGGCCAGCTTCCCTTGGTCGTGACGGCCGATTTCTTCTTTCTCTGCTCTCCTCCCAGAAAGGGCCTGGTAGGAGTTGTAGATAGGTACGGTGAGAATCACCCGTCTGGGATTGCTCGAGCATCACGCCCATCCAGGAAGATGCGAACTCCCCCGATCAACACAGACTTATCGAACATAGAGAGGCATCTGGTGACAGTAGTAGTATTCCTCCGGAAGCCCCTGTGCTGGCATCTTCTAGAATTCTTGGCTGGAATGGGGCGGGCCCCATGAGTGATGTGGTGCACCAGGCAGTTGGTGACTTGAATCGGGCTCTTGAGCGAATCCGCATAGCATCGAGCCTTCAAGGCTTCGACTTTCTTTGCAGCATCCTTGGCAGGCTCCGAAGACTCCATCTGAAGTAGGTCAGCAAAGGCCAGCCCCAAAAAGTTGGGGAAGCCTATAGCAGCGGGGAACGTCCCGAAGATAGTGGGCACCACCAGGTACCCGTGCCCAGCATGGGCGGTGACGATCGCGGGACCAAAGGTAAGAGCAGCAAGTCCTGATGACGTCATTGTTTGCCTACAGAAATAGAACATGCAAATGATCAGCAGTCTTTGGGAGGGCCTCAGGGCCCACATATCTCGGCAAAGAGATGAAAGGAGACACTCGTCCCACCAGGTAGGGGGATGGACTCCTTACTTCGCTAGGATCATTTTGGTACCACATGCATGCCCATGCGTAGGCATTTTCATCGTTTTCCTTGCAATGTATATTTTTGGGGTTTTTAGGCTAAAATGCTTGTAAAATTCATTAAGGCCATTGTATTTGCATTTTGATGCATGTTGTAGTTGTAGAAAAGTTGTTATTTAGCTTCTCCTACCCCTTTTCTTTTGTTTCGCGTCGATCTGGCTTGACTGGAGGGGAGTTCGGTTCCGAACTCGTCCCTCTCGTTTTCCAACTGATATAACGCGCCTGTCAGAGGCCGTTATATGCTTAACGGACCCTTGGGGGTGCGTTATGCTATACATGGCGGACCCCTCTTGGACCGTTATGTGACCGTCGTTTTTGTAGGTCCATAGGTTGTTGGGCATGACGGACTAGGTTCGGTCCGTCATGGCCGGTATAACGCCCTTCTCGTAGTGCGTTATGTGGTGCGTAAAACTGTAGATTTTTCTGGGTTTCATACGTTCGGGTGACTTTAACGGACCAATCCCGGTGCGTTATAGTCTCATGACGCACCAGTCGTGGCGCGTTATGGTTCGTGTGGTTTTCATGGTTATTCGGGTGAGTATAACGTGCATGAGGAGGCGCGTTATACTATGCATAACGCCCCAGCGGTGGCGCGTTATCGTCTGCATGTCTGAGTTTTGGCATTTGCACGGGTGAGCATAACGGCCTGCGGGAGGTGCGTTATAGTCGCATAATGTCCCGCCCTTGGTCCGTTACACTCTGCTGTTTTGGGAATTTTGGAAGAGCATGTTTAATTCCCGTTTAATGCATTTCATGCTACGTCTACGTTATATTCATGTTATTTTATGATTAATGGCTTGCTCCTAGAGTCCCAATGGAGTGCTTAGACTTTCCATGTGATGGAACCACTAGACGTAGCCCTAGACTTCATGGAACGTCGACCCACCCGGGAGAGGTGGAGGGGTAGTCCCATCAAACGGTTTTAAGCTAGTACCGTGGGTCCCTGACTATACCGTAGCGCTCTACGGGGGGGGAATCTAGCTGGAGGCCTGACCCTAGGCAGGGGTTGGTGTGTGCACACGTGGTCAGAGGTGAGAGTTGACACTGACGAGTGTTACTCTGACTAGTTCGCGGTTGGTACGGTTCAATTACGCCTCTCGCTTGTCGCGGCACAGACTTGCGAGTTGTCTGAGATGCAGTGTAAGTCATCAGGAGGCGCATTCGGTCTCTCTCTTCTGGTGGAGTTTTCCCTGTTCTTTCTCCTGTCACTGGAATGATTGAGTTTACTGTGTTGGTAGATGTAGTTTTTACCACTAGTTCCTATCGCTAGCAGTTGTTCTTGTTATTTATTTATTTATGTTGGCGTCTCGTTAGCCGATTTACTTACCTAAATAGACTTTTCTGTTCTAGTCTAGTAGCATGTTGGTTTAGTGCATCTGCTTGTTTAATTGTGTAAATGCATGCTCTAATTACATTTTAATTGCCTTCCTGATTGTTTAGTGCATAGTAGGGATCTGCGTGACCCCTACTGAGTCTAACTGTGACTCGCCCTTTCTTCTTACAGGTGAGCCATCTCAGCCGTCCACCAGTGGTTCTCGTGGTTTTGGAGACCGTGTGTAGAGTGCCAGTTCTCAGTCTGTCTTTTTGTGCTTTTGCCCAGGGTATGCCCCGTGTAGTTGTAGTCTTGTTTCTTCTTCCTTCTGTGGGACTTGTACATTCATGGTCATTATTACAAATCTAGACTAGTTTATATAAATACCACTCTGATATTTTAAATTACTTCCGCACTATTTTAATTAATCATTGCACAAATTAACATTACGCGCCTGTGAATTTCAATTTCTAATGTAATCCCTCGACAAACCCCACTAACCCTTCAGGGGTCTCATCAGCCTCTTGGGTGGCGTCCTCAGTTCTTGGTAGCAGTAGTCCGATATTTGTATCGGGTTATCGGTACCCTGAGCTCTGGGTCGTTACAAGGGAGTCAGAGAAGGAGAACCTAATCAAAGGTGTAAGGCCGATTCTAACCCCACCAATAGAAGAAAGCTCTACCAACCCGGTGATAGGAAAAAGAAGAGACACACTAGAAGAGAGAGACCATACGCGTCCACTGATGGCTTACACTGCGTCTCAGGTAACTCGCAGGTCAGATAAACACAACCAGCGAGAGGCATAAATAGTACCAAAATAAGGACTAGTCAGAGTGACACTCGTCAGTGTCAGTCCTACTGCCTTCGACCACATGTGCACACACTGACTCCTGCCTAGAGCCAGGCCTCTAGTTAGTTTTTCCCTCCCGTATGACGCAACGGTATAAGCAGGGGCCCATGATAACTAGCTTAAGAACCGTCAACGGGAAACACCCCTCTACCTTTCCAGTTGGGCCGACACTCAGGTCGCTGGGCTATGACTAGTGGCTCCATCACAAGGAAAGAGAAAGCTACTCTATCAAGGTCTAAAATAATGCCATAGCTTTATAAAATAACTTAAACATAGCGAATATGTACTACTGAATGCATTAGGAACTAAACATACCCTTTTTAGAATGCCAGAAGATATAACAGACCAAGTTGGGACTGTTACCTTACATAACGGATTAGGGCAGGGGCGTTATATGGAACATAATGCACCTCCCTCCATCTGTCAAACTCACCTGAACACCTATGTGAATACAAGCACACAGACATGGAGACCATAACGCACAACCACTGAGGCATTATGTTCAGTATAACATGCCTCCCACAGCCCGTTATACTTAATCGAACAATGCAATGCAACTAGAAACATAGGGCATGATGCGCCAAGCATGGGGTGTTATGCTCAGTATAACGCACCTCCCATGGCCCCTTATACCCACCCGATCTTCAATTAGAAATCACAGAAACATAATGCACTAAGGCTGATGCGTTATGAGGATATAACGCATGGGTCTGAGCCTGTTAAAGTCACCCGAACGCCAAGAATCACAGAAAATCCATAGTTTTAATGCATAATATAACGCACCAGATCTGGGGCATTATATGACTATAACGGATCTACACTACACTGCTATGCTAACCGCTCACTGGGTCAACAGTCAAATGAACGGTCAATGGTCAAATGATGGACCTGGGGGAGTCCGTCAAAGGGCACATAACGCATCACTTTAGGCACCCTAAAGGACTATAATGCACCGGTCCTGGCGCGTTATGTCGACTGGGTTACGGGTTGGACGAGTTCGATACCGAACTCCCTCCCGGTCGACTGAAATCATCGGGGAACGTGTGAAAACAAACTAACGTGTTCAAGCATGCATCTATATATCCATTTACATCAACAAAAATGTAAGGACGATGCCCATGGAAGTAATTTCATAATTTAACAACTAAATTATGCTAACATGGAATAATGCATAGAAAATGATGCAACTGACGTCAGACCACGGTGCATGTGGTACCGGTGAGTTCCTAGCGAGGAAGGGAGTCCATCCCCCTACCTCTAACACGACGAGGAAGCCGATCCGATGTCGAACGAACGACAAGGGCCACAGTAACCTCCTGACTTCATGCGCCTCCACACTCTGCGGATCGATGGAAGAAGGACGTCCACACGATCCTCGCGACACGACCTTCCAATGGCGCCTCCCGTGCCTCGATCAGTGACCGTCTGGACTAAAACTGAGCGAGGAGAAGAAAAACTACAAAATTAGGCCTAAAATCTCCCAAATAGAGTTTTACACAAAAAACGGTGAAAACATCCGCCATCGGTGACGCATGAGGCGTCAAAACGCTCCTGGCGAGACGAGGAACTCATTCCCCTACCTCGATCGTGACTAAGCCCGCAAAATGGTGCAAATCGGATGACGGGGAGTCGCGGCTCCTCTCGGCCTGTCTCGTCTCTACGGTCCCTGAACCGAAGAAAGAAGGGCAGCGCCGCAACCTACGCGTCGAGCCCGTCCCAATGGTACCTCCCACGCCTCGATCGGGCCTCGTTTGGACCGAAATTGAGAGAGATTGGGAGGGAAGGAGGGGGACCTGCTGCATTTGCTGGAAGGCCGTCATGTGGTTGGGGAGGAAACGGAGACCCCCTGGTCGCCTCGGTCGCCTCACGCCTCAAACTACATAGTGATTTACCGTTGGCACTTTTGTAGGCCTTACTCGAGTCAATTTTTCCTTGGGAATGACTTATCTGAAGGAGAGAAGTCTACGGTAGTTGCTTCTTTCTTGGTGACGTGACGGTCCTTAAAGGGCCTATCTTCAACGGCCAGTGCCTTGGCCATCATTGCCGAAGGGCCGACATTTGCTTAAGTCCCATAGTTGGTTTGGCTAATCGATGAAGATGCGAGACACCTAAACAGGGCCTACCGCTCTAATAGCAATTCTTGTAGAAGGGACTTCAATGCTTGGCTCTCCCGTTGCAAACCCTCCAAAATGATGTATTCGGTATTATCTTGGGGAACATTCCTGAGAGTTATGTTACTTTCCCCATTAATATCATGACGGTAATCCACCATGCCATCCTATTGATGCAACTTTTGTCGAGATGACACCTTAACAGGATGGTTCTTTTGGGTCGAATAATCCTTAGCCTTAAGGTGAGTTAGGGGACCATCCATGTTGATCAAGTGAATCTGTTAAGCTAGACCCCCCGACACTGTAGATTTATCAGTTGCAAAGAGCTGCCACTGTGAGCCTCTATTGCACTTTAAGAGTTTGCATCTCTCTATTCTTGTAGGGATATGAGTTTGGACGGGGAGGTGCCCCCAGTCGATCAAAGACTAACACCCGATCAGACTACTTATTCTTTTCATCCAAAGTTGTTTTAGGGTCAAATGCACTCGTGGGTTCGCCCCTGTGGATTGAGTGAGTTATTCCAACTGACTCTTCAGATATGTTGTAGAATGAATTCCTCAGCAGCAAGTTATCTTCTGACAGACTTACATCATCATCGGATACATCTAAGCAACTTAAGGAAGGATTCAGATCTTGAATTTGGGCCATCTCACTTCAGGGGATTGAATTGGCTGCTTGCTGACAGAGGAAGCGTTTATCAGGCTGCACCACTCTCCTCTTCTTTTGGGGCCGAGAACCCGGGCGATCGAATGCCCCAAGCCAGTTGACGATTGAGATCAGGGGTGATGAAGCATACACCGGACAAGTCCTATCTAGCTGGATTACTTCCAGTGATTGGCTGGTTCTACTGGGCTTTTTATAAACCCATTTCCTTTTCAGCCCCTGAGGGCGAGCGACTTGGATTCTGAAGCAGTGGAACTTCGGTTTGTTCATAGTCTGACATTGGGACAGGGTGACCCGCCCTATTTCTCCTAATGGCTCGGGCTTCCTCTCTAGTGACCCAGATTTGCTTGACTTTGGACTGACGTTCCTTCATAGGATTGCCCCCTCGCTTGGGCATAGGGGTCTTGGACTTCGGCCGAGCTACCTGCCCCCAATTGACGGGTGCAGCTTGGGCATCGGACTTCTTCAGTTTCGCCTTGTCTTCTCGTATTTGGCAGAGCAAACCAAAGCGGTTTGAGATTGGGATAGTCAGGAAAAAATCGCCCCGTGACATGATTGGCTCGCCTGCAGCGAACCGGATATGAAACTTGCCAACAATGACTGACTTGTCAGAGCGTGAGATGGCTGTAGCAGGCTTTCTGCCTTTGCACTGACGGCGTTGCCCCCGGTTGATAGGAGCAATTTGAAAGTGAATGGTGTTGACCGAGAAGCTCGGGGATGACACTTGGGGATTTATGCCCCCAGTAGTGGGAGTGGTTGGAGTCATTTCAGTGTCAGAGACCACTCGTAAGGAGGAGGAGGATCTGACTACCGCTGGGAAGTTGCCGAAGGTGATCAGTGTTGTTAGATAGCTATATCTGGCGTGATTGGCAATGACGATGGGGCCGTAGGTGACTGCCGCCATCAGAAAGAAGTTGTTAATTTGTGATATAAGTTCGAGTTGAGACTGTTTCCCCTCTCCTCCCTCCTGAGAAGGAGACAAAGGGAGAAGAGCAACAGCTTCAGCGCAAAGTTCAAGAGAAAGCACTAATCTCAGTCTACCTTCACGTCCTGCAAATGATAAATGAGTCTCACATCGCATCGGCCGTTGGGCACGGCACGACTTTTGACACTTCATGTGCCTTTATTTTGCTGTGTTGTACATGTTGATTTGCTGGTGTTCTGACCATTTTTGTGTGCCTTGTCTTGCAGCTACGGCACGATTCGGCAGAGATGGTCGGGTCCCGAGATGTATGGCTCGGGGGGAGGACCACTGGGTGCGGCGGACCGAGCGACAGATTCCCCCTTTGGGCCCGCCAGTGATTACTATGGCTAGTGTGGAGCGACTGGACTGGGGTCATATGGCAGTGGCTGAGGGTCCCCTCGTTGAGAGAGCAGCTGGAGTTGGGACCGTGGAGGTGGCCAGGATTTTGGAGGCAGATGGCTTGTACACCTATGACCGAAGCGGGGGCTACCCATTGGAGTTCCCCCTAGATCGTCACTTGTTCGAGTTTGTCAGGAGTTATGTCCCTCCTGGCATGGAGGAGGATGACTCACGGATTCCAGGAGCCCGTCGCCGGCTTGAGCGGGCTATCTTGATTGGCAGGGACAACCTGCATGGCGTAGCATTCTGTTGTTATCTGAGCTTTTCAGAAGACTACTGGAGGCAGCGATAGTTTCCCAGTGTTGAGTGCCTGGGGTTCTTCGGCCTGGCAGAGAAGTCTTGAGTCAGAGTTGGGCTGCTAGGCCCTGCTTCCTGGGACTTGCACGGTCACCACCGCACAGAGACAAAGGGGATCGCTCGGTTGGTGCTGGAGCCCATGGGCTTGCAGTATGCTGGAGAGGGCTACGGTGACCACAGCATCCTAGATGGAGTTATGCGCCAGACCGTCATCAGGTATGGTCACTGGGCAGTGATCCCATCACACTATTACCATCAGGGTGCCACTGAGTGGCTAATGGGGATTGTTCACCACTATCGGGTGTTGCTGGATCGAGCTAGGATCAGGTACGTAGTGACTGCCGCTTTGTACGCGTACCCATGCTACACCGGGTTGCTGCAGGGATTATTGGAGCGCTTCAACCGTCGGTGGAATACAGTGGTGATAGTAGAGGGAGAGACCTCACTTGACTTATGGTCTCTATCCCAAATTTCTGGATTGTCGATTAGCGGTGAGGGGTACGAGGAGGTGGTACTAGATGACCTCCAATGCAGCCACAGTGATGGACAGGGGTGATACCGAGTACCTTACAACTGTCGATATCTCCTGAAGACCTAGAGGGACTTGGCCCTGGCAGGGAGAGAGAGAGCTACACAGACTCCGAGGGTGCCGCTGAATGTATGGGTCCATCATTTCTACAACGGGCCATTCTGCTTCTACCAAGAGTTTTCCAGGGACCAGACTCCGTGGGAGGAGTATACTGAGGTGGAGCTTCGTTTCTGGACTTACACTAGATACATCTATGCACCATGGGAGGGGTGGAATCCCCACAGCTTGCCGGATGTGACGCACCTCGCTGCCTACTTAGCGTACTGGTTGGCGACGTTTGTGGTCCCTCACGGAGAGGACAGGCTACCGAGGGCTGAGTTGCCGTGGCCAGCTTGTTTGTTGGTGGAGGAGCGACAGTTGGCCCTGGCTCTTGCTACCTTGGCCAACATATATCAGGGGCTGGGAGTTCTAGCGGTGCACCCAGCGCCAAGAGAGAGGAGTATACTTTTGTCGACCCACTATCTCAGTGTGTCGGCCGGGCTACTATTTCCAGGACTGGTGACGTGAGGGACCATGGCGAACCCGACGGCACCACTTTTGTTTAGCTTCACTGGACAGCCCGATGGGGATGCAGAGGCACAGCTGGAGGGGGTCAGGAGAGCCCTTTGCTACCTGCCCGCCTGGGGCGAGGATGGACTGCCTTTTGATAGTGCCACAAGGGACTCCGGCCTTTTCTTGGGGGCTGTAGGTGGAGGAGTGACCAACGCCCACCCCGGTCAGGGGGTGACAGATGCAGGGCCACGAACTAAGTGGATACTGAGTGCCTGGTCAGCAGTGTTGATGTTGCACCAGTCGGCAACGAGTTCCTTGGAGTTGTACTACCCGTATCGGTTTGCAAGGAACTTCGAGTACGACCAAGGGATCTCGCCGAATCATGAGTTTTCTCTGACATAGAGCTCCGCCACGGTGACCTCCCGTTCAGCAATGTAGAACCTCTCCTTGAACTTCTTTTGCATGTCGGGCCAATCAATAATAGACCCAGGCAACAAGCTCGAGTACAACTCGAAGGCAAGCCCAGTGAGTGTCAAGCCGAAGAACTTTAGGAGGTAGGCCTCATCGGTGGCCAAGTCTCCCATCACATTCACATAGTAAGTGATGTGCTCCCTGGGAGATCCTTGTCCATTAAACTTTTCAAACTTCGGTGACTTAGTAATGCCAGCCGACAGCTTCCTTGCAGCATGGTGAGCCGGATAGGGGACGCGGTAGATGTCAAATGGCGTTTGATCCCCGTCGCCCCTTTTTGCTAACTTCATATCTATAATTTGTTCCAACATTAGCCGGCTAACTGTTGCCGGGTCGACCGGGCTTGGATAGAAATGGGTGGGCTGCGTAGTCGGGGTGGTTAGCACGGTTGCCTGAGGGGCTGTAGGAGACCCCTAGGGAGGTGGGCTCTGCAGCAGGGCTGGGTACTGTGCTTACTGTAGGGGCACGCCCGCAGGGAAGCTGGGGGTTGGTGGGAATGTTGCAGCTTGCAAAGTTGCTTCAGAAGACTGCCTGTTGCCCTCGGACACTTTCGGTAAAACCTCGGTCTATCCAGACGTCGAGGGTAGGGCGTTCCTCTCGTTGAGTTGTTTCTTTAGCAGTTTGATCTCCCGCTGATATTGTTGTATCATGTATAGCATGGCGGGGTCAGTTGTGGAGAGAGCGGGCATGCTGCCTGTCTCTTCGGCTTGGGTGTCCTCGGATGACGTGGAGGGTCTACCACTCGTGCCCCCGGTAGTGATAACATTGGCCGCCAGGGCTATGGGAGGGTCTTCGGGGGAGGTCGCCTTGACACCTGCCTGCATCGCCTCACTTGCCACTCTTCTTCTCCTGGTGAGGGGGCCCGGTCTGGCGGCGAGCTTGGCCACTTCTTCGGGGTCTGTGGGTAGAGCCCCGTACCGACTAAAGAATCCTGCCATATCGCAGGTGAAGACTCTCTAGTCTTTGCTTCTTCTTGCTGTTCTCCATGATGGCTTGCTCGGGAACACCAGCCTGTTGAAGACCGACTGTCGGAGTGGCACTTCCTCCCTCACAGGGGACCGGCGTCGCTCTTCTGATTGGTTTCTCGACTCTGTGCCAGGCATGGGTTGAGCCTCTTCCTCTTCCCGGAAGGCAGAAGCCACTGCCCCCAGCAATCTCTAGCGACCAAAGGGAGTACTGCCTAGGTCTCATGGCCTGCTCGATCCCTTCCCACTCCTGGTCGGGGAGAGCGGTCAGTAGTTGGGTGTCGGTGGTGACATCATGATGGGTGTAATTTGCATATGCCGGGCGGTCAACATGGTGACGACGCCTGTGGCGGCGGCAGCGGGCATTTTCGGGCAGCGCTGGTACAGTGACTACTGACTGGTGGGTCATGGCCATCACCTTTTTCGTCTCTTCGTCCACTTGTACGACGGGCGCGGCTAGGCCCTACCTGGGCTGGTGCCATGGGTTGGGCTCCCTTGGGAACCCAAGCCTATTTTAGCTTTGCTGACTTGTGAGACGGGGGGGCGCCATCCTTTCCTTCATCTTCTCTAGTCCTTGAAAGGAGTTGCGAACTAGAATGGTCGGTACTATTTGGTCCGGGATAGCCTCAGATCGCTGTCCATTAAGGTGGACTCTGATGCCTCCAACGACGACAGACTTGCCGGAGCTGGAGAGTCAGCTTCTTGGCATGGCGGCTGCACAGCTCCTCCGGAACCTCCTCCGGTGGGATGCCGATCCCTGCTAAGGTGAGTCGGTAGCCGGGTGCACGTGGTGCACATTACAGCTGAGCGTCTCATCTGGGCTGCAGTTGTCGTCCTTGGCCAGGGTTCGGCCAGCAGCAGCTTCAATGGGGTCCCAGATGGGAGTGTTGATCTCGAGCCTGTCGGACGCTTCCACGTCCAGTATGTTAACAAAAGCTACCCCAAGGAAGTTGGGGAAGCCCACTACAGGAGGGAAACTCCCAAAGCAGAGGGGGACGGCGACCGAAATAATGAAAATGGCTCCACATCAAGGACCAACCCATCTCTCGTCCCAACGGGAAGAGTACGAAGTGGAGCAGTTGAAGACCTTCACAGTTTCCTATCAACGGAGAAGACGGAGCAACAAGGGCAAGGGAGACAAGCCGATCATCTTTTACAAAGGTGATCTGATCCCACCGTGCTCTCTTGAAGATGATTTCGGCTGGGATACTCCCACCGATGTAGCGCCAGAGCCGGTCCAGGATATGAACGACATGTCGAAGCGCATCGCGGAAATGTGCAAAAAGCAACACATCCCGCAAGTTCAGGACCCTGCACGAGCAGCATATTTCCACCAGCTGTGGAACCCTCCGCAGGTCCGTGGACAACCTCCCTTCTCCCGCAAAGACACGCGGGGACTCGGCTACGACCAAGAGAGGGACTTTGAGGTCTATTATGCAGTCAATGTCATAGGACTGCTACCTTCTCATTACGGGCAAGCTGAAGTTGAGCCCAAGATTGATGACTCTGTACGGGAGTCCAGTGAGGTGTCAATGACACCATCACCTTTATCGGAAGTCAACAATGACCACCTCTCAAAGGGAGAAGCAACCCAATCTACTAACCATCAACAATACGGTACAAGTCCCTCGACTTCAAGCCATGAGCAAGAGAGCTGCAAGAGTTTGAAGTTTATGAAGTAAGCATTGATGATGAGGGAGACTTCGTCGACCTCCAACCCACTCCACCGAAGCTCGAAGATGGTGGTCAAGCAACTGTGGAAATAATTACCTGTAGCTTCTATTGCTTTTATGGGTCTCAAGATGGTCTGCTCCGGCTTCACTCGGAGGGCGTGTGCGGCCGCCTTCACAATTTCAAAAATGGCGATAGGTGTCGTCGCCATTTCAAGGCCAGAAAGATACTCCAACGGACCTGCGTAGCCCACGGCGTTAATAACGTGGGCCCTCCACTCTGCAAAGGTGCTGCCTCCGAGCGCTTCATCAGGTATCGACTGGGACAGCTGGGACTTCCTCCTCACTCCACAAGACACCTGCAAGTCCTCTCACCAAGAGTTGGCCTTTGAAGGGCCTGGGGCTGCTCCTGAGGTGGAGGAAGAAGAAACTCTGGAGGCTGCTGCTGGCTTATTTTTTAAGGGCTTCAAAGCCCCATTATATTGGCTCCTGTCTACCGGGACCGTCCAGCCTTTCTCTCGCCACTGCTCCTCGATGTCGCTCACGACCCGGGCGACCCCTGAGAAATGAGACCTGATGAAAGCTGGGTCTACAAGCAAAGGAGGCAGATCCTCCCGCCTCAAACGTTGCTCCTCAGCTGCTCGGATGGCGTCGCGATACTCCTGAAAGACATTGTTGGCTTTGAACCACTAGCGGGCGTAGTGAATATCAAACTGTCCTCTGCGCTCCTGCGCTGGGACGGGGTACCCCTGTCCCACCTCGCGACAGAGGAAGTCCTGCCAGGCTGCTGCTACCAAGTGCACATCCTTGTGCCTGTACAGTCGGAGGGCCAAGGAAAACTCCGCACCTGAAGAAATACCCTGATCATACCCGAAGTTCCTGGCAAACCGATGCGGATAATAGGGCTCAAGTATCGCTGTGCTAGAACGTCGGTATACAAGAACACTCGGGCGAATGCTGACAACCAACTCTGCCAAACCCTGAGGAGAGAGTAAAGCATGTGTAGAAACTCTGCTAACCACAGCATCTCCCCCTTATTCAACATAAGGGAGGGGAAAGTAGGAGAAGTAGTCAAGGGCTAAGCCCTCTCCTCTCCTCACTGGAACAAAAGACAAGGCCAGTCGGGGCCCTACAAGCTGAACCACTGAGTCCTGTGATGGCTGCCCCATGAACCAAAAAATCAACGGCACCGTCGGGTTTTCAACTGGAATCCTCCTGGGCAGCTCTGGAAATAATAACCCTGCCCAGGCACTCAAATAAAGAGTGGGCAGCATGATGCTCTTCTCCCGCGGTAACGAATGGGAAGACAAAGCCCCGAGCGAATGAAAAATATTCGCCAAGGCTGCTGGTGCGATGGCGAGTCTCTGATACCTGGGGTGGTTTTTAAACCCCTATAGGGCATGAAAATGATAGGAGTGGTGTGAAAATGATGTGAAGTAGTGGAAACGTGGAAGAAAAGTAATGGAAGTGAGCATGCAATGAGTGAAAAGACTCCAGGACACCTAAACTAAACACCAAGAAAATGACTACTCCCTCGACCAGAGGCTCAAGCGGACGTAGAGAGCCTCCCTCCCTGGCTACAGCTCGCTCAAGAATTCGGCAGAGCTTCGACGTCGACATTGGATCTCCCCCCTTTTCAAGCTTGGACTAGGGGTGCTATTTATAGAACCCTGAAGGTCTAACCCCGAATTAGGGTTTTCTACTGAAAATTATGGCGTGGTTATAAAAGATAAATCATAGATGATATATCCATCTCCCACCAGGATCAAACAACATCCAATTTGGTTAAGAAATTATGGAGAAAATGGTAGAGCAAGCACAGGATTTAACCACAGGTGGAGAGAGAAAATTCAATGAAACGAAGGATCTCGGGCCTGTACGCGATCGTTCGATAGGCCGTCCAGCATGATACGCGGTCCATTGGTAAACCGCATACAGCTGTGGGTGGTAAATAGATAAAATGTCAAATTATCCAATTATCCCATCGAACTGACCGGCTGACCCGGCGTTGGACTCTTTAGGATAAAATGATCTAATGCTAGACCACTCAATGAATGGCACGGTCCTATGGTGACCGTGTGAACCGTGTCGGTGATAAATCCAATAAATCAGGATAAGTGGATAATTATCTGAATAACTCATTGGTTTAGGACTCTGGGAACTGAACGGTCTAATGACATGCCATTCAATTGGAGTAAACGGCTGAACTAAGACTGTGCAATGGCTTGTCGGTGAAAATTTAAAAAATCAAATAAATATCCAATAAATCATTCTAAGCATTTACATGATCTACAAAAGGACCGCCCAATCACTGAACGGCCTATCGATAGACCGTGTACCAACTGGGCGTTTGAAATTAATAAAATGGGATAAACGAGCCCATGTACCCCAAACACCAAGCGAAACCGAGGCCCATTAAGCCTGAATTCGAGAGCAAACCTAGCCAGGGAGGGAGATACCCATGAAATGAGCCCAAAGACATGCCTGGGAATAGCCCAATGAGTAATGGACAACTCGAGGCATCAACAAATGGTAGTACGAGGAAGTGACCCAACTCATACGCAAAAACGGGTGTCAACAGTTGGAAAGGAGCAAGCCCCTGGGGACTCGAGTGATTAGAGAATTTGGGCATCGGGAAAGTAAACACAAAATTAAATAGGAACATTGTGAAATGGTTTAAGTGGTGGGATGTATCCCTCCCTAGTGGTGGGTCCATAGAAAATCGAATTGTTACCCCAGGATATGGGATCACAAATCATGCTGACGAAGCTAGCAATTCCAAGCCCTGAGCGGGGATGGGAAACATGATGTTCGATACATCGACAGGCTGTATGCCAAAAAAAATGCACATCCAAGACAGGAGTATGACTCGCATGCAGACCCATAGAATATTAGATTTAGCTGATGATCAGAGTACATGATGTATGGATAAAGTATACTATTTAACTTATATGCTAAGGGAATGCAGTAGGCCCACATGCAGGAGGTTCTCAGAGGCAAAGTTGCCACAGTCATTTAAACACACAAGAGAGTGCTCTTATGTGACCGGCCTAGGGGGGCCGAAATGCTTGGTATAAATGAGCAGCAATGTTTCAACGGATAAAGCTGAATGAAAGGGGGAAATGCACATTCAAGCAAATTTAGGGATGCACCATGGCCCCCCCACAACCCATGGGCGGGGGTGAGAGGATACATGATGGGCTCCATAATATTTATGTATTGCACACACAAGGAGAATGTGCATATCAAACACTCAAGGAGCATACTCATCGAATGACCTGGACCCATGGGCAGATCTGGGGAGGGGTTTATAAAGTTAATGTTGCCCGTGAGGGCATTGACCACTCATGGAGCTCTCCATTTGCCTTGAGACATGGCTGAGCACCAGTAGATGTCGCATATGTAGGAATTTAGAAGAGACTCAAGGCATTGAATCACGGTCGCATGGATGGGTTAACGATCAAGCGCATGTAGCCTTTGAAAAGGCCTCCTCACCTCAGGAGGATCCATTTCCAATGAACAGAGGGAAAACAAAAGAACATAAGAGAGCGTAGGGGATCGAAGAATAGAATCTTGCATTGCAGATGATTCCCATAACAATGTATATGTTCATTAATTAAAAGATTTTCATATACTCATTTCAAGAAATGATCACCAGAACCATGACTGGACAAAGGGATGGGGAGGATAACGCCCCAAGGGCTTTTATAGAATTATCAAATGCCCAAACAAAAGAAAGGAAGATTACATTAGCATGAAAGCACGAGGGAGCTTATTGAGTTTGGGCTAAAAATTTCATTGCCCGGCATACATAAAAAAAACTGCATGGAAGGGAGAGAGGCCAGTGGCCCTTGGGACTCTGTTCATAGTGGGAACCCACCAATGAAATGAAAACAGGGGATGGGGAAGATATTCTGCCTCGAATGCTGCAGTAGAAGAATCTAGAAAACTGGGATGGGGGATGTGACTCCACCTCCTTCAAACTCTCTTGGCACTCTTCTAGACTCCTTTCGTAGGAACTTTTTTTCCCTCCATGTCTCTCCTCTCTCTTTTTTCTTCCTTGACATGAAACTGGCCTATTTATAGGCAAAATGTGGTTGCCGGTGATCTGGCGGGGAGGGAGGTTTGGGGCAGGCTCACCGGCACGCCTCCCTATTTCCCCTGCTGATTCAGAGTCGCAAGGGGGTTGCTCCTCGCACCGGATTAACCACCTCCCTGTCGGATCACTAGGCGGGAGGGGGGGCCACCGACTCATCTTGGCCGCTCGAGGGATATTTTGGTAAATTTTGACATTTCCATCACCCTGTTGGCTTCGGACTAGTATAGATAGATGCTTGATGTCCGAGATTGCTCCAGGCTTGATGAAATGCCTCTGGGGTGCTGATCTCGAGGTCTTTGGGCTTTGACTCGTAGTTCCAAGTGATTTTTGACATGTGTTGTACTTGTGTCAGATTGCTTGGGTTTTAGCCTGATTCGACCTTCAGCACTGTCATTTGTGCCACCAAGCCTTCCTTGTGGATCTGCAGAGCATTTTTGTCAAGTGGGCGATTGCCCAAAATATTTTCGCTATCATTGGGAAATTTTTCAGCCTCTTACGGACCTTTCCAGTGTAATTCATACCTTGATTGGGTCACACAGGTTCTTCTACTAACATCACCTTCAAAACCCTATTTTGCGAGACCAGGAACATTTCTTCAACTCAAGATGCATCCTTATCAGCTGGCAGACCACCAGGGATATTTTCATCCTCGTCGGATGGGATGTGGGGTTTGTTCAACACAAATAAGTCGATGCCGGTTTGTTAAGTTTGTTGATTTCGGCTTGTCGTACAGCATTGCCAAGTTGTTGCATAATCTCTTCAGACATCCTGAGGCGATGAGTTATGGGGTCCTTGGTACTCTATCAGGCACTCTGTGTTGTGTCTCTTCTGGATTTGATGTCTAGTTTTGATGCTGGCAATAGTGTGATTGACCTTGATTTTGATACTAGCAACACTGTGATGTTTGAAGTCTCTACATAAGTCAGAATAAGTCTTTCTCACAATAAGGTCGATGCCTCTTCATGCACTTAGAAAAGACAGGTCGATGCATACTCATGCTGCTGCATTATAAGGTCAATGCATATTCATACATTCAGATAGTCAGGTCGGTGCATATATGCATATTGGTCTAGAAGGTCAGTGCATATGCATAAAGTTTTGCATTGAAAGGTCGATGCATCTCCCACTACATTGAACAAATAGTTCGGTGCATATATGCATATTGGTCTAGAAGGCCAGTGCATATGCAAAAGTGTTGCATTGAAAGGTCGATGCATCTCTCGCTACATTGAACAAACAGGTCGATGCATATATGTAGTCTGGTCTAGAAGGTCGATGCGGCTGTTGAAGTCATGCGTTGTAAGGTCGATGCACTTCGTACACAGGTCGATGTTGCTAAGCACTATTTGTTAGAAGTTGCTTCATCAGGTCGATGCATATCATAGGCTGGTCGATGCTAGTGAGCCAGTGATTGCAGCATAAGGTCGGTGTGATAATGGTCATCATTCTTAAGGTCGGTGCACCTTGTGCATTTGTTGTGAAGTCAGGTCAGTGCAGTAAGGTCCTGTGTCTATGCTTTAAGCATCTTCATTAAACATCACCAGGATAGGCTGACTTGCCTAAGTGGCACGTCGATGTTATAGTTCATGAAGTGCTGACTTGTGCACTAACAGGTCGATGCACCTTCTATACAGAGAGAGTCTTTATGATTGAATGAGGTCTACCTGTGCTATATACAGGTCAATGCTCTTTTTATATATTGCTGCATTTCTCTCTTCTCGTCAGTAAGGCAGGTCGATGCACTAGATTGTGCATCAATGCATGTGCATAACTTTGCTCATTCACTTATATGATTTGTTTATCCTTATGAAACATCTCAGGCTACATGTTTTAGACACTTATTACTTGCTTAATGAGCCACATGATGATAAGATTAATGAATCTTTGCCTTTATTCTGACAGGAAAAATAATGTCATCCATCCCACATCTTCTTGGCGGTTTTGCAGACTGAAATCTGAGCATATTCATCTGGGTGAACTGCACACTGGATGATGTTCAGAGCAGTCCAGTTGAGTGCTGACAGTTTGATTTGTTCTTTTGACCAAGCATCCTCATTGTGCGGTAGTTCATATGGCCCCGTGGTGATCACCCTCCAGAGTTCGTGGCTCTGGGCTCTGATAAACATCTCCATCTTGTTCTTCGAGAAAAAATAGTTGTTACCCTCGAAGAACAGGGGACGGCTAATGGACTGTCCCTCAGCCATAAAGCTATAGGGAACATTAGATCCAGCATTACCCTGGCCGTTGGACCACATATTGGGTAACCTACTTTGATACCAATTGATAGACTATGCGGAAGGTGAGCTAGAAGGGGAGGGGTTGAATAGGTCACCCCAATTTAAAATTCTTAATCAATTCAACTACCACAGCTAGTAAGAGCAGACGGTGAAGAACAAGAGGATGATCTGAGAAATGATAGATCAAGCAATTTGTGTGCAAACATTCCAGTAAATGATCGGAGAAGACAAACCACAAGTGAGAAGGAGGATTTTTAGGTGGTTCGATTGCTATCCGCAATCTACGTCCACCCCTTACTTCACGGAGTAAGGCTTCCTTGCATAAAGCAACAAGATCACTACAGACTCAGTCTGGCAACAAAATACTGTCAAATAGCTTGCCCCCGAGGAACACCCTCTTCGAACTTCTGGCCACCAGAAGTAGAAACCCCACTGGAGGACCTACCTCCCTTCCTTTGCAACCTGCAAAGGGAAACCTAGTAAGCTGCACCCAGCAACTTACGAACCAGAGGGACAATCCTCTCTTCCTCCAACATGATGGAGGGAACTTGGAGAACTTCTCCCTTCCTCTGAACACCCTCAGAGGGTAACAAGATTGTATGAAAATGAAATGGAAAGAAAATTCAAAGATGAAAAATAGAAACAATCAATCGAACTCTCAAACAAGAGAGCAATGTAGCTTCCATAGAAGCAGAGACAACAAAGGACCAAGATCTTCAATCGGGCTCTCTCTTCTCTTTCTAGACTCTTCTCTCTCTTTCTCAGATGTGGAGATTTTCTTTAGCAGGGACGAAGGACAATCAGTTCTGTAATTTTTCTTCAGTCCTCCTCTCCCTTTTAGTACGAGAACCAGTAGTATATATATGAGCTTGCTATGAGGATGGAGTGTGGAGACCACGCTTCTTGCCCTGGGAGTCTTCTAGAACCATTCAAGCCTTTGTGCCACGTGTCAGGGACATGGGCTCTCGGATCATGTGCCCTAACTCCTTTTCAGATCAACGTTCCACGAAATGATCAAATCCCTGTCATTTTAACCAATACTCAGTTAGTATGAAGTTCGTATGCAGAGAAGAGAAACATGCATGGAGTTATCATGTTGGAATGTGCACAACGTGCACGGACTTAGTTAGGAGACGTGCATAGACGTGCACGGACTTGATTACAGGAATATGCAAGGACTTAGTTCCAACAAGAAACATGCACTGGGTTAGACATGCACGGGGTTTGTGAAGACGTGCAAGGACTTTATTTTCAATAAGAAACCTGCACGGGGTTTGACATGCACGGGGTTTGTGAAGGTGTGCAAGGCCTTAGGTTAGTCATAAAGAAACATGCATGAGGTTTGGTGTGCACGGACATGACTTAGACGTGCACAGACTTCATTTTGGTCTAACAAAGAGAAAGTGCACGGACATTAAGATGCTCGGACTTTAGCTCAACATAAAGTGCACAGACATGAGTTAGACATACGCGGACTTCATTTTGGTCCAAAGAAGAGAAAGTGCATGGATATTGAGATGCTCAGACTTCACCTAAAAAGCTATGTGCATGGACTTTACAGAAACGTGCACGGACATAAGTGAATGTGCACGGACTTGGTTGATGAAGAAGTGCACGGGCTTTGTGAAGTAGAGACAAGACGTGCACGGACTTAACAGATGTAACGTGCACGGACTTGTTTAAGACATCCACTGACTTGGAAAGTGAGTCATGCAGCACGATCGCAACGGTACCACTCACACCCAGGTGAACGACTCGGTTCGCCCGCAGCAGAGTTCCGCAAGATTTATCGGAAACCAGATCGGGAATCGAAAAAACGCGCGAAAAAGTCACGGAACACCTCCGGGCCTGCGAAACGACTCCCGATCGTGCCGATCCAAACACAAAAGATGTCCGAAACGTAATTTCAGACACAACGACGCTGGACACTCTGAGAAAACAGATCCGGGACCCAAAAATAAGGATCTGAAAGGTCTGAGATATTACAATTATGAGATGACGTGACCAGTAATAACACAAACGACCGAGCTGTCTCGGCGTGACACCAAGAGCTTCTAAGAGAGAAACTACGCCCACAACAAGAACCATAAGCTCGCAACCGTTTCCCAAGTGTAGGGAAGCACATGGATCTGCACGATTGAGAAACTGTCGGAGACCAGGGTGGTCTGCTCACTCACATGCTCGGATCGAGACACGGGACGGTCACGCTCTCTCACTCACAGCAGTGAATAATATAACGGGCTAGGAACCTATCATGCACACAAGCAGTGATAGCAAGAACTCATACTGGACTAGCAAGCGAAACTAGAGGAGGAGTGAGTGTGTACCTCCACGCTCATGGCGTAGGGAAGACTCCCGATCAAGACACAAGACTCCCAGTACAACAAACTAGATAAGTACAGAATTCCAAACAAAGGCCTACTCCTCACAGGGAGGTAAAAGGCTACACCACAGATCCGGGAGGAGTGTGCTTGGGTTGACAGGTGGCAAGCTGAAGGAGTGACGATGACAACGGTGCGCTACGAACCTGCTCGGACAGCTCTGTGCCCCCTGGATGACCTGTGATTGGCAGCGTGGTAGGAGTGTCACGGGCTACTGGGACTGGAACCAGGGGTCTCTGAGGGTGTGCAGCAGTGGATGACGAGTGCTCTGCAGGAAGGGGGCGGCTAGACGAGTTGGCTGGCCACTCTGACGACACAATGAACCAGTAGACGACAGCAGGTCGATCTGCACAGAGTTTGGCGACCAGCAGGATGAAGAGCTCGGAACGGCGGCTTCCTGTGGTCCTCTGATCATGAAATTTGATGTGGACGTCAGCGGGGAGGTCCTCTGAGTTCCCAGTGAAGACGGAGTGCTTGAACCAAGTGGAGAAGTCGGGGTAGCCTGAATAGCATACCTCTATTTGGACTGGTCTGTCTGCAAACAGCCAGATAAACAGCAAGAGTTGGCCATGGGAACGGGGTGTCCGGAGTGAATCTAAGGCTGGGATTTTGTGGAGAGGTGATGAGGGGACGTAGGTAGAAGGGCGAGGGCTCCCAGGGTCAGTTGTAGAAGAAGTTTTAGGCGTGGGGAGATGGTGAAGTGGAGTGACCAATCTGCAGACCTGCGTAGGCAAACTGCAGTCTGCCTAAAGGAGGCGGTGGGAGGAGGGGGCAAATGGGCCTTTTGGAACAAGGGGCGAATGTGGACGGTAGGGGGGAGTGAGGGGGACATGCACACCAAGTTTGGTGGCTATCCAAGGTGGTTTGAGGGGTGAAAACCATCAGTTGATAGGTCTATGTCCTGCAGATATGCACACAGGCAGATTGCACATAGGGGGACAGAAGATGGTGGAACGGGGTCAAATGGTGGAATGAGATGATAAAATTTGGTTTGGAGAGAGGGGAGAACGTGGGGAAGAAGTAGTAAAAATTTGGTGGCGAGCTGAGTAGGTGGAAGGGGGCGAACCAACCTTTGCTTTCAAGCTTTGTCCAGCAGGCAGACATGGGGAGGTGTGCCCAGGCCAACAAAGCTCTTGTGACTTCCCAGTAGCAAACGGTGAAGAATGAAGATCCCACAAGCAATGTTGAACATCCAAGAATGGAGATCTCCAGCAGCACCACAAAGGAAGAGGAGGAAGAAGGTAGATCTGGGTGTCGCACCCAGCTGAAGGGAGAGGGAGAGATAGAGGGTGTCGCACCCTAGAGGGGAGGGGAGGGGGAAGAAGGAGAGGGCACAGCCCCTTTAGGGTTCTTGGCAAATATTCTGATTTTCATCATGCACTATTTTCCACGGTCCGTCATAGGTCGTGCAAATCTACTGGCTCTGGTACGTTGCTATTCTTCAGACGCTTGTTGCTTTACTGACTTTCTGCAGTCTGTTCAGGACCGTTCCACAGTTTGCACGGTCGCGTGATAGACCATCCAGTCAGGTGCGCATCTGTCTTTGTAGTCTCAGTTCATTTCAGTCTCTGTGTTTTAGTTTTTTTTTCACTGCTCCCTGCAACAGCACGATCCTCTCAGGACCGTTTACCTCCTACGTGGTTTCCCACAGATCGCGTTCTTGTGCTACAGTGCACCCGGGGTTATCATTTTGATTATTATTTCATATCATTTCACATTTGATTGGTGCTATTCTGATCTCCCCTAGTTGTCATTTGATTTTGCATGGTTATTTCCATACTTGCCATAATTGTTGATCATTGATTGTTAGATTTAGGTTAGATTTTGCATGCACTCCGGTGCACATAGGACCATACATATTCCATACTAGTTGCATTCCTACCTAGGTAGGGGATCCTCTCGTCTCCATATTCCTTGGAGCCGACTAGGTGACCTTATCTGGGACCTCCGTAAGTCCCCGTGAGCCGTGGATTCTCACACGGACGCCGGGTAGGTTGTACCATACCACACCAAGTCTAGGATTGCATCCGTAAGAGAGAGTACCCTTTAGAGTCAACCAAGTCCCCATTCCACCCTTGTTAGGCACCCTTGTGTTGAGAGAATTTCATTTAAATTAATCCACTAAGGTTCTAAAAGGGAGAAATTGTAAAACTTGCCGTGCATCATTTTAACTTGGTTGGTTTGATTGCCTCTTCTCTCCTCTCTTTCTATGTGCATGTTTTATTGTTCAAAAATTCATTAGGATTGCCCTTTTTGTTAGTGTGATTGTTGCATGTGGAGGTGCTTTACACCCATAGGATCTTCTCCTAGGGGCAACTCCTCCTTTGTCCCTTATATCAATCCGTTGTTTGAATCTCCGGCCACCATGCCGTCCTATGAGTTTTCCTAGGCCCGTGAGGACTCCCTTCCTCAGGGATTCTTAGAGGACCCATCTAGGGTCACCCCTGTGGAGGGGAGAGAGGGGTTCGCCCCTCCTCTCCCATCCATTGTCATGGAGGGTAATCAACCCTCACCCTCTGATTCTTCTTCCTAAAATTCAGCCAGTCATATCCTTCACATGATGGCCCAGTTGGATCCCTCTCTGCTCAACATCCTTCGCCAATCTCTGCAGGGGCTAGACGCCCCTTCTACAGTTCTTTCTTCTGGCAAGTCTGCGGCTGTGACCTCATCTCCTGTCATTGGGTTAGGGGCCACCTCTACTGCACCCATCGATCTTACTCCGATCCATCCCCGCACCCTTCGATTTCCGAACATGGAAGCAGGCCAAGCTTCTACTTCGGCCCATCAGATTTCAGGCAAGGGGAAGACCCAGATTCCCTTGACTGCTTATTCCGATCCTTACATCACCATCTCTCCAGCACCGTAGGCTCTCGTGGCCCCGGTTGATTTCATTCATCCTCAAGCAGGGAATGCCAAGCTTACTCATGCCGATGTGGGCCCTTCCCTGGCCTATTATCCTTCTTATGGGTTTCCCCCTCCATTGGTCTAGCCATCAACTCCATATACTAGTTCTGTTCTTCCTACTTCATCTCCTCCTTCCCGGGAACAGGAACTTCTTGAAAAGTGGGCTACCATGCCACAACAAATTGACCTTCTTCATAAACAGTTTGGCCCACAATCCCTTGCCGATATTCCCATTCCTAACTTCTGGGATATTCATTTCCCACCTCAGTCCGAGCTCCCTACATACCGAATGTATGACGGGAATGGTAACCCGTTCATTCACATAAGGGAGTTCCTATATGAATCGGTGCAATTCCAGCACGACGATCGCCTCATGGCATATCTCTTCCGCCGGTCATTGGACGGGGTTGCACTTGAGTGGTTCTATACTTTGCCCGTGGAGGAGGCAGAAAGCTTCAAAGTTGTTAAGGAGAAGTTTATATAGAGATTTCAAGACCGGGTGGGCCCGTCCCATTAAACAATTATGTATGCCATCATCAAAATAATATCCTGTTTGAATAACATTCTCCCCAGGGGGCATAACACCCCCACGGTCTGCCAGATGTGATACACCTCGTCGCCTATTTGGTGTACTGGTTGGCGATGTTCGTGGTTCCGCACGGAGAGGATGGTTTGCTGAGAGCCAAGCTACTATGGCCGGCTTGTTTGCTGGTTGAGGGGAGACAGTTGGCCTTGGCTCATGCTGCACTGGCCAACATCTACCAAGGACTGGGAGTTCTGGCGGTGCACCCGGCGCCGAGGGAGAGGAGCATACTCCTGCTAACCCATTACCTCAGCGTGTGGGCCGGACTGTTGTTTCCGGGACTGGTGACGCGAGGGTCAGTGACGAACCCGACGGCACCGCTTTTGTTCAGCTTCCCCAGACAGCCTGACGGGGACACAGAGGCGCAGCTAGAGGGGGCTAGGAGAGCCCTTTTCTACTTACCCTCCTGGGGTGAGGAGGGACTACCTTTTGACAGTGCCACGAGGGACTCTCGCCTTTTTCAAGGACCTTCAGGTGGAGGGGCGACCAACGCGCACCCTATTCAGGAGGTGGCAGATGCTGGGCTGTGGACGGAGTGGATACGGAGTACCCAGTCAGCGGTGCTGACGTTACACCAGTTAGCGACAAGTTCCTTGGAGCTATACTATCCACACCGATTTGCAAGGAACTTCAGGTATGGCCAGGGGATCCCGCCGAACCGGGAGTTCCCTTTGGCAAGCAGGCAGTACCGAGGCAGGGACACCCACTTACTCGCGGCAGCATGGTGGGACTTCTATAGTTGTCGGGAGCTGGAGTAGTTCTTGATGTCGGGACAGGGACACTGATGGAGGTTCGACGTTCACTACGCCAGGTGGTGGTTTGAGCACAGCCACCTGTACTGACAGAAGGCCTCCGCAATATGAAAGGTGGAGGAGAGCCACTTGCTAAGGGAGGATCTGCTTCCTATTATTCTGGATGAGGGGTACCTGAGGACCCATGTTGCTCGAATCTGCCGAGAGATCGAGCGAGTCATGGAGCGGTGGCCCCGGAGTGATCGGGGTTCGACCTCTGGGAGCCGGAGCAACGGAGGGGCACTGAAGCCCCTGAGACCGGTGTTAGCAGGAGCGGCGGCGACATGAGGGAAGGTGTCCCGGTCAAGGGCACCTAAGGCCTGGTGGGCCCAGTTCTTGGCCGACTGTGGCTTTCAGAGTAGGGGTTTGCTGGACCGGGAGCTCCCGCACGAGAGCTTTGTCGATTCAACGATCGATGACTGGCAGCGGCATATCGGCCATGCGATCAAGTCCGCCAGACTCGTTGAGTTCTTGTCCCAAATTGAGTACGCCCACACTCTACGGGACATCCAGGAGACCGTGACGATAGCGGCCCGGGTGCTGGCCCTAAAGCTGGAGCAGTTGGTACTCCTGCCTTTGACCCCCTTCGGGGCTCCAGGTACGGCCTTGTTTGAGACACTCCGTCCCTTTTTCTTTTGTTGCTTTCTGGTCATAACACTGGGACATTGTATAATGCTGTGTCTATTGATAGGTTCAGTGGTAAAGGGGGACAACCCCTCCACGGAGGCATCCTCGGGGAGTGGGGACGGAGTTCCACAACCGAGGTGAAAATGCCCCAGAGTGGAGGCTGCGGTAGCCGAGACTGGTGAGTCTTCTGGAGGACTAGAGGCTGACGGGGTAGCTGAGGCAGAGACAGCTCTGAGTAAGTGCCATTGCGCCTCGTTTGCTCCTGGTCAATTTAGCCATGGTAGTGGGCTAATCCTGCTCCACTGGGTTTATGTTTTGCAGCCCCCGTGGAGGCTAGGGCAGAGACGACCTTCTCGGCCCCTCGGGAGGAGGACCCTCCCTATGTGGAGGGAGCTGAGTGTGAGATTGACATGGAGAGTTTTCTCCGATTGATGGATAAGGTGGCGCCTAATGTCGAGGCCTTCCCCAACTTCGAGTCGTGGGTAGGTGCGGGAGGAGCCCGTTCAGGTAAGGGCTTGTGACGTTGATTGTGAGTTGTGACTTATAAATTTGATACGCGGGCGTATTAACGACGTGCGTTCTTCGCGCCGTCACATTCCAACTCGGAGATGGATCGACAGCTCCAGTGCATCGACGAAATCGAGGACAAGGTTCGTTACCTAGATGACGTCCTCCTTGCCACCAAGAACCAGGGACTCATCGACGAGGACCAAGACTTCCACGCTCCCTTCTCCAAGGAGATCATGGAAGCTCCCATTCCGCCCAAGCTTCAACTGCCATCTTTCTGCCCGTACGACGGCACCACAGACCCGGCCAACCACATGCATAGCTTCGAGCCTCACCTAATTTTCCACCAGGCCTCAAACGCTGTGAAATGCCTAGCATTCATCACAACCCTCTGGGAGAACACCCGAGCATGGTTTGAGTCCCTACCAGCTAGGACTATCTCCTCCTTCTAGCAGCTCAAGAAGCTATTCAAGGAGAGCTCCATTGGCTACCAAAAGGTAGCCAAGTCTGCGGTGACCCTACCCGCTATCAGGCAGGGGCGAGAAGAGATACTGTGAGATTTTGTCTCCCATTTTCGAATGGATGGACTTCGGATCCCACGCCTCGACGTCAGCATCGCCACCACCACGCTCACCCAGGGCATGCAGGACCACATCCTTCGACGTGAGCTCAGAGTCAGAGCCCCGACGACCCTCACCGATCTCCTCGCCTTGGCACAGAAGCATGTGCGGTGCAAGGAAAATACGGAAGCCCTAGGCCGTGTAGTCGGAACCGAATGATCCGATCGGAAGAGATCTATCGACTCGCCACGTGAAGTGCGGGACAAGCGGGAGCGACGGGACCGAGACCGCAGTGAGTGCTCAGAAAAAGAAAGGGGCAATTACCGCAACTACACGCCCCTAATAGCTCCTCCTGACCAAATCTTGATAGAGATCTGTGAGGAGTCATTCCTCAAATGGCCTCCACGGATGAAGTCGGATCCGTACACGAGGAGCAAGAAGAAATACTATCGCTTCCATCGCGACCACGACCACAATATGGTGGAATGCATCAACTTGAAGGATGCCATCGAGGACCTCATCCGGTGAGGACTCCTCGACAAATTCATGGCCAAGGCCACAGAGAAGAGACAACAGACCCCTCGGCCCATCGACAATCGACCCAATGGAAAGGAGATCATGGTGATCTCTGGGGAGCCGACTTCGATCGAAGACAGTGCGACCAGATGATGATGGTACGCATCAGCTATCAACACTGTGGAGCGAGGCGACGGCACCCAATGGGAAGCTATCGTTGGGGGACACCTAAAAGATCCCACATCTTCTCCGATGATGATTTAAACGGTGTAACCACTCCCCATTCTGATGCATTGGTGGTCTTAGCCACCATCAATCAATGTACCATACGACGCATTTTGGCTGATAATAGAAGCAGTCCCAACATTATCTCGTATGACTGTCTTGCGCTTACGAGTGTAAACTTGTCTCAAATCACGCCATTGCACACACCATTATATGGCTTCTTCGGCACGACGGTCCACCCAGAGGGGCGCATCTCACTACCAATTACATTCAGGACCGCACCGAGGGATATAACCTTCTTGACGGATTTCATGGTTGTTCGCGTAATGACCGGGTATGACGCCATCATAGGGCGAGGAATCCTCAGCACCCTTCGAGGCGTCCCCTTCTCATATTACCAGAAACTCAAGTTCCCTACACCTCGAGGAGTGGGGGAAGTCCGAGCAGATCAAATGGAGTCCAAAAGGTGATACCTTATCTTAACACATGATCGACAGCACGAGGAAATGCCGCCCGAGAAGAAGGCAAGTATGGAAGACCCAGGTTCGAGAGCGAGCACCCCTATGTGGATATTTTTTGTGAACTTGTGTGTGAAAAGTGGGTGAGATGGAATATGAAGTGTGTGATATATGCCAAACTCAAGCAAGCAATAGCATAAAATATGCAGCATGTGGGTATGTCATCTTAATAGTGCAAAGTAGAGCAAGAGAAATAAACTAAACACATGCCGTGGGCATGGAACAATAAAGGAAATAAAAGTAAACACATGCCGAGTAGAGCAGTTTAGAAAAAGTTGAGAGAAGAGAAATGTTGGCCTCGGGTAGCGAGTAGACAAGAAGGGGGGGTTGAATTGTCCCCCACGAGTTATGGCAAATTTAAAAACTATCTAAGCAGAATTATCAAGTTTAACGAGATTGAAGAAATTAAACTATCTAGAGTAAACAATCTCTCTCAATCTCGCTGAGATCACACGTTCAAGTAAAGAATTAAGTAATTAACCACGTCACACAATGAATCTAAGCAATTGAAATTCGCTCACCCAATTAGGATTCGCACATGCTTACTGATCACACATGCATACAATTAAACCACAAAGCACACCACAAGACACAAGGATTTTTAAGGTGGTTCGGGACCATGACGAGCACCCTACATCCACCCCTCACCATACCCGGTGAAACTTCACTCACTGGATGAACCAGCACGGGGATAAATCCCTAACACGAAACAAGCTCCTACACACACAGGACGACACCTGCACACACAGAGATGAACCCCAACACACGGAGATGGAGTCTCCAACACGATCTGACACCCGGATCAGGACACAGACACACACTACAACAAACGCAACACCGTAGACACAATCGTATGCAGACGGTCAGACACACACTGAATAGCCTAGAGTTTGGAAAATAACAACAAATATTCAAATCATGCTTAGACCACAATACAACTCATGATAACCATCACAAATAAGCAGAAATAGGATGCGAAGTATATTTCCCCTTGTTTCCAAGATGAATAGGTAGCATTGCTCGAAGCTCCGATCAGATGGTGATGATTTCAACGTCCTCTCATTCCTCTCCTCGATCCGCTGCTCTTTTCCTTCTTCCTCGTACTCCAGAAATCACTTGGAGCAGATGAAATCTCCCTCTCTTCTTTCCCTTTTCTTCCTTTCTCCTTTCTTCACCTACAAGATAAGAAACTATGAGCTCAAAAATGGAGTTCTCTCACAAATTCATAGGTCATTATTTACGTGCGCGAGGACAATCCCTTCTATCCTTTCCCTCACGGCGGGGACACACACTCGCCTTTTACAGAAGGCTAAGATGGGTCGACTTGGCGCGCGGGGATTCCGAGGGTATTGAAAGGAGGGTGAAAAGAATGATAGGAAGGCATAAGAAGGAACAACGTATGGTTAATCGTTCTGGAAGACTGGGACAGAGATGGCTGGATGGAACGCGGGCATGCCCGTCGATTTCTCAATGATCACTAGTGGAACCAAGTGTTTGACTGGGGATGTGCCGCTAGGGCACGGCATGTGGGCACTAAGCGTTGTGTGCCACATGGAGACAAAGAGGTTCTGCTGGTACGAGTGTAGGCGATTGTGGGAGCTCATGTACTAGATGTCTTCCCCACCGATTGCAAGCAATCGATGTTTATTTTACATCGGGTGGGGCCCGAACACCTTTGTTTCTACTACTGAAGAGAGAGTCAGGGACCCTGGGAGCGACATCGTCAGGAGGGCTTAGTCCGTGCGATAGCGACAGGGCAATAGCAACACAACAGGGATAATTGGGGGCAGAGAGACTGGTTTCGGCTAGGAGGGGGATCCGCCCCGTGACTGGATTACATGACTTGTATGCCATGGAAGGCATTTATATGGGGGCATGAAAGCCCGATTACAAGTGCTTGAAAGCCATGGGACAATTTTGTCATTCGTGACGGTCCCCGAGTCATTGCATTATTGTGTGGGTAGTTCTGCATTCATACATAGTGTCTGTCAAAGGACCTGAGACTTAGCAGAATGCTGCCCAAGGGGCATCACAGTGTATTCCTGACATGAAACAGTGTTGAGGTCGGGGTAGTAAGGGTGCCATGGGCACCATTGTGTTGGAGCAGTTAGGCATCACTAAGACCGAGCTGACCGAATGGCGCAGGCACCACTTGTGACTAGAGTGGCCAGGCGCTATTGAGGCAGAGGCTACCTGATGAGGGCATCCCACGATGCTCTCTTTGGCTCGGATCGTCGGCACCACTTTGATGAGTCCGTCTATGGTGTCTCATGCCATTTTCCCTTTCATTTACCTCTAGCCAACCATACTAAATCACCTCCAACCAAGTGGGTCACACCTCTAGCCGACCCCACCCAACCATCTCCAGCCAAGTGGGCCATAGTCAGAGGCAACAGGCCCCTCATGTAGTCGAGCCTAGGTCTATGACTAAGTCGAGCTCTTATGGGCGAGTCCATCATGTTGCTCCTACTCCAAACCCCACCATTGTCGAACTCTTCCAAATCATTTCGGATAGGGTGGATAGGAGGTGTGCTTATATCGAGTCCCTGGTTTCCCATTACCCACCTCCTAGATAGGATAAAACCAAGCACGAGCCTAAGGAGGTAGCAGCCGGTAGTCCCAAACCGGTGCCATCTACGGTGCCATCCCAAGGTCCTCTTCCCCCACCTGTGAGAGCTCCTCCTCCCCTATTGCCTGCACCCCATGTCCGTCAGGAGGATAAGGGTAAGGGCCCACTTATCGGGGAGCCTAGTGGGTCAAGACAGTAGTGTTATCATTGCCAGAGGTTTGGCCACTTTGTCAGACAGTGTCCCACTCAGACATCACTAGCCCTAGGGGACAAAAGGGTTGGAGAAACCTCACCTTTCGAACTTTATTCGGAATCACCCCAGCCAGAGCCACCTGTACTTATAACGGGGAAGCTACTCATAGCCGAGCCACTTCTTAGCTGGCTTAGGACAGGCTTAGTCCCTAGACCACCTTGCTACCCATCCACGGACCATGCACTGCCACTAGTGCCCGTCAACTCATTCCACACAACTTTTCAGTCTAGTCACCATGTTGATACATTGGATGACCTTATTAAGGGATTAGACTGGCAAATGCAGTTGACGTGTATGTTGGCCCTAGGCTTCGACCACTCCATGAGTCGTAGCTTCACGCATCCCGCGTTGGAGTCTATTACCTCCGTATACACCGTGGGTCATGTCACCACGGAGGTTCTTTTGTTCCTCCCCATGCCGGCCGAGCCTACCTTCATTCCATTTGTCCTAAGGGAGGACCCTTATCTGCTATACGAGGCCTTTGTCCCCTTAGCCACAATGGATGAAGGTGACCATCAACACCTTCTAGAATTCCACACATGGGACCATGAGATGAGGGAATCCATATCGAGGGGACACACATTCTTTGATCTCTTCGATCCCTTCCTTAGTGGGTATCTTTACCTACAACCTTCACTCCACATTGTCAGGGGAGTCCACTATCATACCCCTTCCCCTCACACCGATCCTTATATGCTCATCGAGCCCGATCCTTGGCAGGAGTTAGAAAGTGAATTCGGCTCTCCTGGCTCACCCAAACCACCCCAACCCAAAGGTCCGTTAATGCATGACTGGTTTATACTTGGACGTCTAAGAGTCCCTCATGACGTCAACCTCAGGATATGTCAAGTGCATGATAGTCACACATTCGGATGTCCTGGTCCACCTTTGCTTAGGTCTGGATAGCATTAGGACTAACTAGGGTATAGAGTGTGCTTTTTTCTTTATTTGTCCAGTTTGTCAAGAGTCTGTATACGTCGAGTCGAGTTTGTCGTAAGCTCGCGATGTCAATACCTTTCTAGTATGAGACAAGTCGGATCTCTTGCGTATGTTGTGGACTTGCTAGTGAGTTATGGCATTAGCTCTTCTTTTAGTGTATCGGATCTAGTCATCCATAGGGACCCAACGGTGATTCCTAGTGAGTTATTGAGCCGTCTCTCTCCTTTGAGAGTGACCCCACCCCAGAGTGTCCACAACTAGCCTCATTCCCACAACAGCGTGAGCATATAGAACATATACGGGATGAGCAGGTGACGATTACTAGGAGTGGAGCGTACCCGCTCTACCTGACACGGTGACGGATCTGCTGGAGTGACACATGGTAGCTACACCCCTTACTCGACGGGGTCGAGTTCTTCCCACCCGGGGAGAATTGATGGGAATCAACACTGGGCAATAACTCTTTTAGTTTACATTTGTGTCCTTTTATTTACATTTATATCCTTGGAAAATTGGGTTTGTAATTGTAAGACTTTATAAGCCAATTTGGTAGTCTTTAGGAATCTTCTCACCGTAGGGTTCCGTAGCTTAAACGGGAGAAAAACTCACATGGAAAGTAAAACTCAACTCAGGAGCTACAGAAGTAATCCTAAACTCCTCCAAAAGGATCCGAACAACGTAATAAAGATCCGCCAAGATCCAATAGAGATCCGACAAGAATCTAGGATGTTACAAAAACAACTGGTCAAACAGAGTGAAGACATCTTGCATTACTGGCAGCAAGACGCCCTCATGGCCAACTTATCTTGCTGGGAGCTATACTTCGATGGTGCTTCCTGAGGCACTACTCGGAGCAACCTCAGCTCAGGCGTCACGGCAGGTGCCGGAATAGTCTTCCTGACTCCTCAGGATCGAGTTTTATACTACTCTTGTGCCGTCAAGAAAGCTCTAACCAATAATGAAGTCGAATATGAAGCCCTAGTCATCGGGCTCTAGATGGCTCTCAACATGGCCATCAAATGCCTCATGGCCTATGGCGACTCTCAGCTGATAGTTTGGTAGGTCCTCGGTATTTATGACGTGCAGAAGTCAGAGTTGGTTCCATACCACGCTGCCGTCACTCGGCTGACCCAGAAGTTCTATTTCTTTAAAATAGATCATGTCCCCAGAAGCAGTAATGCCCGGGCTGACTCCCTGACAAAATTGGCTGCGGCCATTAAGCTGCCTCCTGAGGGTGAAGTGGACATCACAATCAAACATAGAAGATTGATGACAGGCTCACTCGAAGGCCACTCTGGTCTTACGATTTACGAGGTCCAAGACCTTGACCAGGACACTCCTCCAAAAGAAGAAGATTGGCATGAGCCCAACATCAAATTCAAGAAGGGGTGTCTCCCTCCTGACAGGGCACAAAGGGTCCAAGTACTTCACTGAGCAACATCATATAAGTTGATTCGTGACTCCCTATACCGACTCATCCATGAGAAGGACAAGTCTGTTCTCTTAAGATGTGTCTCCTCAGCCGAGGCTCGAGCCATTATGCGCGAGGTCCACTCTGGGCTGTGTGATACACATCAGGCCGGAGATAGAATGAAGCACAACATTAAGCTCAAGGGCTTCTATTGGCCTACCATGTATGCGGATTGCATCCAGTATCCTCGTACATGCCATGCCAAGCTTTTGGCCCGGTACCCAAGAGGTCTCTTAACCTGTTACGTCCCACAGCTCCCACCTGGCCATTCGCTGAGTGGGGTATGGACATTACAGGGCCCTTCTCGCCATCATCCAAGGGGCACAAGTACATCTTGGCTGCCACTGACTACTTCTCCCACTGGGCAGAGGCCCTTCCCCTGTGGGAAGTCACTGCCAAGGTGGTCGCTAGATTCATCTGACACAACATTATTTACTGATTTGGTACTCCCAGTCATATAATTTTTGAGAATGTAATGCCATTGAAGAATAGGGCCGTGTACTAGCTGGCGGCCAAGTTTCACATTGACTGGAGACCCTCTTCGATCTACAATCCACTGGCTAATGGTTTGGCTGAAGCTTTCAACAAGATCCTCTGCAAGCTCCTAGCTAAGATGGCCAACCATCGGAAATGCGATTGGGGTGAAAAGGTCTTCGAGGCATTATGGGCCTACCAGATGATCTATAAAACACCCATGGGATATTCGCCATTCTCCCTTATCTACGGAGTGGAAGCTATCATCCCCATTGAAATCTAGTTAGCATCATACCGTGTGGCGATGAACATCGGCTTGGCCAGCCCTGATGAAAATGAATACTAGAGAAGGCTGGAAGAGCTTGCCGATCTCGAAGGCAAATGGCTCGAGGCCTGTAAGCACCTGTAAGTATACTAGGCCCGCATGACAAGAGCCTACGACAAGCTCGTTAAGTAGTCAGCTTTCAAGCAAGGTGACCTCGTCATGATTAAGGAAAGGGAAGTCATGGCAGAGCATTCCAGCGGCAAGCTTCAGCCGAATTGGCGAGGCCCATATATCATCCGCGATGCCTTTGAGGGTTAGGCCTACACGGTCATAGACCACAAGGGTCACAAGCCCTTTCCACCTCTCAATGGCAAGCATATCAAGCTATATCATGCAGTCTCGACCGGCTTCCGATGCAAGCCTTGCGTCCCAGGTTTCGGTCTCCAGTCTTGCAGTTCGCTCGGGCCTCCAGCCCCGAGCCCTAGCCAAGCCGACTCCCAGTGTGGGTCTCCACCCTACGGTGTTCAGCTCCTTAGCACTCTGCTCGGGCTGTCAATCCTGAGCTCCCACCGAGCCAGCTCCCCACACAGGCCTCCTAGCCCGGGGGTAGGGCTCCCTAGCACCCCGTTCGGGCCCCCCGACCCGAACTGTAAAAGTGTGACCGCCTTACCCAGGTCCCCAACCCCTGGCACGAGGTGTCCTAGCATCTAGACCGGATGTACAACTTAGGGGTTTCCCACAGACGGCGTCTGTTATGAGTTGTCCGCGTCAGGCTTTGGATCTCTCGGCTCTACCTCGGGGGCATTCCTCCTGCGATCGGACAACGCCAATCCCCAGCACGAGTCAGCCTTTGTGGGACGCAGTGACCTTAGTACTGACTGAGCACCCTCTCTCACGCCTTCCGGTCCTGCCAGCTCCCAGTTTAGGCTCAAGGCCTTCGGTCACCAGCATCTCGGTACCCCCTGCAGTGACAACTTCGGGCGTGGACACATCGCGGCGAGTGTCCGCAACACTATTGTCAGCTAGGGCGAAACCCTACACTCGAGCCACCCAGCCGCTGGCCTTCACTACTGACTTCGCGTCTTGGGGGTCCACCCCCGTATTCCCGATGAATGGCCCTGTGCCACCAGCACCCGCAGGCTGGGTTTTCTCAGCCTACCACCTTAGAGCGGAGTCGTCTTCCGCTCACCAGAAGAAGCAACCTCGTAGCCGTAAAGGCAAGTGACCCATTGCTACCACCAGCAACTCCGACAAGACCATTCTTGTCAGAGACTTACGAATTTGCCTAGATGGGGGCGAACCCATTATTCCTTTGGAATGGATCGTCCCTACGGTCCCCATCACCTACTGCTTTAGCCTCCTGCGTCGAACGTGGCAAGACAAGGTGGAACTTAAGTGGGTGGACGCTTCGACAATGGCCCAAAAGCACTAGCACCGGTTTGACACTCAAGCTCTCAAGTCCGGTCGGAGGAACAAGGACGAGGGAGACTAGTAGTCAGACTTGAGAAGGATCTGGGTCACCCCGGAGGAAGCTCAAGCTATCCGGAAAGCACGCCTTAGCAACCCCTTTCGGGCACTAAGGCGTCACGCCAAGGAAGGTCCGACCGACCCCGCAGCCGCGTCATCTGGTGGCGCCCAACCCTTCATCGCCTCTTGCACAAATAGGCAGAAATAGAGACGGGCTCGCTCCGGGCCCCACCGACATCCAACCCCAAGCTCTCCTTAGGCAGACACCATGATGGAGACTCCTCCGTAGCGTACCTCCATCTTTGATAGGCTGGGGACACCTAGCCGCCCCAAGAGGCACTCCCAGAAAAGGAGGATGGTCTGGCTCCTCAATGACGTAGCCAGGGTGTTCGCGTGTTATACCGCCGGACACCAACCTGAGATTTAGACCGACGATCTGAACCTACCTATATCTCACCTCAGGAGGCCTCGTCATCCGCCTCCACTGTCGGCTCCAATTGGCCACATCGACACTTCTGCCGGACCTTAGGCGTCCACACAAGCGGAAGAAGTTCCTGCTGAGGAGCGTGCCGCCCCTGTCTGGTGCGGACACCAGAGCTAGCAAGAGGTACGATATGGAGAGCCGTCGATACCATACGCGCAGCACCACCCGGGCTACATCGGCTTCCCTCTGGCTCGGAGATAGCCTAGAGTCTCCCTCTTGAGTCTTAGTATTTACAGTATTTATTGGGACTTTATTTGTGTGTAATGTGTGTTTATTTAGTTTTATTTGGATTGTAATATGGGTAGTAGATTGGGTTTATTTGTAAAAGGGGACCACCTGGGTCCCGTGGGCCCCCATCCCTTCTCCCATTGATCCACCTCAGCCCTAGGGCCCATGTGGGGTTAGTCAAACCTCCCATGTGGGCTTCTAGAAGAGTTGGACCAAGGGGGGGACAAAGGGTAAAAAAATTCAAAAGAGGGAGGATGAGGCGGTCTCATGGAGACCGCTAGGGGTCCCTCATGTCGGTTCGTGCCTTGCGGCCGCGCGATGAACCGCTACCGAGCTTTGCAGTCTCTAGGAGACCGCCAGGGTGTGCCTAGCGGTCAAGGCATGACCGTTTGCCTGTTTCGTAGTTGTTCAAGGTTGAGTTGGGTAGTGCCTTGCGACTGACCGCTAGCAAACGGCTAGCGGTCAGGCCACGGACCGCCACCCTTCTTGGCGGTCTGGAGACGACCGCCTGCGGTTCGAGCATTTCCGGGACTTCCGCTAGGCCAGGCCTTGCGGTCCTCAGGAGACTACCAGGCACTGTGACGGCCCAGAGAGGACCGCCACGTGAGTTTTGTGTTCGTCGTATCTATTTCGTGTTGTGTTGGCTTCTGGTCGACTTGATTGTGACCCAGTGGTTGACCTTCGGCCTCATAGATGTCTCGGACACCGTGGGTTCTGTGTTCGCATTTTCGGGGGTGTCCAGAAGTGCCGTGTTATCTCGATTTGCGTGCATGTGGTCTTAAGGGTCCGAGGAGGCCCTTGTGTTCTGGGCTTTCGTGCTTTGCTAGATCGAGTCGGCGTGAGTGCGGTGGGTCTTTCCCGCACGACGTGGGTTTCTCCGAGAAGCGTTTTTCGTGTGGGCCATGTGTGTGGCCTTGGACTGTGAGTCCAATTAACTAACCTGGGACTGGAGATTTTTCGTGTGTCCCGTGGATGAGAGATCCACTCAGCGACTGGTGAGCTATCTTGAAAATCGTGTCACTGTGGTTTAGACCTAGGGATTAGGCTAGATTGACGGCACTGTGCCGTCACGTGCGACGGTCCTGACCTGAGTCTTGTGACTCAAGGACCGTTGGGTTATTAGGTCTAGAGGGTTGTCCAGAGTTTGGTGGCCGTGAGCCACCTGTTACTCCGTGTTACTCGCGATGGGTGCGTGCGTGGTTTT
Organism: Amorphophallus titanum; assembly: GCA_024336825.1. Classification (NCBI taxonomy): domain Eukaryota; kingdom Viridiplantae; phylum Streptophyta; class Magnoliopsida; order Alismatales; family Araceae; genus Amorphophallus; species Amorphophallus titanum. The sequence goes on from JANBPO010001714.1 coordinate 11,817,496, forward strand.
CAGTGTTCACGTTTAGTGAGCCTCCACTAGTCGTAACTTTCCTGCGCACGCGGCTGCGAACCCACTTGGGAGTGGTGGAGAGCGTGACCCGAGTGAGACGGTTGTTAGGTTGGTTATCGTAAGGCCCCCACACGCAGCCTGAGTTCGGGCTTCGGGGGAAGAACTAGCTAGAGGGCCTGACCTAGGGCGCATGGTCTGTGTGTGCACACGTGGCTGGGGGCGTCGGACCCGTGTTGACGAGCGCGACCCCAGTTAGTCCTTATTTTATGTTCCCAGTTACTGTACAGTGTCTCAGACTCCGCCTGCGGTGTCATAGGCAAACAGTTGAGGCTGCGGACTAAGTCATCAGTGGATGCATTCGGTCTTACTTCTGGTGGGCAGGTACTCCCGTCACGTGACGTGAATTTGTCGTGACTCGAGGTCCCATTTCTCGTCTGCGAGATGAGGTTTTGCGCGTGGTTTCGGTGTCGGCCTTCGTGTGTGAGCAAAGGCCTCCACGGCAGAGGTGTCGTGACGTTTTCCTAGTAGCGTGGCTAGGGCGGTTCGTAGTCTGGTGGTCCTCTGACTGTAGGATCAGGGTGTTGGTTTCCTTTTCGATAGGAGTAGTTGTAGAGCCGTGGTTTTATCGGCTGTCGCGTTTTGGGGGTACGTGTACGACCGTGCTCTCTACCTTTGTTGTTGTAGCCATTTCCACTGTCGCTGTTGTTGTTCTAGCTGTAGTTGCTGCTTTTCGCTACTGCCGTTGTTTTCGGTTGGGGTTCCACGGGACCCCTACTAAGTCAGTGATAGGAGGCTCACCCCTGATTTTCAAGTGTTGCGGATCTTCCTTGAGGTTCGAGGGTGTTGCGTGGAGGTTCGTACTTGCCAGTTCGCCGGGCCGAGTGTTCACTTGGCATTTCGTACGTTCTCCTTCCTTGGACTGTACGTTCTCTTGGACAGGACTCTGTTGTAGTTAGTTGTTCACTTCTGTTAATTATTGTATTGTCTTGCTTTATTTCCTATTTCTATGTACACCACACCCATCCTTTTAGTCCTTCCGAGCCATCCGACTCGTGGGCGGCGGGCCAAGATTCGAATGGTATCGGTTCGCCAGAGCTGGCCTCCTTTTCCTTTTTTCGATATGTCGTTGTGAGTTTTCACACTGAGGGGTTACCCAATTTTGTCTGAGGCACCCTTACGGGTTTTCACCTCACCCGAGTTATTGGCCTTTTTGCCCTCAGTCACCTTCGAGTGAAGAGAATGACTGAGTCTGCCGAGGTATCTCCATTCTTAACCACTTTTCTCTTCTTTTTTTTTTGAGAGCCTAAAGGCAGCATTGTGACTAGTAATGGACATCCTCAACCTGCAGTTATGAGGACGGTGCTAGGAGACTGATTGTCATGAATGTATGGCACTGGTATTTGAATAGGCTAGCTGGCTATGGTGCCACATTAGCTCGAAAGGCTAGAGGAAATGACTGGTCCCACCCTCTAGAGGGGATGGCTACTGGCTTGCTAGTAACGGTCAGGGGATGCGCCTTAGTCTGGGTGGCACGTGAACTCATGCTTTGGGGCATGGTACAGCTTCATGTACTCACCTTTGAGAGGTGGGAATAGCTTGTTGCCCTTGTGCTCCATGACCGTGTAGGCTCCACCCTCGTAAACATCGTGAATGACATATGGACCTCACCAATTGGGTTGTAATTTTTCACTGGGGCGTCCTGCTATGACTTCCTTTTCTTTAATCATGACGAGGTCGCCTTATTTGAAAGCTCGCTATCTGATGAGCTTATCGTAGGCCCGAGCCATACGGGCCTAGTACACTTGTAGATATTTGAAGGCTTCGAGCCGTTTACCTTCTAATCCGGTAAGCTCTTCTAGCCTTCTTTGGTATTCATCTTCTTCTGGACTGGCAAAGCCGATGTGGATCACTATGCGGTAAGATGCCAGCTGGATCTTGATGGGGATGACACCTTCTGCCCCATAGACGTGAGAAAATAGTGAGCACCCCGTAGGGGTCTTGTAAATTGTTTAGTAGGCCCATAGTGCCTCGAACACCTTTTCACTCCAGTCACATTTTCGGTGACTAATGATTTTAGCTAGCAGCGTGCAGAGAGTTTTCTTGAAGGCCTCGGCCAGGCCGTTAGCCTAAGGGTTGTCAACTAAAGAGGCTTTCCAGTCGATGAGAAATTTGGCCACCAATTGATACACGACCCTATTCTTGAATGGTGTGCCATTGTCAGACACTATGCGACTAGGAGTACCAAATTGGTAGATGATGTTATGTTGGACAAGCTTGGCTACCACTTCTTCGTTGACCTCTCACAGGGGAATGGCCTCCGCCCATCGAGAAAAGTAATTAGTGGCAGTTAGAATATATTTGTGACCTCTGGAGGACACGGGAAGGGTCGCACGATGTCCATTCCTCATTCTATGAATGGCCACGTGGGGGCCATTGGATGCAGTGGATTGTGAGGCCTTCTGGGCACCGGGCCAAAGGCTTGGCACTGATGACACGTAGAGACATACTAGGTGCAATCCACGTACATGGTCGGCCAATAGAAGCCTTTGAGTTTGATGTTGTTCTTCATCCTATCTCCCACCTGGTGAGCACCACACAATCCTGAGTGGATATCGTGCATGATGGATCAAGCCTCGACTGGGAAGATGCATCTTAAAAGAACTAACTTGTCCTTTTAGTGTACAAGTCTATATAGGGAGTCACCGATCAACTCATATGACGTTGCCTGACGAAGTAGCTGGACCCTTTGAGCTCAGTCGGGAGAGAGCCAACCCTACTTAAATTTGATAATTGGCTTGCACCAATCTTCTTATTTTGGAGGAGTGTTTTGGTCGAGGCTATGGACCTCGTAGATGGTGTGGCTAGACTCATCCTCGAGTGTACTTGGTATCAGTCTTTTGTGCTTGATGGTGATGTTGACTTCTCACTCGGGTGGAAGTTTGATGGCCACAGCCAATTTAGCCACAGCGTCCGCCTAAGCGTTGCTACTTCTAGGGACATGATCTATTTCAAAGAAATAGAACTTCTGGATGAGTTTGGTGACGACAGCACGGTAGGGCACTAACTCCTACTTCTGCACGTCGTAAATGTCGAGGACTTGCCAGACTATTAACTGAGAATCCTTGTAGGCTTTGAGGCACTTGATGCCCATGCCAAGAGCCATCTGAAGCCCAATGATTAGAGCTTCATGCTCGGCTTCATTATTGGTCAGGGATTTCATGAGGGCACACGAGTTGTACAAAACTCTTCCCTGAGGGGTCAGGAAAATGATGCCGGCACCTATTGTGGTGCCCAGACTTTGACTATTCTAGGTGACCCTCCGAGAAGCATTGTTGAAGTAGAGCTCCCAGCAAGGTGCATTGGAGGTAAGGGCATCTTGCTGCTAGTAATGTAAGACATCTCTGGCCTGTTCAGCTGGCGTCAGTGACTATGAGGTAGGGGACTCCTCGTCGGGGAGTTTCGTATTGACAGGTGAGTCATCTGGTACTGGATGGGCTACTTGGAACTCAACCATACCTTGTCCCTTGATTGCTTTCCTGGGAACATAGGTGATATCATACTCCATCAGTAGGAGAGCCCATTTTCCCAATCTGCCTGAGAGGATGGGCTGCTTGAGAAGATGCTAGAGTGGGGTCGTGCTTAGATATAATCTCCACCCGGTGAGATAGGGGGTAGTGCCATAACTTTTTGACAGTGAATACCAGTGCTAAGCAAACTTTATCCATGGGGGAGTAGCGATACTCCACACCAATCAATTTCTGGCTGAGTAGAGCGGATGCTCCTTGCCCTCTTCATTAAGTTGCTCCAATAGGGCTCCTAACAAAGCGTCCATGGTGGCAATGTAGAGTATAAGGGGTTTGCCCTTGACTAGTGCCCCCAGGACTGGGGGAGTGAGGAGATATTCCTTAATTTGCTCGAAAGTAGTTTGGCATTCTGGATCCCATACAAATAGGGTGCCTTTCTTCATGAGCTTGCTAAATGGCGTGCACCGACTAGAGAGGTTAGAGATAAACCTTCGAATGTAGGCCAGTGTTCCTTGGAAGGACCTGAGCTCGGTGAGGTTCTTGGGTGGTGGAAGCTCTCAGATCGCTTTGATCTTGATGGGGTCCACCTCAATTCCTCAATATCTGATGATGAAACTGAGAAACTTGCCACTAGATATGTCAAAGGTGCATTTCATAAGGTTCATTTTGAGCCCGTATTGCCGGAGTCGGTTGAAGACTTGGTGCAAGTCATATAGATGGTCTTCCTACCTTTCTGTTTTGACGACGAGATTGTCGACATAGCACTCAACGATGTTGTGTAGCATCTCATCGAATATTTTGGTCATGGTCCTTTGGTAAGTGGCACCGACATTCTTCAAACCAAAGGGCATGCGCTTGTAGTTGAAAATCCCTTTGGGGGACCGGTAGGTTGTATGATTTTTATCTTTGAGGGACATTCAGATCTAATTTTAACCAAACGACCCGTCCATGAAAAATAAGGCTTCATGTCCGGTGGTCACGTCGACCATGGTTTCTATGATTGGTACTGGGAAGTCATTCTTAGGACATGCTTTGTTGAGGTTCCAGAAGTTGACGCAAATGTGGACTTGACCACTTTTCTTCTTCACTGGGACGATATTTGTCATGCCCCGAGATTTAGCAGTGGAATTAAGTCAGGAATGCGAACAGTCGGCAAGATAAGCCTCACGCTAGAATGATAATCAGAATGCTAAACATCCACACAAATAAGAGTGAACATGAGATAATATATTCAAAAATCAATTTTATTAAAATAATAATCCAAGTTTGCAGGAGACACTTAACTTGACTCTCTCTGCTACTAGACTCAATAAAAGAAAATTACATAGATATGACTAATGACTCATGATAGTCTAAGGCTTCGCTCTTCCTTCATTCGCTCTCGCTCTCGAATCCGTCATTTGAGTAATCCAAATCCAATCCACTAGAGTTTCCTGAAAAGATTGAAAAAGTAGGGAATGAGCACACTTGCCCAATAGGTATCTTCATATCAACATGAAATCAATATTTAAGAAATTAACATTTTAGCTCTAGAAGGTAAGATAAAGAAAAATGTGATAAAACATGCGATAAAACTAAAGTAATAACACAAGTAGCATGATATGATCAAGATAAGAGATATGAGAGCACGGTCAAGTAAGACTATAGCATGAATATAAGTTTGACCTTTCATGAACGAGAATGTACTAGCATGTATCGAGAATGTACTTTTCATAACAATAAAGGCTATGCACTAGAAAGTCATGCATCAAGAATGTATAATTTCATGATGAGCCTCGTGGATTTCACCCGTTTATAAAAAAAGTACTCTCACCGTAATGCGATGCTAGTGTTCATCATATCCCATGATTTATAGTATGTTTCTGGCCATCCACCGAGGGAGCTAGCGTCGAGCCCTTGGACACTGTCCGTGTCTGCTCTTGCATCTTCAAGTTATAAATCAAGCTACTTTCACGAGAAATATAAAGAATGACTAAGAATGTAAATTTCAACAATAAGTTCATGATAGCAAATATCAAGGTAAGAATGCACCAAACACGAATTCATGAGAATTCAAGGATGAATTAAAGATAAGGTCATGCTACGGGATGAATCCGACAGCATAACAACACTTTTCCATAGTTCCATAATTCATTAGTAACTTATTGAATAAGGTTTTGGGTTCCAGATAATTAGAGGACTATCTATAAATAGAATAGACATAACCCTTTGTGTATTAGCTCCCTTGGGGCATTCCTCTTGTGAGAATAGAAGTTGAAAGCTTGCAAATATTTTCACAGTCTTTCCACAAACACTCCTTCTATGTTTGCATTTCTCGTTGTCTTACTCTTCTCATAGCTCATCGTATCCTTCCCTCCAGCTTTCTAGCGCTTTGTGTGACCTGCTCTCCGAAATGCCAGTCTATCCAATTTAATGGATAGTGTCTTGGTGCAAGGGCATCCGGTTGGCCTCCTTCTGACGACACCGTGGTTTAACAGAGGAGATCCCCGTTCTAGGCACCATTTGCCTCCTCCCTTGAGCAATTTGAGCCCATGTTCTCCACTCAACACCCTCAGACAACCTAGCCAAGGTGCTCCCCAGCATGCCACTTCTGGCGTTCTAACGGTGCACCCCCACCCGACACACCCTTAGGGTTCTCCACCCGACACGCCTCAGCCCAGCCTTGTCTGGCACACCCGGCTTGCCTTCTGTCCGGCATACCTGAGCTACTCCCTTACCCGGCACACCCTACCTATGCCTTTGCTCAGTGCATCCGTACCCATGCTTTGTTGCTCGACACGCTTCAACTGCCTTTGCCCGGCACACCCTGTTTGTGCCTTGCCCGGCACATTTCAACCCCCTTTACCTGGAGCATTTGCACGCCATCCCAGCCCAACATATCTCAACTCATCGCTCTACCTGATGCACCCTTAGCCTGTTTTAGTCCAGCATCTCCCACTCGCTGATCTCTCCGGGTTTTCTAAAGTTTTCCTAAAGGTGTTGCTGCCCTGGCATGCACCTCGAGCTGTTGGGTCATGCCACTCCTTGTGGGCATGTTCTTCTTTACACCCCCTAGCATCCGGGTCCGGGGGAGATGCTGCTGAATTTTTACCAGAATTAACATAATAACAATAATAATAAGAAAGGGGGAAACAATGATGCAAAAGGAAACAACAAAAAAATAGAATAAATAACAATGAAGCGGCTTTGTCGAAGTAACACATGACGGACTGCCAAACATAACCACGAGCATGATATGCATGAATAAAAGAAAGCCCCTCACATGCGTCCCATGAACAGAGGGAACCTCCCCTACCCAGCCACAGTTGTGCTGGCCCCGAACCAGCCTCTGTCCCTCCAACCGGTGCACCTCCAAGTCAACTTCCCCGGTTCACTCCCGATGCGCCCTGCCCGGTACACTGCCTCGTGTCCCCTATCCGACACACACCTGGCCCCAGAACCAGCTTGTCCCTCTTCACCGGTGCACCTCCAAGTCAACTTCCCCCAGTGCACTCCTCGACCGGTAGCCCCCCTGGCCTTCTTGTGCATTGCTCTTGGTAGCCCAGCCTTCAGATGTGCACAAACCCCTTTCACAAGCACTCAGACCTTGGCCCAAAGTTGCATAGACCTAAACCCAACATGCACAGACCTCAGGCTGAAACATGCACCGACCTTGCCCAACCTTTGTTCTGAACGTGCACTGACCTTACCCCTATGTGCACCGACCTTGTTTTCAATGTGCACCGACCTTGCCTTTCACATACCTAAACCTGCACCGACCTCAGGGCGAACCTGCACCGACCCTATCAAGGCTTGCACCGACCTTGCCCCCTCTACAGTCCAAACATGCACTGACTTCATCATGTGCACAGACCCTGCACACAAACCTGTACCGACCTTGGCCAGACCTACACCGACCTCACCTTAGTCTGGGCGAACCTGCACCGACCTTGCCCCAAACCTGCACAGACCCTGCCCATGTGCACCGACCTCAGGGCGAACTTGCACCGACCTTAGGGCGAACCTGCACAGACCTTGCACTGGCCTCAGGGCGAACCTGCACCGACCTTAGGGCAACCCGCACCAACCTTGCCCCAAACTTGCACCGACCTCAGCCCCTTGTTGCACCGACCCCAGCCCCTTGCCGTATTGACCTCTCTCAGCCTACACTGACCTTGCCCCTTGCACATCCCAAACATGCACCGACCCCCCCCTTAGCCAGGCCAGACATTGCACCGACCTTGCCCCTTCGCAGTCTGGAGCTGCACCTATAAATAAGGGCATTCTTTAATCTTTTTCACCTTCCCCTTCTTCTTCCTTTTTCTTCCTTCTCCTCCACCGTGAGCGCCTCCCTTCCCCTCTCCCTTCGACCGGCGACGATCGCGGCACGTCCCCTCCTGCTGCAGACAGCGCGGGGCAGTGACGTGGTGACGACGGCGACGGTGTGACGATCGAGGCAGCGTAGAACTCGTGGGGTTTCATGAAGGTTCGAGGGTTCTAAAAGCGTTCTTCGTGATTTCGGCATCGATTCGGTGGAGCTTTCGCTCCATTGAGGTAGAGGGACGAATCCCTATGCTCATCCCATCATCCCCCGTAATTTGTCGGCTGAATGGGAGCCGAGAGGGGTGTTTTTGAGCGGGTTAGGGCAAAATCATGTTTTGGGGAGAGTTTGCCCAATCTATGGATTGGAGCCGTGATTCGACATTCTGATGGCCTAGAATCATGCTAGGGGTCCTCGGGGGACTTCTCCTTTGATTTCCCCCTCTCCCGTGGAGGTATGGGGGCGTGGTTGTAATTTTTGTGTTGAGTTTGTCATTTTACCGCCGGGACGCTGTGGCGGTCTTTCCAATGACCGCCACAGTGTGTAACGCGCCTGGGTAGGTGCGTTACACTCCGTTTGTTTTGGGCTTTGGCATTCGTGGGCCTGACGGTCCCACGATAGACCATTAGGTGACTGTGACGTGCCTGTGTTGGTCCATCACAGTGATTCAACCGTTGGTTTTTGACCGTTGGGGGTCATAGTCGCTTGACGCACCCGGGGTGGGGCGTCGGGGTAGTTTGACGCCCCTAGGAAGGCGCGTTAGAGTTAACGCATCCAACCTTCCACCTAACGCACCAGAGATGGTCCGTTAGGGACTGTAATGCCCCTGGAGGAGCGCGTTACAGCCAACTTGGTCCCGTGGCTTAACGCACCTGTGTTGGTCCGTTAGGTGACGTAACGTCCCTGGAGGAGCGCATTACGTTCTGTGTTTGCTCGTGACCGTGACGCACCTGTGTTGGTCCGTCAGGTGCTGTGACGCATCAGCGTAGGTGCGTTACAGTTCATTTCACACCGCGTGTCTGATGCACCTGAGTTGGTCCGTCAGGTGACTGTGGTGCACTAGGGTCGGTGGGTCACAGTACGTTTTGCACTGTTGGCCTAACGCCCCTGTGTTGGTCCGTCAGACCGTTGTGACGGCCCAGCGGTAGACCGTCAGAGCTTGTGGCGCGCCTGGGTAGGTCCGCCAGGCTCTGGACTGCACCGGGTGATTTGCAGTCCCATTTCTTCTCTGACTGTGGTCACCGTGCGACGGTGCTGGTACGTGGGATGGTCCCCGTACTTTGTCAGGTTCAGATGTTATTTTTCATGGCTTGAGAGTCTACTCCTTCAGAGACACTCCACTAGTCGTAGCCCGCCAGTACGCGTGTGCAGGTATCCACCTGGAAGTGGTGGGACGGCTACCCTAAGGATGATTTTTAGACTGGTTTTCGTCGGGCCCCACGTCATCGGCCAGAGTTCGACTGAGGGGAAAACTAGTTATAGGCCAGACCTAGGACGCATGGTCTGTGTGTGCACACGTGGTTGGGGGTAGTTGGACACGCATCGACAGGCGCGACCCCAGCTAGTCACTCGATTTGTGGTTGCTTGTGTGTGTCTGAGTCTCGTGCCTGGGATGTGGTAGCTAGACACTTATGACGCGGTGTAAGACGTCAGTGGATGCATCCGGTCGTTCTTCTAGTAGGAGGTACTTCTATCCTGGACAGGGAGTGGCAGACCTTCAGTCTCAGTTGCTTCAACCTTCGAGTTTTGGTCGTGTTGACCAGTGGGTTCTGGTTGTTTCACCGTGGTGTGCGCGTATGGGTTTTCATGCCATGAGATCGGTACTTGTAGTGTAGGGCCTCTACTTCTGAGGTACTCGCTTAGTTGCTAGCGTAGCGTTTTTCCCGTATAGCGAGGTAGGGTTTGAGTGATCCCTACTGAGTCTTATTTTGAGACTAATTCCCCCTATGTTTTTACCATGTTTCAGGCAAGGCGCGGCTTCAGGGGGCAGACAAATGGCAAAATAAGTTGAGGTGGTCCATCCCCCATCCTTCGGCATAATAGTAGGCGACGTGTAGACGCTGGCCTAGGTTGATCGTCGGTCGAGCTTCAACCGTCAGCCCGTACACTCGCAGAAGGACATAGAACCAGGTGGTGTCTTTATAGATCTGTGGCTTCCGCTCCTCCCTCCTCACGAATGTGCAGTAGGGGTAGATCAAGTCCTTCTCAGCCCACCAGCTGGTTGCGGGGGGTGCCTTCTTCTTCTTCCAGCAGTGGATAATTAATTAACTCCAGGTGGTCAGTTCCGATGCGGCAGAGGTCCCGCAGGGTCTTCTAAAAGTCATCTTTCGCCACCGGAGACAGCTTGGCATGTGGAGCCGATTTGCCCTCTCGGGCCACCTTTCAAGCGATCATGTAGTCGGCTACATCCTTGCTCTTGCCATGCCACAAGCGTAGGAGGTGCTCTGGATCGATGTTGAGGACGGGCACGGGTTGCCGATTCAGGAACTTTCTCTCCGCCCCGTCCCAGCAGTCGGTCTGGTGTGACCGATAAAAGGCCGTGCGGGTGTTCCACCACTTTACATATTCAGGTGTCACCCGAGGGATGCGACCAGGGGTTGGCACTCTGAAGGTGGCAGCGTCTACCCAGTGGAAGAAGTCCCACTAGACCCTGGCGTTCTCCGCGACCAAGCCTCCCCGGAGGGTCCGCGTCACCAAGCTGAACTGGGCACTGTGTACAGGAATATGTTGGTCATATCTGAAATTGCGACCAAAGCGGAAGGGGTAATACGGTTCCAGCAACAACGTCTCCCCCTTTCTGAACGCCAGCACGCTGGGACGGATGGACAATGCCCAGTCCCTTAGCTCGAGTTCCAGCAGTGGGTGGACCACATTTTCTTGGCTAATTAGGTGGACGTACTTCTCCACCTGATCATCCTTGCACTCTCTTCTGCTGTTCACCAGGGGGTTGGAGTGCATAGCCAGTGTCCAAAAATGAATAGTGCCAGCGGCATCTTGGGGGACTGTTGTCAATCGGCCCCGGATATCATATAGCCGCAAAGAGGTAGAGCCCAGCTCAGCACTGGCGAACTCCAGCATCCGCGGCACGAGCCCCCAGTCCTGGATAGCATGTGGGGAGAACTCCGAAAATAGAGAACAAACTCATGCATCGAAGAAATGCAACGGGCACACGTATCGGGCTTGCCGCGGGAACTGGTGGGTGCTGATATCCCCCAGCACCTTGTATATCAGGCAATGGGTAGCTGGACATAGAGACAGCTTAATCCCGCATGCCATCTGGCATGCCAGGTAGATTGCATCTGGCCGGATCACTTTTTCATCTTCGTACGGCATTGCAAATGAGCACAGTCAGTACATTAAGTATGCCACGCAGTGTGTTAGCGGATTGATCGCCATCAGGTTGGGCCCACTCTGGCGCCCCCTGGAGGGGATCTTCGAGTCTGTCTTGGGCTTCGCACGCTTCTTGCGGGCAATGACGCTGCTGACGCATGAAAAGTCTTCATACTACTTTGGCCCATCATAGAAGTATTGCAGTCACAAGGTCATCCTGACCCTCTTCCTATCCCCGCGGCGAGGCTGCCTTTCACCATGGGCCGACTGATATAGCTTTCGGTATGCCTTCATCAAGTATCGATATGAGTATCCCAAAGAATAATAGCCATCCCTATTGGTTTCATCTTTAATCAAGTCTGGGAGGCACACCTCTTCATAAGGCTCCCCGTCTATGGGCAAGCCGCTCAACTGGCTGAGGCTCCATAAGTCTAGTGACATCTCACCCTCTGCCGCGTAAAAAGTGTTAGTCTCTGCGCTGAAGACTTCAATCATTCCGCAGTAGAGCCCCTTTGAAATGGAATAGCCATAGCGGGAGGCGTAGACGCTATGATAAATGCCGACCTGAATAAGGGGTGAGGCATAGTTGAATAATACATATTCGGTAAACTCTATGGCCCCTTCCCTGAAGCTGTGGGCGTCTTGGAGCTTCAACTCCCTGAACCATCCCAGCGCCAGCTCATGCTTAAATCGCCTCGAAGCTTTATAGCTGAAGGCCATTCTATTAACCGACCTCGTTTCTTTGACGGTTCCAACTATAGCTACTGGAAGAATAGAATGTAAGTCTTCCTTCAAGCGCAGGATCATGAGATCTGGCACGTAGTGAGTCGAGGTCTGTTCCAACTGCCAGTGATAGGGTGCACGGCTGGGATCTAGAGGGGGGTGAATAGATCCCATTCCAAAAATTGGCTTCAAATACAAAACACTCACCCACAAAATTAAACTACACTAGAAATGGATGAACAACTGAACGGTGTGGTAGAGGTGCATAAGACACTTACCAAAATACTTCCTCAAATAGAAGTAATGTTGGACACCTAGATATCAGACTGGTACTGAGCAGATTTCACAATAGTGAACTGAAACTCTTAATCATATACACGCAGTCTGAGACTCTAATAAGCACATTGACAAACATTTCGCAGCAAAGGATATTAGGAGGATAACACAAATATAGCCTTCGAAGTGAAGAATGCACAACTCATTAGCTAGTGTTGAATGATAATGATCATTCACACACACAATCAAGCACTTCGCAGAAGATGAATCAAGCAAACATAATGTCGAGCATATCAACCTCAATCGAACAGACAGTCATCCCTATGAAGGAGATAGAAGATAAGGACAAGCACACAAGACAAACCATGGCACACAAGAATTTTTAGGTGGTTCGGTCAGACACCAGTCTACCTACATCCACCCTTCACTCAAACCCGAGTGAGGATTCCCTTGCCAAGATAAGACGCAGACTCAGTCTGCAACAATAGCAGCCAAACAGCTTGAGACTGAGGGAGACAAATCCCTCGACCTGATCTTACTTCCCACAAGATCATGTTGGAACCCTGATTTTGAAAATGACAAGTTATGAATCATGTTAAATATGAAATGCATATGAACCTTCTTTTGAAAAAGGCAAATTTTGTCTTAATGACAAAACAGAGGGTGACGTACATTTCCTCCATTCTCTCATCAAGTCAGTGCATGTCTGCAGTTAGAGTATCAAGGTCGATGCATGTTTCTCATATAGCTCAACACAGGTAGACGCACATCTTCACATAGTGCAGAACAAGGTCGGTGCATGGCTTTGCCTTAGCTATATTAGGGTCGGAGCACATTTCTCATCATGCATAGCATGTCTGTGCACATTTGCATATAACGCTCTAGGTCGATGCATACTCTGTGCTAGGTCCACGCTCATGCATTGTCAACTCGGTGCAAACTTTGGAAGAACTCTTATGAAGTCTGTGTACATTTGCCTGGCATCTGTACAAGGTCGGTGCACATTTGCCTTGTGTCCATACAAGGTCAGTGCACATTGTGCCTTGTGCTAAAAAAGGTCAGTGCACATTTTGCATTATGCAAAAAGAGGTCGGTGCACATTGTGCCTTGTGCTAAACAAGGTTAGTGAACATTTGCATTATGCATAATGAGGTTGATGCACATTGTGCCTTTTGCTAAACCAAGTCATTGCACATTTTGCATCCAGCATATAAGGTCGGTGCACCCTTTTCAAAATATGCCTATAAAGTCGAGGCACGTGTGTTAGACATAAGTACAACGTCTGTGCACATTCATGCTCTATGGATATCCAGGTCGGTGCACATTACCATTTGCATATACCAAGGTCGATGTTCATTTTCATCGTCCCATCTAGAGTCCGAGCACATTTGTACCTTTACACATGCATAGTATTTAGAGTCAATGCATATACGATCTGTGCATGTTTCACATCAGTGCATTCTTTGCATCAAGGTTAATGCTCATGCTAGACTAAGGTCGAAGCTGTTACTATCCTCACACTACCAAGTCTGTGTATCTTCTGTCATGCACTAAGGTATTTTTTAGAACATCTGTATGGCAAGTCAGATCACATATCTTCATTTCATTTTGCTTAAATATAAACTCTGATGTACAATGTGTTTCCTAAAATGCTTTAATCTGATTGGCAGAACTTAAAGCACTACACGTGAATCCAAGGCTCACTCATTGAGGCACGTGATCCAAAGTTAGGTGGATTCCAAGAAAGGCGCCATTCGTGTTCCTGGCGATTTTCGACGTGGTTTAGTCACTTCGACGCGTGGTTTCTTCGGTGGACATAGGGAGATAGATCACCACTTAGTCCTCTACATTTTCCTTATCCCTGCACGTCATTTGGTGCTCGAACGAGCGAGACCAGGTTCGTTGGGATTTCGTGGGTTTCGTAGGCTTCATCGAAAAATAGCGACGGTTCTGCGATCGGTTAGTGTCAATGGACTCCCTGGAACGTCAGCGTTCCATAGTCACCGATTTCATCTCGATTGGCGGTCCCATTTGATCGTGGGGAGCCCGAAAAGTCTGATTGTCTCATTTGGGTGATTTTGTTAGAATCGCCCGTTTCTTGCGATCTGTGCACTGTTTGACTCCGGTTGGAGTCCATGTGATTGTATGTGTGTCCATGGCTGTATCCCCTGCGTTTCGACGTGAATGGGGTGTGGAAAGGCCACGATCGGGCTAACCCCACGGTTTGCTTGCCGTGACGGTTGGACGATCGAACCAGGTGCCATTCATCCCCTTGAGCGGCCAACCTTGGACCGTTCATCCTCGTTGGTTTTGGGGCTTCTGCGGCCACACGACAGACCGCACATGGTATGGGCGGCCTCGCAAGGACCGCCTATTCCCACTTGGGCGGCCAACCTTCAGCCGCCTGTCTTTCCGTTGGATTGAGCGGCCCGCATCTGACCGCCCATCTCAGTTGACCCTTGGTTAACAGTTGAGTGTCGATCGCGTTAGGCGGTCCGATCAAGACCATTTTGACCGACACTGTAGTAAGTCGGTTCCGTTAGGCAGTCCGGTCAAGACCGTTTTGACCAGGGACTAGACTAGGTCGTGGGTTTGAGCGGCCAAGACTTGACCGCTCATCCCCTTGGGCGATCCTGCCCTAACCGCCCATCCTCTTTAGCCTTTAGGGGTGTGTCGGTTGTGCGGTTGATCCCCAACCGTTTATCCCTCTTGAGCCGCCCCATATGGACCGTTCATCCCTTTTAGCGGCCCTCTTGTAACCGCCCATCTGCTTTGGTGTTTTTGGTTGGCCGTATTAGTTTGTCCCGTGTCGGTCTGTCTTAGGTTTGTGTTCTAGGACGGTGCCTGAGCGTCGTTTCCCGACGTGCTGGTTTCCATGCATCTTGGCGTGACCTTGTGGTCTGCCTGTCATCCCATGGATGTCTCTTGATGTCCTATGAGGCCTATGACCATGATATGAGGTGGCCAGGAGTGTTCTTGCTGTGGGCAGTCTTCTGCACTACTTTTAACGTCGTTGTCTGGTTCTGGTCAACCCAATGTGACCCAGTGGTTGACAGGTCTGTTGAGGGTTCTCAGTGTTCTCTCAGGTCTCCGTGAGTCATTTCCTACGGTGAGTCATTTTCCCTAGCTTAGGATTAGACCGATTCGCGGTTGTTCCGCTGTGAGCAATGATCTTGGCCTAGAGTCCGGTGACTCAAAGATCGTTGTGCTAGCAGGTCTAGTTGCCTTGTCCTGAGTCTGTCGGCAGTTTTCGGTGCAGCCATTGGTGCTTGGTAGTACGAGTGACAGTGCATGATTAACCTATCTGTACTTCAGCACTCGTGTTTTAGAGTCTGTGTCTCGTGATCCTCCACTAGTCGTAGCCCGACGATCTCAAGTGTCAGCCCACCTGGGAGTGGTGGCGGGGCAGTTCCCGACTCATACGGCTTTTAAGGTAGTTTACGTGGGCCTCCTTGCTTTGTGGTAGCGTCCTACTAGGGGGAACTAGCTAGAGGCCTGGCTCAGGACGATGAGTCAGTGTGTGCACACGTAGTCAGGGACTTGGACTGACGTCGATAGGCGCCACCCTGTCTAGTCACTCGCGACTGTAGTTCTGTTCTGGTTCTGACAGTGTCTTAGTCTCTACCTGGCGGTGGTGGGTAGTGTAGACGAGACGCTTGTAGGCGCAGCATAAGACGTCAGTGGACGCAACTGGCTGTTCTTCTAGTGAGGAGAGTGCTTCAGACACGTGACACGTGACTTTCGCGTGACCCTCGTATTTCTCGAGTGGGGCCTCACCAGCCTCTTGGGTGGCTTCCCCAGTTCTTGGTATCAGTGTATCGATATTATCGGTATATCAGTATCCGGATCTCCGGGTCATTACAGTTGGTATCAGAGCGATGTTGGGGATTTATATAAAGAATTGAAATTGCATAAGCGAGTCCAGAACAAGTCCATTGAGTCGTCTATTGCTGGCTTAGGATGTTATTCGCATTATTGATGAATTTCTTGTTATTGTGTGTGTTTCCTAGCTTCAATATT
Organism: Amorphophallus titanum; assembly: GCA_024336825.1. Classification (NCBI taxonomy): domain Eukaryota; kingdom Viridiplantae; phylum Streptophyta; class Magnoliopsida; order Alismatales; family Araceae; genus Amorphophallus; species Amorphophallus titanum. Next base: position 11,833,669 of record JANBPO010001714.1, read on the forward strand.
CTGCCTCATAGGAGGGGCCGTGGTCGAGGTCGAGATCCTGCTCCTCGGGAAGAAAGTAGTGCCTCATCTCCTCTAGTGATTGTCCTGAATCAAGCTCAAGCTGTACCTGTTCCTGCTCCTGTAGAGGATGCGCCTGGTAGTCGTGGTAAAGCTTTGAAAGAATTTCTGTTGTTTCATCCACCCACCTATGAAGGCCAGGCAGATCCAGATGTAGCCAGAGTTTGGCTCGATGCTACTGAACGCGTTTTCCAATCAATGGAGTGCGCCGAGGATGAGAAGGTGATGCTTGCTACTTCTCATATTCACGATGCAGCACTTACATGGTGGACTACGGAGTGGGAGGTCGCCTTCCGTTTCCGTCCGCTTCGACAAATCACCTGGGCAGAATTTGTGGTTACCTTTGAGCGTACTTTCAGCCCTGCCTATCTCCAGATGAACAAGATGCATCCATTTTTGGAGTTGGTACAAGGTGGAATGTCTGTGCTGGAATATCGAAACAGGTTCATGGAACTGGGTCGGTATGCGCCCCATGTTCTAGCAGATGAAGCCCTGAAGACCGAGCACTTTCTTCGTGGCTTGAGACCAGATTTGAGGCAACATTTAATTGCAACTTGGGTGACTGAGATGAATGCAGCTTATCAGGTAGCTGCAGCCTTAGAGCTGGACATGGCGAGACCTCAAGGTTTTTCTCGGGTAGCGTCTGTTCAGCCGACCATTCAACTTCAGTCGAGTTATCAGCCTTCTGTGTTGGGAGTTCCTCCTACTGTCCCTACTTCTAGTGGTGTTTCTTCTTCAGCTAAATCTCACTTCAGAAGATTCAAGAACAAGAAAAGGAAGAAGTTCGATCAACAAGTGTCTTTTGGTGCTATTCAGCAGTCAGCCCCCTCTCAGTAGCAACAGAAAATAGTGATGGGACCTCTGAGGCAGTGTTCAAGGTGTGGTGGTAGCCACCCAGGCAAGGCCTGTTCCTTGCTAGTGGTCTGCTATCGCTATGACGAGTCGGGTCACATTGTTCGGGACTATCTGCTGAGGCCGAAGTCGGTGCAGTTCTCGCAGCCTACTCAGCTATAGTAGCCTCAGTTTCGACCTCCACCACCACCATCTCAGCAGTTCTTTCCTCAAGCTTCAGCAGCATCTTCCTTCCAGTCTTCTGCGACAGCTAGTAAAAAGCAGAAAGGTAAGGTTTCTCACATCACGCGAGCAGAAGCCGTGGCATCCAACCTCGTAGAAGGTACTATTATGATTTTTGGTCATGCAGCTCATGTTTTATTTGACTCTGGTGCTTCTCACTCTTTTATTTCTGAGGATTTTCTTGCATATATTGAGGAGCCCACTTCTGGAATTTCTTATGAATTACTTGTTGAATTGCCATCTAGGGACTTCATGTTCACTCCCTTGTGTTTGGAGGAGTCTCCTGTCGTGATTAGTGACTGGCAGTTGCGAGCAAGACTATATACTTTATAGTTAGCAGACTATGATATTATTCTGGATATGGATTGGCTAGAGCAGTATGGAGCCGTGGTTGATTGCAGATCTAAGAAGGTCTTTTTTCAGCCACACGAGAAGTCAGCCTTCTATTTTCAAGGTATTCGATCCCGTTCTTCTCGTTTTATTATTTCTGCTATTTGAGCCTGTAGATTGCTTAATGCAGGTTGTCAGGGATTTTTAGCTTCAGTGGTTGATGTGGAGGCACCACGGCAGGATGTTAGTGGTATCCCAGTTGTTTGTGAGTTCCCTGATGTCTTCCCTGACGAGTTACCAGGCTTACCTCCAGAGCGAGAAATAATAATAATGGCCAAGAGTTCCAAAGTCAAGCTCCAGTAACCTGATTTCTAGGATCAAGATTCTTCCAAACAACCTTAGATGGAAGAGGCGTAATAGGCTCAATAGCCCAAAATAATAGACAACAATATAGAGGAGTAGTCTTGAGGGATCAATACAATCATTTAGCTGAACCATGATAAAACCACGAAGAAAATAGGTCAAGGACTAATTATGGTCAATAGAACCCTCAAGGTGAATAAATGATTTTATAATGGACGCGTAAAACGAATTGTGCCAAGGCGAACCGTAGCGATGATACCAAAGGTATGAACGGTCATGTAATGGGCCGTGCAAAGATAGAACGGTCTACGATGGGCCGCTAAACTGATCCAAACGGTCCATATGAGGCCGTGCAACACAAGAAGGAGCAGTAGCCCAGAACGAGGGGTAAACAATCTGGACTGGGTTGTCCGATACTCGAACGGTCCATCAATAGTCCATTTAATAGTCTGAACGGTCCAAGATAACTGTGTACAAAAGGGCCAACTAGGCTAGAGTCATCAACCTGATTGGGCTCCCAGGCTGCCTGGGGCATAGTGGAATCAAACCAGGGTTCAGCTCATAGCTCATAGGCTAAGTCTGGAGGCTTTAGGTCGAATTATCATGATTAGGTCGAAGAAGCAACATGGACAATCGACCATCCAGATCTGGCGCTTAGCCTGTGGAACACGGTCTCCTCTGAGCCGCTTAGTGAGTCAAATGGTCCGCTCCTGACCGTTCATGGACTCAGATGGTCCCAAGAGGGTCGTGACTCAGAACCGAGATAAACACGCAATTCAATCAAGTTAACAGGTGTAGGATTTGAGGTGCAAATTGCCCGACGTCCTAGTGGGAATCCCAGGCTCGCGGGGACTGATGGAGGTCTCGTAATGGAGGTCCTAGTCCGATGGAAGGGGTATCCAATGGAGAGTCCCAACCATTACAAGAATTAAGGTCTAGTGAATCATCGTAAAATAATATGCGACGGTCAGTCAGTTCCATCGGAGTGGAGTGACAGTCAAAATAGTTCTACTATCATTAGTCCATTTTCCATTATAGCATGTTTGAGACTTAGTTTCATAGAGAATGATGAACAAAGGGCATGATAAAGGAACTCTAGTAGAATTTTAAACAAATATTAACTTTCATGTGTTCCAAATTTAGATGTGGGTTGCTATCCTATCATTAGTATTATTTAACTATGATAAATCATGCTATAACAATGATAAAGCAATTCTGCGTGACAAAACGGTCAGTCCAGAACCATTCACAGGCCTTAGCGGTCGGTCGACAGGCCATTCAGACCCTACAGGCCCGAAGGCCAGACAGGCTCTGAGCGGTTTGTAGAGGGTCACTGGGCTCTCAATGCGGTATGGTCATGCCCGTCGTCAAACAAAACGGTCAGCCATTGGCCGTTCTGTTTATGAAAGATTTCGAAGCACAAAATAATTGGACGGTCAAAAACCAGCCGTCCCTATAGACTGAATGGTCTATCGAGGGGCCGTTCTATGTAGGGCGATTCCTGTTGGACTGCTCTAAGGTCGCTATGCCCGAACTACGGTGAGCTCTGCTCGGGTTCGATAAAACAACTAAATACTCATCATACAAAGCATTAAAATTGGGCAATAAGCTATCAATGGAACGAGAACAAGAAGATCCATATGATGGCACGATCAATTTAATCTTAACGCTTGCAAAATCCTTCATTTAATCAAAGAACTCATGGTTACCCCTAACTTGGCATGCTCTGACTAAAACAACTAATACTCTCGTGATGCTAAACTAATTTTAGGGCTTTTTGTGTCAAATGAAAGAGGGCTTGAAGACGCACTAAATGATGCATGTTAATTAATCTTTAGCCTGAGAGAAACCTACCTCAATCGAAGGAGAAAGAAGAAGACGCGCAAACCCAAATCAGCGAACACCCACCGTTCCTCGCCCAAATCTACCCTCGATCAGTCACCCTAGGTCACGCCGCTAGTTGGAGAAGCAAATAGGAATTTTAGGTTACAAAAGCCTAGCTCGACCCTCAGTAGGCCGTCCTCCCCGTGTGGGACCACAAATGTCGCCAACCAGTAAGCCAAGTAGGCCGCCAGGTGCGTCACATCCGACAGCACATGGGGGTTCCACCCCTCTCGTGGTGCATAAATGTACCTTGAGTATGTGTAGAATCGTAGCTCTACCTCTGTATACTCCTCCCACGGAGTCTGGTCCCTCACGAACTCTTGGTAGAAGCAAAATGGCCAGTTGTAGAAGTGATGGACCCACACATTGAACGACACCCTAGGAGTCTGTGCCACTCTGTCTCTCCCAGCTAGGGCTAAGTCCCTCCAAGTCTTCAGTAGATACCTATAATTGTAAGGAACTCGGTATCGCCCCTGCCCGTCAATATGGCTGTAGTGGAGGTCGTCTAGTACAACCTCCTTGTATCCCTCGCTGCTGATCGGTAGTCTAGAGATCTAGAATGAAGACCACAAGTCAAGCGAGGTCTCTCCCTCAGCCGTCTCTACTGTGTTCCACCTTCTGTTGAAGTGCTCCAGCAATCCCTGCAACAGCCCTGTATAGCATGGGTACGCGTACAATGCCCCAGTCACGGCATTTCTGATGCCCGCTCTATCCAGTAGCACCAGATAGTGGTGTACTATCCCCATCAGGCACTCAGTGGCTCCCTAACGGTATCGGTGCGAAGAGATCACTGCCCAATGGCCATACCAGCTAACAGCGGTTTATCGCATGATCCCATCTAAAAGGCTGTGGTCATCGTACCCCTCTCCAGTGTACTACAGTCCAGACGGCTCCAGCACCAGCCCAGTCGTGCCGTCTGTCTCAGTTCGGTGGTGGCCATGCAAGTCCCAGGAAGTGGGACCCATCGGTCTGACCCGGACCCCAAACTGATCGGCTATGCTGAAGAAGCCCAGGCACTCATCACTGGGGAACTGACACTGCCTCCAGTAATCCCTAGAGAAGCTTGGAAAGCTGTAAAAAGCAACCCCATGCAAGCTGTCCCTGCCCACCAAAATCTCCCGCTCAAGCCGACGACGTGCTCCAGCAACCTGTAAATCTCCCTCCTCCATATCGGGGGAGGACGTAGCTCCTGATGAACTCAAACAAGTAGCGGTCCAAGGGAAACTCTACACGGTAGCCTCCGCTGTGATCGTAGGTGTACAATCCACCTGCTCCTAAAATTCGGGCCACCTCCACGGCCCCAACTCCACTTCCCCCCTCGCCGATGGGGCCCTCAGCTACCGCCGTGCGTCCCAGGTCAAGCTAATCTGCACCCGCCACAGTAACAACTGGCAGGCCCAAGGGAGGCATGGGCCGCACAGTCCTCCGTACCCAGTGATCCTCCTCTCGATCCACATGCCTCAGGACCCACTTATCTCTGCCAAATCGTGCCATAGCTGCAAGACAAAGCACGAAGATAATCAGTACACTAGAAAGTCAACATATACAATGCAACAAAATGAAGGCACATAAAGTGTCAAAATACAACTACAACTAGCACATGAAGTGTCAAAATACGACTACAAAAACCCAGAATGAGGGGCTCACGGGTCGTATGCCCTCGTCTCTACCTCCGACGCACTCTCCGTGGGGGGCATTTGTTGTACCCGGATAATTTCCCAGTGAAATACTCAGGAATAAGGGTTCGAGAATTTTCTTGAACACCTTCAAGGCATGGGCTACCCAGCCCTTTGTACAACCCAGTGGGCTCAACCCAGGGCCCTAACTAGTTAGTCGTGACATATAGCTATGCCAGCAATTAATTGGGACCACTCCCAACCGCTTAGTTGCGGGCTTCGCCCGTGCTTTACATGGCCACCCGGGCCAACCTGGGGGCGCTCTGACTACAAGACACGCCACTTGGCACCCAACAGCGAGGCCGGGGCCTGTCCTAAGATGCCTCCTTTTAACCTTCCAAGGTCAAAGGAAGACTAAATTAAGTCAACCATAGGCTTTGGAGGCCCACGACACGTGTATACGGCTCATGCACGTGTGTCTAGTATTTTCCCAAACACCTCGTGGGCATATACACTCCAGCCCTTTTACAACAAGTCCGTTTCTTTCCATTATGATGTAGTTGAGTCTGCAAGTTTGAAATTGTAAGAGACTTATATTGAAATAAAATTTTTAGTCTCATGCCTTTGCTCTTGATCGTTCACGACTGTTTAACTGCCACGTTCCGAGCAAATGACACGTTTTACTGCTATCGGTTCGGGGCGTGACAGACCCGTTGCTACCACCAATAACTCCGAAAAGACTATTCTTGTCGGAGACTTTCGGATTCGCCTGGATGGGGGCGAATTGATTATTCCTCCTGAACGGATCATCCCTACGGTCCCTATCACCAACCGCTTTAGCCACCTGTGTCGAACGTGGGATGACAAGGCAGAACTTAAGCGGGTGAACGCTTCAGCAATGGCCCAAAAGCACCAGTGCCGATTTGGCACTCAAGCTCCCAAGTCCCATCGGAGGAACAAGGATGAGGGAGACTAGCAGTCGGACTTGAGAAGGATCTGGGTCACCCCGGAGGAAGCTCAAGCTATCTGGAGAGCACGCCTCAGCAACCCCTTTCGGACACTAAGGCGTCGCGCCAAGCAAGGTGCGACTGACCCCACAGCCGCGTCATCTGGTGGCGCCCAACCCTTCATCGCCTCTTGCACAGATAGGCGGAGACAGAGACGGGCTCACTCCAGGCCCCACTGGCATCCAGCCCCAAGCTCTCCTTAGGCAGACGCCACGATGGAGACTCCTCTACAGCGTACCTCGGTCTTTGATAGGCTGGGGACACCTAGCCTCCCCAAGAGGCGCCAAAAAAGGAGGACAGTCTGGCTCCTCAACGACGTAGCCAGGGTGTTCGCGTGTTATACCGCCGGACACCAACTTGAGATTCAGACCGACGATCTGAACCTACATATATCTCACCGTAGGAGGCCTCGTCATCCGCCTCCGCCTCCGGCTCCAGTCGGCCACATCGGCACTTCTGCCGGACCTCAGGCATCCACACAAGTGGAAGAAGTTCTCATCGAGGAGCGTGCCACCCCTGCCAATGCGGAGCCGATCAACAAGGATCCTCCCGCCGGTGAAGTCCAAGAGGTGACTATTGAGACTCTTATGAAGGAGAACTAGCACTTGAAGGCCCTCCTGCAAGATTTACTTCAGGAACGTGACCTTCGTCCTCAGCTGCCCACTGGGCCTTCAATGGACGCCTCAGCAACAGCTGCCTGAACTCCTACAATTATTGGGTTTAGCACGCCCTTGGCCGAGGTTCAACCACGGCCATCCAACACACTGGTTCCAGAGAACCTCATGGCACAGCGCCAGATGATCGAGTGAATCATTGAGACCAAGCTCGCCCAGTTTAGAGAAGGGGTCGCGACTGTAGATCTCTACAGTGTCCCCTATCCACTACATCACCAGCTTAAGAAACTTCCCCCAGAGTATGCCAAACCATCGAAGCTATAAAAATTCGACGGACAGGGGTCTGTGCATGAGCATCTGGCCTATTACATTACGGCCATGGGCGAGCTCACGTTGGACGAGTCTTACCTTCTTCGCTACTTTGCCACCTCACTTATGGGAACGACCTTTCAGTAGTATTCTCGACTCAAGCCCAATTCCGTCATTGACTGGGCGGATATCTAGAAAAAGTTCCTCGATCGTTTCCAAGTGGCTGAGCGAAAAGTCTCCTTACCCGAGCTTTGCTCCCTCCGACAGAAGACGGGCGAGAGTGCCCTTGACTTCATCAAGAAATGGTGAGACCTCAGTATGAGGTGCGTCAACCCACCAGTCCAAGAGGATGCCATCACTATCTGTCGTCGAGGTTTGGCGACCGAGGTCAGCAAAAAGCTTCTCGGCACCAACGTCAAGGGCTTCGACCAGCTCAACTCAGCAGTCGCCGAGATAGAAATGTTCTTCGTCGACAACCGAAGCTACCCTGCAGCAAAGGGTAAGTAGACGCGGGAATGCCAATCCAGCAAGGAGGTGAACATCATTGAATTCACCCCCACTACCAAAGCCAGCAAGGAAGCCGGAACAAGCAATCCCGACAAAAGGCCAGCTGATAAGCCGACTGCTCTCTCCTTCTCAGAGAGAGAGAGAGAGAGAGAGAGAGAGAGAGAGAGAGAGAGAGAGAGAGAGAGAGAGAGAGAGAGGTGTAGCAGGGAGAACGGGGAAGAGCAGGGTGTCGTCACCCCTGCTCGACCCCAGCTCCTCCCTTTCTTTCTTCCCCCTCCTTCCTGCCTTCTTCCTCTCTGCCGTAATCTTTGCTCCGTGTTCTGCGTGGATGAAAACTCAGTTTTCCAGGTTCCTCCACTGTCCCTGCCCGTTTGGGTTTGTGCTTGTGTCTGATGGTTTCTCCCTCCTCCCTGGCAGTGCCTTCTTCTTCCCCGTCAGTGGCCTCTTCACTATGGGCGGGGAACGTTCTACCTTCGTCCTCATTGTGGCGTGAGCCGTGCCTCCCCGGCCTCCTCGAACACCCAGTCCCCACCTCTCTTCTCTCATATCGAAACTCTCCCTCCAGCTAGGCCAAGCTCGAAAACCCCATGGCCTTCCCCCTCATTCGTTTCAACTTATCCCGCCTAACTAGCGCCTGACCCTCATGCCCCTGAGCTAGCCCTCGCCAGTACACTCCTTCAGCGGTACACCCTTGGCTCTTTTCCCTTAGTGGCATACCTTGGCCCCTCTTCACCGGCACAACCCCTGGCCGATGCACCCTCAGCTTCTCAACCCCACCACCGGTACAGCCCCCTTTGCCGGTACACCCCTTCTGCCCTTGCCCGGCACACCCTTCATCCCCTTTACTGGCACAGCCCTTCGCCGGTACAACCTAATTCCCCCCAGCCGGCCTAGCCCGACACACCCTTGGGTCCCTTGGCCGGCACACCAGCCCTTGCTCCTTAACCCCAATGTCCATAGCTAGTCCTGTAGTCTTCCCCTCGCTACTCCCTTCGAGTTTCCCGAGGTCTGTCCAAGGTGTTGCTGTCTTCTGACGCCCACCTCCAATTGTTGGGTTCCGTCACTCCATGTGGGCGCGTTCCTCGACTCTCCCTTACGCCCGGGTCAAGGGGAGATGCTGTCGAATTTTCATCTAAAAAGAGAATAATGATGATGTGACATGGACCGAGGGGATTAACAAATGAATGGAACAATAATTAAGCAAATCACTTTAACTAAGGTAAGTGAACCATGGGCATCACGAGGAAATTTGGACTGGGTAACAACTAAACACCCCGAACAAATACAACCAAGGAAGAGGGAACAATCTGTACAAAGCTAGACTAAAATTGAAAAAGAAAGAAAAGAAAGGCCTTAAAGGAAGAACAGAGGAGTTGGTTCTCCCCTGCCGTCCCCAGTATGCCTCCCTGGGCCAGTGCACGTCTCTGGCCGACACAGCCTTTCAACGGCACGCTCCCTTCGCCGACACGCCCTTTAGGGCTCTTTTCTGGTACAGCCCCACAACCCCATTCGCCGGTGCAGCACCTCAAGCCCTTTGCCGGTACACCCCTCTCCGACGCACACTAATCACCTTTTCCTTCTCTTCTCTCTTTTTAAAAAAAATTTTTACGCGAGCCACACCCTTTTGAAAGCTGCACGGGGCCTATTCTCCCCTTTTAAAACCTGCACGAGCCATCCCCTTTACCCCGTGCAGAATGTGCACGAGGTATACTGTCAACCTCGTGCACATCCTGCACGAGGTCTCTCGCCCCCTCTCTCTCCTCAAGCCTATTCTGTGCACAGCGTGCACCGGCTACGCCTCGCACCCCATGCAGGATGTGCACGAGGTACCCTTTCAACCCCGCGCACATCCTGCACGAGGTTTCCCTCCCTCTCTCTTCAGACCCCCACTCCGTGCACAGTGTGGGTGGGGTACGTCCCATACCTCGTGCACATCCTGCACGAGGTCCCTCTCTCTCCTTCAAAACTCCCTCGCCGGCACACCTCCATCCCACCTTCAGCGGTACACCAACCCCCCTTGTTTCTTTCCCTTCGAGCATTCTTCGCCGGCACACTATCTTTCTTCACCGGCATGCTCACCCTTGTCCCTTCAGCCAAAAAGAAGAAAGCAAAGCACCAGAAGACTCATTGTTGGATCTATGTGTGAAAGCCTGAATAAAGGCTTCAATAATAATAATAGGCCAACTACTGGGCCACAGTGTTGGTAGAATTTTCTCTGAGATAACTTTGACGGACTGGACTGTGGATAAACTTCTCACCTTAACCACCCTCCCTTGAAAAGAGAACTTGAGACACTGATGGGCAGTGGATGGCATGACGCTAAGAGTATCGATCCACGGGCAACCTAGAATAGCACTGAACATATGGTCGATATCCAGTACATAGAATTCCACAGGCATAGTGAGAGGCCCGAGCTCAGCTTGAATAGTCACAACCCCATGTCATGCTCTCCTCGAGTTATCATATGCTGCTATTGTGGTTGCGATCGGCCGTAGGAGTTCTTCTGACAGGTTGCAAGCCCTGAGAGTGCTGAGCGGGCAAACATTGATAGATGCCCCTGTATCAACTAAAGCTGCATCTATGGTAACTTTGTTCAAGATAATGGAAATGAAAAGTGGCATCTGCCGAGCTTCTGGAGGTGCTAGCTTGGTCTCGGAGAAAGTAAATGCTGGTCCTTTCGAAATAGCTGTCAAGGCCGTAGGTAGGCTGTCAACCGCCATATCCTCACTAACCATCACATTTTGAAGAAAATTCCTTAATGCATCTTGGCGAAGGGTGGACCTTTTTATCAACTCTAGCACAAATATTTTGGCGAGCACCCGGTCTAAGTGATGCAGTAGATCATATTGGGTACCTGGCAGTGGCTCGGCTTCTTCTTGATTGACAGATGGTTGTGAAGAATAGGGATTGGGTGTAGGTGCACTAGTGGAAGTATAATTTCTGTGAAACAAATGTCCACTCCGCAGGGCAAGATTTTGCGCCCGTACGGCATCAGCTGATGGTCTAATGGGGCCGATACGGTGGATAAGTGGCATGGAAGAGGCCATGGCGGAGATGATGGGAGTGGTAGGGATGACAGTGGAGGTAGTGGGTTGCAGTGGAAGAATGATGGGCGAAGGGTTAGACGGAGACATGGCGATGATGGGCGTGGGTGCAGGTGGATGTGTGAAGGTAGGTGGAGGAATGATGACGGGCGAGGGGTTGGATGGAGGCATGGTGATGACTGCGGGGGTGATGAGCGGAGGGTGAGATGGTAGGACGGGTGCGGGTGTTGTCAATGGAGTGGAGGTGAGTGGGAGATCGAATGGTTTGGCAGGCGGAGGAAGGGTTCGATGGTTAGGAGTGAGGATGGTAGAAGTAAGTGATGGAGAAGGGCTGCGATGGTTGTGGTGGAGGGCCAGGAGTTATTGGATAGAGCCATCATCATCATAGGACCACCCGACGTCAGGAGCCAAGGGTTGGACCAAGTTGACTTGAGCTGGTGCCGACGGATGAGGCTGCGGAGCGGGAGGATGGTTTGGCAAGGGATTTTGGTGAATCCCCAAGTCTTGTACTGGCTATTGCTGCTGTGGTGGCTACTACTGTGGCGGCGGTGCTTGTTGTTGCTACACTTGCTGTCTCGGCACTTACCTTCTATTTTTCTTTAATTTCCATGATGGCCTTGTGCATTTCGGACCAATCTATCCGTGTCCTTCGTGCAGGTCATAGACCAAATCTCCAAACTAAAAACATCCTTCAACCGTATGTCCGGGCTGCCTGTGGAACATACAATATTTAGTCTGATCAACGACCGGGTTCCAGATGGACCGTTCCGGAGGAATCTGGATTGCACTTACTGACATGAGAGCAGAGAAGATATCTATGAGGGTTTCAGGCAAAGGAGGGTATTGGGCTCTCTTCGGAGTCAGGCACTTGTTGGTGTAGCCATTAGGTGGAGGGACATTGTGGTATTGCGGTGGTTACTGGGGTTGTTGCGGAGCGGAGAAGGTATTTTGCGGAGCGGCAAAGGTAAGTGGAGGGTTTTGTAGAGCAGAGAAGACAGCTGGAGGGTTTTGTGGAGTGGAGAACTAGTTGTGGGGGTTTTGTGGGAAGTGAATCTGGGTAGATTGGTTAGGGAAGGGAAACATAACGGCTTGCACCTGTTCGTTTGTCTGGACTCCTTCTGTGACAGGCCCCTGAGGTTTTCTGTTGTATTTGAGCTTTTGGGCGATAGGTGTGGTGTAGATAGAAATAAGAAATAAAGCAGGACAGCAGATATAAACAATCTAACTATAACAGAGTCTAGTCCAAAAGATAGTATAGTCTAAAGTAGTAAAACGTACCACACGCCAAGTGAACACTCGGCCCGGTAAGCTGGCAACTAGGAACCTCTATGCAACACCCTTGTACCTCAAGGAAGAGCCTCCGCACCTGAAAACTAGGGGTGAGCCTCCTATCACTAGCTCAGTAGGGATCCCGCGGAACCCCAACCGAGAACAACGACGGAACGGAAAGTAGTAACTACAGCTAGAACAATAACAACTGTAGGAACAGTAACTACGGTGGCCGGTAAAACCTCGACTCTACAGCTACTCCTATTGTATTGGAAAACATGACCTGGTCTCCTATCGGGGGACAACCAAGTTACGCACCCGACATCCTGATCCCACGGTCGTTGGACAACCAGACACGAACCGCCCTAGTCACGCTACTAGGAAAATGCGACGACGCCTCAGTCTTGAAAACCTGCCCTCACAGTAGGGCCCAAGATGAAACTGCACAGTCCAAAAACACAATCATGACCACGCTGTCATAAATTCCATGCCATCTAGAAAAAAGCCTACGATGACGCTCACTGAAAACCCTAGACCTTGACTACGGGAACGCTCCCGAAACCACACACGAAGCCTCCATCTCGTAGATGAAAAATGGAAACCCGAGACACGACAACTCACGTCATGTGACGCAAGTATCACCCACTTTAAGAACAGACCGGATGCATCCCCTGACATCTTACACCGTGCCCCCGTGTCTCGCTACGACGCCCTAGGCAAAGACAAAGACACTAAAGTGACCAGGAACACAAAATAAGGACTAGCTGAGGTCACGCTCGTCAGCGTGGGTCTGACACCCTCAGCCTCGTGTGCAGACTCAGACCATACGCCCTAGGCCTATCCTCTAGCTGGTTATTTCCCCTAAGCACAGACTCGACTATATGTGGGGGCCCTACAGTAACCAGCCTAACAACTGTCTCTCTCGGGTACGCCGCTCCACTGCTCTCGTGTGGGTCAGCACGCGCGTGTCGTAAGAAGGCCACGGCTAGTGGGGGCTCACAGAATGTGAACACAGAAAATCACGCATGCACCCATCTCGAGTGACGCGATGGAACAAGTGGCTCGTGGCCACTAGACTCTGGGCAGCCCACTAGACCTATTAAATTCAACTATCCTTGAGTCACAAAACTTGGGTCAAGACCGTCGCATGTGACGGCATAGCGCCGTCAATCTGGCCTAATCCCTAGGTCTGAAACCACGACAACATGATTCTCAAGGCAACTCACAAGCCGTCGAGTTAATCCCTCCTCTAAGGGACACACGAAAAACCTCCAGCTCCACACTGGTTGACTGGACTCACAGTCCAAGACCATACACACGGCCCCCCTCGGAACTTGAAACACCCACGGGGTCACTCGAACACCAGGACTCGTGAGCACGTAAATCGAGTTAATGCGGTGCCTCCGGACACCTAGAAACATGGTCACGGTCCCCACGGGGTTCCCGGGACACTCATGGGGCTAAAGGTCGATCATTAGATCTCAACCGGACCGACTTGTGAGTTGCCTTGAGAATCGTGTCGTCGTGGTTTCAGACCTAGGGATTAGGCCAGATTGACGATGCTATGTCGTCACGTGCGACGGTCTTGACCCAAGTCTTGTGACTCAAGGAACGTTGAATTTAATAGGTCTAGTGCGCTTCCCAAAGTCTAGTGGTCGCGAGCCACTTATTCCTTCACGTCACTCGAGATGGGTATGTGCGTGATTTTCTGTGTTCACATTCTATGAGCCCCAACTAGTCGTGGCCTTCTTACGGCACGCGTGTGCTGACCCACCCAGGAGTGGTGGAGTGGCGTAACCAAGAGAGACAGTTGTTAGGATGGTTATGGTAGGGCCCCCACATATAGTCGAGTCTGGGCTTAGGGGGAATAACCAGCTAGAGGACAGGCCTAGGGCGTATGGTCTGAGTGTGCACACGAGGCTGAGGGTGTTGGAAAACTCTTTGAGCTTTGTATGAGAGAAAAGCTTATAACCTTGCTGGAGCCACGAAAGCTCGTAGAGGTTGAAAAGTCGGATGATCCTAACTATTGTGTTTATCACCAAATGTTGGGTCATACCATTGAAGACTATTACAATTTCAAAAATGTAACAAAGAAGCTAATTCAAGATGACCTGATTAACATGTTAGGCCATTTGATCAACCCTCTGCAGCCTCATGCCTGGAATCGGCCGAACCAATTGGTCAATGTACTTCATGTGGCGACAGCCACCTCAAACTCCGATGCATCAGAGCTCAGGCCATCAAATTAACAGTTGGAGGTTGGCTCTAGATCTATTTTTTCTCCGACGCCTGAGTGTCTAGTGGTGCAAAGAAGCATTCGAAAGATGAGAAGAGAGATCATGCGACTGCAACGAGAATAACGGGAACTATTACAGTTCCTAAAACATGCCGATGAATAGTTGGCAACGTTCCCCTTTGGACCCTTTGCAAGGGGACCTGCCCCAACACATATGCAGGAGGCAGAGGGGTCGTCAGTCACCCGGATGCCACCAAGGTCGGGAGGATGGCTCTCCAAAAAATCTCCAGACTCATCCAATGGCAAGGAACAAGAGAAGTTATATTCTTTCCCTCGTCATAACATTGTGGAGATTTTCCACATGTGTTGTCATGAAGGAATGCTAGACCTTCCAGAGTCAGAAAATGATGAGATGACAAGCATTATCCATTATCGTGGCTATTGTCTGTACCACCGATCAATAGACCATGTTATTCATGATTGCCATGCCTTTAAAGACATTGTGGAAGATTTGATCAATCAGGGAGTGATTGATATGGGCGACCTTTTGATAAGCCCGCTACAACCTCATGTGCGGAGTAGGTTAAACTTCTCCGTCAATGTAATATATGCATCAACTTCTTACACATCACGAGAGCCAGAGGCAAAACAACCTAGTATGGGTCAAGATGAGCTTAAATCGCGATGACCTAGCTGGCCCTCATGGCAAGAGTTGGAATCCCTTCCCTTCCTGAAGGAAGATACCAAGAAACTACTTGGCATCCTATTAGGTGGGAAGGAAGTCTTGGTGCGTGACTCTCTAACTAGTCACCCCAAAGCAACCAGAGGGCGTCAATATTGTTGCACTTCTTCTGCACATGTGGTTAAAGTAGACCAGGAGGTCCAAGAGTGGATCAAAGGTCTTGTTCAGTAGGGAAAAATCGATACTAAAGATCTTTCGCCGACAACAAGCTATTGCAGAGAGGTGCTCGAAGGCGTATATCGGGAATCCCCGACCAGGCCCCCCATCCCTCCAGGCGAGTCAAGCTCTTCAACAAGATGATTAGCCCCTCTGTCCTTCCCACGAGAGGAAGGGGATTACACCCTAAACAACATTCCATAAGAAGGCAAAAAGATGAGATCATGGAGAGGAACTATGATGATAGCCATGAACATAGTCAATTGGGTAAGCCCATGGGAGGAAACCCTCTGTGAAGCCACAAAGGCAAAGCCAGGCTAGAAGAGCCTAAAGCTAAACCTTAGCTCCTTACTAAACAAGCCAAGTCACCAACTGAAGGAATGCCTAAAGAGTCGCAAAAGCCTCAATGGCCTAGCCTTGGCTTGGCTGAATACCAAGAGTTGTTGCCCGAAGTAATCGAGCAGGCTATCAATGCCACTTTCCAAGCATCACCAAAGGAAGAGGATTGAGTCAAAGTGACCCCTAAGAGAAATCACAAACTCAAGTTTGCCAAGGTGTCAGCCAGGGGCAAAAAACAAGGCTCCGGGGGCAAACTAGCCTCACCTATGAAACCTACTGTTCCTTCCCCGGAAGATATGGCGCGTGCCAAGAAACAGGAAAGGAATAGAAAGAAAAATTTGAAAAGGAAGTTGAGGATGTGTTGCACCCGGAATTTGTCTCAAGTTAATTTGAGGAATTGTTGCTATGCAACGTTCGATGAGAAGAACGACGTATCGTCGACACCGTCGGACTACGGAGTATCTCCGTAATTCAGGGTCTATCGACCCGACAATATGTTGTGGAGGTATATAAGAATCTGAAATGACTGCAGTGGTCCCGAAGGTCCATGAATGTCCTGTACAATTGGCGACTGGCTTAGGAGGCGCGTGTGTTTTATGGATTTTGTGGTTGTTTTCCTTGATGCCAGGTGTGTTATGGCACCACGGAGGAGGACTCGTTCCCAGCAGGGAGAGTCGGGCGATGGTCCGGAGGAGCAGAGCAGAGCTTCAGTTTTCGAGGGTGTAGCTGGAGGTGCGTGAGCTCCAGGGATGGAGGATTTCTTCCGTGGTATGTTTGAGTATGTGCTTCAGCGGCAGCCGGGAGGTCAACTGCAGGGAGGTCAGCAGCAGCAGGGCAGTGATGCTGGTGAGGGATAGGCTTGTGGTGGCCGTGGTCATGTGCTAAAGGAGTTCCTGCAGTTTCAGCCGCCTCCTTTTAGTGGGCAGCCACATCCAGAGGTGGCCAGAGAGTGGCTGGATGATGTGCAGAGGATTTTCAGTGCGATGGAGTGTGTTAAGGAGGCGCAGGTGGTGTTGGTCACGCATCGGGTTCAGGGACCGACCCGTTCTTGGTGGACGTCAGAGTGGGGTGTAGCGTTCCAGTCTCGTCCTCTTCCGCAGATAGGGTGGCAGGAGTTCGTCACGACTTTTGAGCGTGCCTTTTGCCCGTCTTTTGTCAGGTCGCAGAGGTTGCGTGAGTTTCTGGAGCTGACCTAGGGTGACATGTCAGTGATGCAGTACTACGCCAGGTTTATCGAGTTGGGCCATTATGCTTCGCATATCATGATAGATGATGAGGTGAAGACCGAGCAGTTTGTTGGTGGTCTGAGGCTAGAGTCGAGGCACCATCTTCTTGCGTCAGGTTTGACCACTTTGGATGCGGCGTGCAAGGCAGCATTGGCGCTGGAGAGAGATTTGCAGAAGGTTCGAGGGTGGGGCAGTGCTAGTCAGGTGCAGGCAGGATTCAGCCAGCCGATGGAGGCGCAGTAGCAGAGTACTATCCAGCTCTCAGCAAGTGGTTCCGTGGCAGTGCAGTCTGTGGCTCCCGTGCCAGAGTCGTCGTCCTTTAGCTCAAAGCTCAAGAAGCTGCTCAAGGAAGCGGGCTTTGGCGGGAAGCGTCGGGGTCATAAGGGGCAGTCGCAACAGGAGTCGTCGGGCAGTGTTCAGCAGCCAGTAGCTTTTCAGTGCCAGGGTTCGGTGACTGGTTCTTGGGGCGGTTGTCCCAGGTGCGGTGGTTCTCATCCAGACAAGCAGTGTTCGGCGCCCGTGGTTGGCTTCAGGTGCAACCAGTAAGGGCACATGGCACGTGACTGTCCGCAGAGACCGCATTAGCAGCCTGAGTTTCAGCAGCAGTAGTAGTTTCAGCCCCAGCTGATGCCATCACAGCCGCAGCAGTACCAACAGCGGGAGCAGTTTCCTCAGTTGACTCGGTTAGCTACCGTGGGGAGGCAGAGATCCCGAGGCAGAGTGACCCACATGACCCGAGCAGAGGCTGAGGCTTCGCAGTTGGTAGAAGGTAGTCTTTCAATTTTGGGTTGTGCGGCTCGTGTTTTGTTCGATTCGGGAGCTTCACATTCGTTTATTTCGGAGGATTTTGCTCAGAGTGTGGACGACTCGATGGCCGAGATGTCCTGTGACTTGGCAGTTGAGTTACCTACCGGCGATTTCGTGCACACCTCGTATTATTTTGAGAAGGTGCCCGTGTGGGTGGAAGGGCGGAACTTGCCGGCCAGACTCTACGCGTTATCGCTTCAGGACTTTGATGTGATTTTGTGTATGAATTGGCACGAGTCTCATCATGCCTTGGTGGATTGCGGCTTGAAGAAGGTCTACTTCCGGCAGCTTCGTAGACCCACCTTTTGTTACCGAGGTATTCGGTCCTCCTCTTCCCGCTTGCTTATTTTGGCTATTAGGGCTCGTCGTTTGCTGGATGCGGGTTGTCAGGGTTTTCTCGCTTCTGTCGTTTTGGTTGATCGGCAGTGTCCGGATATGAAGGACATCCCAGTTGTGTGCGAGTTTTCTGATATTTTTCCCGAGGAGTTACCAGGGTTGCCGCTGACGCATGGGAAGTCTTCATACTGCTTTGGCCCATCATAGAAGTATTGCAGCCACAGGGTCATCCTGACCCTCTCCTGTCCCCGCGGTGAGGCTGCCTTTCACCATGGGCCGACTAATATAGCTCTCGGTACACCTGCATCAGGTACCGATATGAGTATCCTAAAGAATAATAGCCATCCCCGTTAGTTTCATCTTTAATCAAGTCCGGGAGGCACACCTCTTCATAAGGCTCCTCGTCTATGGGCAAGCCACTCAATTGGCTGAGGCTCCACAAGTCTAGTGACATCTCACCCTCCGCCGTGTAAAAAGTGTTAGTCTCTACGCTGAAGACTTCAATCATTCCGCAATAGAGCCCCTTTGAAATGGAATAGCCATAGCGGGAGGCGTAGACGCTATGATAAATGCCGGCCCGAGTAAGGAGTGCGGCGTAGTTGAATAATACATATTCGGTAAACTCTACGGCCCCTTCCCTGAAGTTGTGGGCGTCTTGGATGTTCAACTCTCTGAACCATCCCAGTGCCAGCTCATGCTTAAATCTGACGGCCAGGCAGTCCAAAATGAATGGTTCTTCTCTGTAACCCCAATTCGGCGGAGCCAAGAACAAACCAGAGCGGTGTTGCTCACCCTGAACCCGGCCCACAGTCATGTCCCATTTGGCTGGAGTAAAGTCGAGGGTTCTCACTAATTTGTCTTCTACCGGCAGCACGGCCTCCAACCCCAATACGGGTTCCCACTCGCGGGCTTTGCCCACCAAGTACATCGGGATGCTTCTAGGGACAACATGTGACAAGCTATCCCAAGCCTGTAGAATTGCATGCTCCATCGCTTTCATAATCGACAGCTCTTGCCTCTCCCGAGACCGTGACTGCTTAAGGAAGCGGAGCAAGTCCCTGTCCTTCGGGAAATCTCCCCTATAGCTCCCTGTAGTACGGTCGAAGGTGAAGCCCTTCTCAGTCCTGGAAAGCCTCTGAACGTCCATGCTTTCGGTGTCCGAGCCTGAGGACTCGGCCAGTGCCGCCACCTCGGCATGATCTCGGTCCAAATCTTCAACATTGAGCCATGTGACGACTGGCACGAGAGGCGGAGGGACGCGTTTGGCACCAGCAGCAACGGGAGCAGAAGAATCACTCGGGACAACCATTTATCTACAAAGTGCAACAAATAAAGATCAGAACAAACTACAAACAATGAGAAATTAAAACCATAAAGGGAGGGGAAGGTTCCACTATAAGCAAAAGGGAGGAGAAGAAAGAAGAAAGAAGAAGATTAAGACCCCACTGAATGGGTCTTCCCCAGCATGCCCTGAGGGGCCTTCACCGGTACAGTCCTGGGTGCCCCTACCCGGTACACCCCTTTGGCCCTTTGCCGGCACGCCCATGGTTGCCTTCCTCGGCACACCCTGCGGGTCTCCACCAACACACCAGCACCTGGCTCCCTCGGCACAGTCCAAGCAACCTTTGCCGGCACACCCATGGTTGCCTTCCCTGGCACACCCTGTGGGTCTCCGCCGGCATGCAAGCACCTGGCTTCCTTGGCACAGTCCAAGCGGCCTTCGCCGGCACACCCATAAGGCTCCTCACCGGCACACTCCAGATGCATTTCCCCGGCACACTATGTGTTTTGTTCACCGGCATGCCAAATGCATTACTCCCCGACACAGCCTCAGTAAATGCCATTAAGTGTCATGCAAGGACAAAATGCATGGGTGAAAATAAAGAGGTTATGATGGATGAAGGTGATGTGAGATGAAGACCACAGGGGACCCTACTACAGGCAAAGAGAACAAAACACCGATAATTTTTGACAAAAATTTGACAGAGTTTCCCCTAGGCCAGAGGCATAAGGGAAAACACGGGTGCGCATCCACAAGGAGTGACGGCCCGAGCAAAGTACGGTGGGCCCCGCGGGGCAACACCAGAAGTCCTCAGTAGCAAATATGTATGCCTCTCTGTCTCACTGGTACACCCTGTGGGACGCCTTCCCCGGTGCACCCACTATGACCTTCCCCGGTACGCCCTCAGGGTCTTCGCCGGTCTTTGGTCTCATCTTTGCTCTTGCTCATATTTCAGATATCGACAGAGGCTTGTGGCAAAGGATCTCTCACGGGTGGGGAAGGGATGTCCTCTATGAGTGGAAGAGGACCGTGGGACTCCATAGATGGTGCCGGGTGGAGACTACTGGCTACGACTTCCTTAGGCTCGGGCAGAAATCCATCAATTTCAGCGCACATCCTATCCACCCGATCCGAAAAGATTTTCAAGAGTTTGGTAAAGGTGGGGCTTGGAGTTTAGGCATCGTGGCGGATTCGCTCATAACTGCTTAGCCTAGCCTTGATCCTAGGCTCTTCTTTGTGCGGGGCTCTTTGTCTCCGACTTTGACCCACTTGGTTGGAGGTGATTGGGTGGGGTCGGTTGGAGGTGACTGGGTAGGGCAGGTAGATCCTCCTAAGCTCCATCATTTTCCACCCTGACTCGATGGGCCATTGCCTCCTAATTTCCCTTAAGCATTCAATGCTTCTCCACTTCTCGGCAGCTTCGTGAAGAAGCCTCTCTTTGGCAAAAGATAGTTGCATGGCCTCAGACATGGGGTAACAATCAAAGTATTTATCCAAGGTGGCTTCCCAATGTAGGTAGTCGCTCAGGATGTTGGAGCCATAAAAGTCTTAGGCTTTGGGCCTACAAAAGTAGAGGGGATGGTTGCCAAGCCCATGGGTGTTATGCAGCCAGTGATATTGCCTGGGCGACTTGGAATCTATTTGAAACTGTGGGAATGTTACATGGTGGACATGTGGTGGAGCTAAATGAATGCTAGATAACTCTAGACTCTAACCAATATCCAGTACGTGGCGGAGATATCAATCCGAAGACCAATCTCATGCAAGGAGGCTACCTTCCAAATAGGCTTAACCTATCTTTCCAGCACCGCATTTTGATATACCGAGTACTAGGTTGAAATGTAAACCTAGAACAAGACGATCTTAAACTCAAGACTTTTTTTTAGACAAGGACTACGGGGAGAATTAACCTTGGACTACTTTTACTAGAATAGATTTATGCGCCTCCACGAAAATGATCACCATGCTCAGATCCGACGCCAATCTCGCCTTGATCCGACACCGGATCTGAGCGTGGCGATCATTTTTGTGGAGGCGTGCAAATTTGTTCCGTGAATAGGCCAGCAAGTGCAGTCCAAGGTTAATTCTCCCATAAATTCTCGGCTTCGAACCAGAAACTGTCCCTCCCGAGGATCGACCAGCAACCCCCCAGCAGCATCCCAGCCAGCCGCCACAGCAAGGAGACGCCCAGACTCCACCGTCCTAGCAGTCGGACCTGCCTGCTATCCCATGGGCCCAGTAAAACCAGACCAGACCAGCAGCCCATCTCTGGCTCAAAAGCCCTTTCAGCTTGCTGCCCGTCAACTCGAGTTCACTACTCCCGAGTCCCACTGTAGCCCTTTACCTCCCTGAGTGGAGTGGGCATAAAATTCACTACTGTAACTATTGTTTAATTATAGTACCAGGAGTACGAGTCTCGATTGAGGTCGTCCTCCCCATGCCCGGAGCATGGAGGTACATTCGCCTCCCTTTTTTATCTCATTTGCTTAGTTCGTATATGTTCTTTTTATGCTGCTGCTTGAGTGTTAGAATGATTAGCCCGTTCATATTAATTTAATCACTGCTATGAGAGTGAGTGCGTGACCCGTCCCGTGACTCGATCCGAGCACGGAAGAGCCAAATACCCTTGACTCATTGCTAGTTTCTCAACCACGCACATCCGCACATTCCCTCGCTAGGGACGTGTCGCGAGTTTGCCTAGAGTCTCAGGATCGTATTCAATTGGTATCGAGTTGCATCCCATCCCGCATCAGGCACGCGGTCCCGTGTTGGAGGTAGGTGTGGCATCATGGCATATGTGTGGCCATCGTAGGTTGTCATATGTGGGCAGATCCGAAATACTGGTGTTTTTTGCCGATGTCATGACACCTTATATGCGACGGGGAAGGACTTATGTGAGATGTCTAGATGCCATATGAGGGAAGTGCAAGTGACATATCCTTAGCGTGTGTAGGCCGATGTGCACGAACTTGGTGAAAAATGCATGGACTTCAGAATGCCTTGGTGAAACATGTATGGACTCGAAAGTTTGCACGGACTTCATATACAAATGGATGTACAGTATGCATGGGCTTTGAAGTGGAGTAAAAAACGTGCACGGGGTTGAGCCCAAGGAAAAAATTTGCACGGGGTTAAAACATGCACAGACTTGATGGAACTCAACAGCAAACTGACTAAGTCCTGAATGTACACTGACTATGGACAAAGTCCACAGACTTTAAAGAACTACATGCACTGACTCAGCATGCATGAGGTTAGTGTATGCATGGACTTTAGTTCAACAGTGACAAAGCATGCTTGGACTTTGTATGCAGGATGCTTGAGTGCCTGGACCTGAAATGCATGGGCTTATGAAGACTTGCATGGATATGCTATGCATTGGACTGTACATGCACGGACTAGGACAAGACATGCACGGACTTACCTTGCAAAGTGCACAGACCATGTTCTTGACTGAGGCCAGAAGATGCATGGACTTCCTATGTAGTGTACTATTCATGCTCAGACTCAAGAGAACAACGTGCACGGACTTTATGAGTGTACACGGACCATGCACGGACCTGCTATAGAGTAGAAAGTGTGCAACGAACTCGGTCTATGATTGGCTAAGGTCAGAAGTACACTGACCTTGCAACAGTGTATGCTCGGACTTACTGAGGTGCAACACCGACAATGCTCTGACCTAGCTAAGACTTGCAATGACTTGATCATATGCAGTCCGCCTATATGCACTGACTATGCACAGACTTGACACAGACATGAACATATGCAGACCTTCTATATGCACTGACTATGCATAGACTTGCAGCACCAAATGTGCAACATGTATGGACTTTCAACCTGCAAGGACTTTGTAAAAGATGTACGGATTTTTCATTTAGCCTTATAACATGCATGGACTTACAAAAGAAAGGATGCAAGGACTAAAGTGAAGGGAACACAACGTGCACAAACTTGTTAAAACACAAATGACATGCACACAGGCTGAAGTGTCATGCGATCCATTGACTTAATGCAGATAGCAACACAAATCACCAATTTCGAGCAATAGTTAAAAACACAAGATAACATCACATCATCAGGACTCACCCCCTACATCAGTTAAATCAGCAACAAACTAGCATCAGTTAAATCAATCAGCAGAGCTTACTGTGACTCATTATGTTACTATCAATAAAACAAACATCACACCATTATCAAAGCATAAGGGGCACAACATTCTCCCCCTTTTTGATGATGGCAACACAATGAGTCACACTGACTCGTCAAGCAAATTCTCCCCCTTTGACATGATCAAAAAAAGAGATGGTTTGAAAGATGCTAATATGAGAATTAAAGCAAGTATGATCAGCACTCTCTCTTTGACATAAAAGATTTCTCCCCCTATCAGCATGAATGTAGGACTACTCCCCCTTAATACATGTACACAGACATATGGAACCAAATGATATGCCGCTAACTGAATGTATGGGAATGTACTAATCAATCATATGAACCAAGACGAGCAGGTCAAGAGTATAGATCAGAATCAATCTTGACTCTCCCTGCATAGAACAAGGAAGTGATTTGCCAGACATTTACACGGGACAGATAGAGACAATAATTTTTTTTTATTGATAAGCACTCCCTCTGAAATTTACATCTCCCCCTTGATGATATCTCTCCCCTGAGAGTTAAGATATTTTTCCTTTTAACAAGCCAAGGAAGTCACTCCCTTTATCTCACCATCAAAACACTTGTACATATAATGTGAGCTCTAAAGAGAAGTAGCAGGGAATTGACTTGGCAATGGCACAGAATAAATCTGACTGACAAACTAACTTATCTTTCATTAATTAAGCATACATAGCTCAGATTCTTTTAGTATAAGGTTCAAGTAATGCAACTTTGATAGAAGTCTGATTTAAGAGTAATGAAGATTAGAGTTTGTCAACTGTATTCTTTGAAGAGGTTTAGGTCTACTCTTAATAGCAGCGCACCAAATTCACATATATTAGTGCATTTTTGGCACGAAAATCAGATTTTCAAAAAATTAGGAAAATTCCTAATTTTCTTCTATTTAAACCAACCGCACTATCACTCCAGCTCTTTTTCAACTTCCTGTTCTCTCATTCCATTCTCTCCCGTCTCTGGTCCACTCGGCGCGGGACATGCACCGTTGCGGAGCTGGCCGAGGTGTGGACGTGCTAGGGTGATCGGTTCGCGGGAAGGAGCAGCGGTTGGAGCGTGGGGGGCACGATCCCTCGGTGGATTCCAAGAAGACGTCGTTCACATTCCTAGCAGTTTTTGACGTGGTTTAATCGCTTCGGCAGGCAATTTCTTTAGTGGAGGTAGGGAGATGGATCACCACTTTATCCTCCATGTTTTCCTTGTCCCTGCTCGTCGTTTAGTGCTCGAACGGGCGAGATCAGCCCCGTTGGGATTTCGTGGGTTTCGTAGGCTTCGTCAAAAAATGGCGACGATTTTACGATCGGTTAGTGTCAATGGACTCTCTGGAACATCAGCATTCCATAGTCACCGATTTCATCTTGATCAGCAGTCCCGTTTTACCATGGAGAGCCCAGGAAGTCCAGTTGCTCTTTTTGGGTAATTTCGTTAGAATCACCCGTTTCTTGCGATTCGTGTGTCGTTTTGACTCCGGTCGGAGTCCATGTGATTTCCAGGGTGGTTGTGGCTGTATCCCATGCGTTTCGGGGCGAATGGGGCATGGAAAGGCCACAATTGGATGAACCCCATGGTTTGCTCGCCGTCACGGTTGGACGGTCGAACTAGGTGCCATTCATCTATATGAACAACCAGCCTTGGACCGTTCATCCTCGCTGGTTTTGGAGCTTGTATGGCCACACGATAGAGCGCACATGGTATGTACGGCCCAGTAGGGTCCGCCTATCCCCACTTGGGTGGCCAACCTTCAGCCGCTTGTCTTTTCGTTGGGTTGAGTGACCAGCATCTGACCGCCCATCCCTGTTGACCCTTGGTCAACAGTTGAGTGTCAGACGCGTTAGGCGGTTCGGTCAAGATCATTTTGACTGGCACTGTAGTAAGTTGGTTTCGTTCAGCGGTCTGGTCAAGACCATTTTGACCAGGAACT
Source organism: Amorphophallus titanum (assembly GCA_024336825.1). Taxonomy (NCBI): domain Eukaryota; kingdom Viridiplantae; phylum Streptophyta; class Magnoliopsida; order Alismatales; family Araceae; genus Amorphophallus; species Amorphophallus titanum. The sequence continues at coordinate 11,858,958 of JANBPO010001714.1, forward strand.
AGACTGGGTCATGGGCTTGAGCAGCCAGACCTTGACCGCTCATCCCCTTGGGCGATTTTGCCCTAGCCGCCCATCCTCTTTAGCCTTCAGGGGTCTGTCCATTGTGCGGTTGGTCCCCAGCCGTTCATCCCCCTTTGAGCGGCCCAGGATGGACCGTTCATCCCCTTGAGCGGCTACATTGTAACTGCCCATCTTGTTGAGTCCGTCGTCTTACATGTTGGCCGTGATAGCTTGTCTCGTGTCCGTCTATCTTAGGTTTGTGTTCTAGGGCGGTGTCTGTGTGTCAGTGGTTTCTGGATAGGTCGGTTCAGGTGACTAGGTGCGGTCTCTTCCCTGATTGTGACAATTCCCTAACGACTTAATCTAGAACTACTAGCATCCTTATCTCTAGTTGCGTAGTGGCTATTCCTTGACTGTCGGGTTTACCTAGCAGTTGAGTGATGGTTCGCTTTGGCCAGAGTATCGTCCTCCGATATTTTCATTTCTGTTTGTCTTGGCTTGTCCTTGTGGTCTGCCTATTTTCCCGTGGGTGTCTCTCGGCATCCTATGAGGGCTAAGACTACGTTATAAGATAGCTAGGAGTCTTCTTGCTTGTAGTAGGGTTTTCATCCCTACTGTAAAGTTGTCATTGTCTGGTTCCGGTCAACCCGGGGTCACCCAGTGGTTGACACGTAACCTTGTGTGTGTCGACGGTTCTGTCTAGTTCGAGACGTGGTTCTGGCTACAGCGAGGTATCATCTTACCTCGTTCTGCATGTCCAGATGTGCTGAGGGTCCTCGATGTTCCCTCAGGTCTTCGCGTGTCGTTTCCTCCAACAACGTCATTTTCCCTGGCTTAGGATTAGACCGATTGGCGGCTTGTTCCACTGCCTATGATGACCTAGATCCCAGATACCAGATATACCCGATAGGACTATCGAATACACCTGATACCACTTGGGTAATATGTATCAATATTACGATGGTATTATGATTTAAATCGATTCGATTTAACAATTTACCTAATTCGAATCGAATCATTTCATTAGTCTGATTCAGACGTCAATTTGACTCTGATAACATTGCATTCGAGTATTCAACCAAGCTGTAAGACTAACCTTGGAGGGCATTCCCAAGGTCTGCTGCTGTCAGTTTAGCCAGCTGTGCTGCATCCTCCAGGGAGGCCCCGGCCAAGGGGTGAAAGCAGGTGTGATCCACGACCCCGAGCCGAGGGTGTGCACCCAGGTGTGTGTCTGGAGGTTGATAGCTGCAAACGCGCCCTCCACCACGGAGAAGAGCGCCTGCCGCAGGGGGCTGTAGGTCACGCCCGTGGCGCCGTCGTGCACGATGTAGGAGACGAGCGTGTAGCGGACGCGGTTGTAGGCCCTGTCTTCGAACTTGTTCGCGATGGCCACCTCCGGGTCGACCCTGGCGGCCTGCTCGATGGCGTCGAGGGCGGACCTGTTCCGGGACTCCGAGATGTAGACCTTGCAGCAGATCAGCTTGGAGTTCCTGATGCTCACCTTGCTGTTCTTCTCCTGATCAGTGAAACGAAGACAGATGTAAGATCTTTTCTTACATACCCCAGGAAGGGTGGTGGATATACGGACTCTTTCACTAGTGAGGCTTTGATCATTATGTTTCCTCTGTTAAGTGTGCTGATGTGTGAGAAGACAGAGCAACCACTGCATGAGGGGTATAAAAATGCTATCTTTTCCCCCCTTGTTAATCTGATTGCTTTCCCATGCATGGATCGATCTTTGAGTTTGGAAACGATTTGGTCGACGGAAAGTATATATGCCAGTCTTCTTCGGAAATTAGAAGATGTGAGATTGACGATATATTATTATTACCATGCTCTGGAAGGTGGAGCCCCAAAGATTTTTTGTTTTGGGAAGGGGGTGGGTGAGGGGTGCCAATCGACTATGTCAGAAAGCAAGAGACAGCGCGCAAGGTTAACAATGCCACTCTTTTGCTCAAAATGGCTCCTCTCCCTTTCCCTAGAATTCCAGACACAGGCCATCACAGAAGACGTCTACTGTGCAACGTACCAAATGAGACTAATCCTCGGAAGAGATCGATGAAGGGCCTGCATTCACTGTAAATCTCATCCCCCATGATTCACTCTTCAAAAGGGAATGTAATCGCATACCCTACAACCAGAAGAGGCAGCAAAGGCGCAGAATGTGTAACAAGTGGAAGAATAGGAGACAGGATATGCAAGTGCAGACTATCTCCTTTTATGAGCTGGAAGGGGGCATATCCAACGGGGGTTAGCACACGAAAATGCTGAAAACTTCCCTGCAGGATCAAGTGAAATCTTCTGAGGAAGGAAGAGAACCCATTTTGCTGTCTACGCGACAACATTCTTAGGTAATTCATATTTACCCAAATATCTATATGTGTATCTACTCTACAGGTATCCTTCGCTAATATCCTGAGATCAGAAGAAGCCCTTTGCTTCAGGATTGTATATGTCAGAAGACTCCTCCTCGAGGTTTTGGGTCCAGTTCTCACGGACGCTCCCAAAACTGACCCATCATTTTTTTTCTTGTAAGAAGACAGAAAAAGTGGGGGGGAACTCAACTGGGACTGAAAGCATTAATCGTCTCTCGTTTTGTTCAGTGAGGAGACTAAATATTTCGTGAACGACGGCAGTGTTAGTTTCCAGGTTGTCATCATGAGAAGCCATACCTTATCAGCTCGCGGAGAATCCATCCTCTCCTCCCCTGACGCTTCGGCTCCTGCTCCAGATGGGGATGACAGAATAGACCTTCGGTTGGGTCTGCCGCTAGCTATTTGGAGAGATGCAGAAAGTATGGTGGAGGCCCTGCTATAATTACTGCAGGCTTACCAGACATACATCCAGAGGGGGTCCGCCAGACGTCGTCCCCCCCCCGTCTCTCTCTCTCTAGCTGGCACCCCCCTGTCCTTGTCCCAATGGGAATGACGAGAGGGGGGAATCCTTTTCAAACGCATGTATAACAAACGACTCCAAAAGCTAGCACTTGAGATATAATTCCTACTGAGCGTTCGCTCACCTAGTGTTTTTCTTTATTTTTCAGGTAAGTCCGATGATGAGACTCAATCAGATGGGGATGAATAAGTGTGAAAGAGTTTAGAGCCATTCCGACCATCAAAGCGTCAACTAGTCTTGTCTTTCTATTTTCTTGAGTCAACCATTGTACTTTTCTTTTGATTCCTAGTACTTCCTTTAAGAGATTGTAATAGAAGTATTTCAAGCTACTATGTATAAAGGATTCGGTTAACATTATCTTTTGCGCACTCTATCTACATGTCAAATACACTTACGCTCTGATTAACATGAACATTATATAAACTTGTCATGCACTCTGAGTTCCTTCCGCGCTCAGGGCGTGACAGTATCGGTATGAGGAGTGGTCCTTGTACTTTGTCTGGTCCAGGCGCTGCTTTCCATTGGCTAGAGAGTCTACTCCTTCAACGATCCTCCACTAGTTGTAGCCTTCCGGCATGCATGTGGTCCCACCAAGGATTGGTGGCGAGGCTACCCGAGCGAGACAGCTTTAGGCTGGTCCCCGTGGGCCTCCTATTTTGGTGGCTCGAATCCGGGTCGGGAGGAAGAACCAGCTAGAGGGCCTGACGTAGCACAGTCAGTCAATGTGTGCACACATGGTCGGGCACTTCAGACGTGTGCTGACGAGCACGACCCCGACTAGACCCTTGTTTGTGTTACTTGTATGTGTCTTAATTTCCACCTGGGGCGAGTAGGGGGACACGGCGACGCGGTGTAAGTCGTCGAGGGATGCATCCAACTATGCTTCTAGTGGGAGGTACTCCTGTCTTATCAGGTAGTGACTCTTAGTTTTTCCTGTGACGTGTGTCTCGACTTTCACACCATGAGACCGGTGTCAGGCGTAGCAGGGCTTTTCTGTTTATTTATTCCTATTGTACCCGGTTCTACATTTTGAGTAGGACTCACCTTTAGCTGGTTTGCATTGCAGTTTCTCATTTTGCAAGGTAGGGGTCTGAGTGATCCCTATTGAGCCTTTAGTTATGAGACTCATTCCCTTCGTTTTTACCACGTTTCAGCTGAGGCGAGGCTTCAGAGGAGTGCATCCGAGGCTCCACGTGGTTCTAGTGCCCATGGTTAGTTGCTAGTTGCCAGAGCTAAGGTATGCTACATGTAGTTGTACCTTCCTTCCTTCACTGTACTAGTTGTGGGCTACTGTAGTATTTGGAGCAGTTGTGTTATTGTGGACCATGTAATTTGCTTATTGTTAATTATATTTCCTACTCATTCATATAACATGTGTAATTCTGTAATTATTTTAGATTCTCGTGTACTTCTACACCATCCTTTTAACCCTTCCGAGTCTTCAGACTCGTGGGTGGCGATTCGAGATTCAGATTATCGAGCCTTTCTCGATATTCGGATCTCGGGTCATTATCTTGTGCATTTTTTAGCATTCATGTGTCCTGATCTATCTAAAGTGTCTCAGTAATGGTGGATGATTGTGCGTTCTTGGTCTAGGATAGGAAAAGTCATTCCACTCTGAGTTGGAAGGTTTTCTCCGATCTATTTGCTCAGTTTGGTTAGCTGAGGGTTCTTGTCTGGAGTTTAGTCATTCACTTCTTTACTTATTTTTCACTTTCTCTGGTCGCCTATCAGTTGTGCATTCCAGTGAGGAGGTTGATCGTATTTTCTTCCTTCAGTTAGTTGCTCCAAGCATGCATCATTTGGTTCGACTGTTCCTTGTGATTATTTCAGAGTTTTTCGAAAGATTCCTATCGCTTGCTGGTCAAAGAAGGGTGTTGTTTACCTTAACATACACTTTTCAGTCTACTCTGTTACGTTTCCACTTCATCTCCATGTTTCATTTCACTTTTGCTTCACCTTCGCTCGCTCCCCTGCAAAGTGGGCGTTAAGCAGGGGCATCTGCTAACACCCATTTTATGACTACAAGTTGTGTCATTTTCTTGTCCTTATTTTATGATGTCCCAAGTTGTCTATTAGTCTTTGGGTCATTTTAGACTATTTTTGGGCCTATTTTTTGCCGGCGAGCTACCTCCACCAGCTGCGGGGGCGCAACCTCCCAACAGAAATTCTGACGCTCTCTAAACCCTCAATGCCAAATTGGATATCCTCGTGGAATTGATGAGGACCTAGGCGGCCAGGGAGGAGAAGTCTTGACTTCGCCTGGAAAGCCCCCCCCATGGAGCCGCTTCCATACAAACCGCTGGAGGCCGCTTCACCCTCCGGGGACGACGGCTTGTGCGTAATAGGTCAGGAGGACCTTCGCAGGCTCCTCCTCCAGAACAAGAAGCCTCCTCCACTTCGAGGAGAGAAAGGTCCGAGACTCGCCAGCAGCTCCCGAAGATCGACGCCCCCGAGGGATGACGAGGCAGCCCGCAAGGGCGCCCTCATAGCCCTTCGGCTCAGGGATGACCAGAATTATCCCTCCAACTGAGGGACTTCGAACTACGTTTCGTAGAGCAGGAGCGCGCTCTCTGTGCCTTGCAGAAGACGTCCATCAAGGAGAACGAGGAGCAATCCCCGTTCTTCGACCAAATCTTGAAGGCCGAGATCTCCCCCAGGGTCTCATTACCGACCTTCAAATCGTATGACGGCCAGGGAGACCCGGTCGACCACTATGATAGCTTCGACGTCCTGATCACTCTGCACGGGGCTTCCGATGCCATGAAGTGCCGAGCGTTCGTGACCACCTTGGTCCAGGGCGCTCAAGCCTGGTTCCGAGCACTCGCCCCCAGCAGTGTCCACGACTTTCGACAGTTTGGGCGGATCTTTAAGGAGAGTTTCACTGGCAACGGCTCTCCCAGGTCAGTTGCAGGGCTGCTGGCGCTAAAACAGGCACATGGGGAGAAGCTACGGGCTTATATCAACCGATTTAAATCGGAAGTCCTGCGTATCCCTCACCTGGATGTTGTCTCAGCCATCACCGCATTGACCGGAGGCACCCGCGACGAGAACCTTCGGCTAGAACTGGTCCTCCACCCGCCCACCTCTCTAGCCGATCTGGTGACCCTAGCCCTGCGTCACGCAAAGTGCGAGGAAGTCCTCAGCGCATGCCGCGGCCCAACGGGCTCGGGTCGAGAGGGGGACAGGAAGCGGTCATCCAAGCAAGGCTCGGGCCAGGCGAAAAGGCGGAATCAAGACAGGGACAGTAGGGAGCCCTCTCGGAAATACGAGCGGTATACACCCCTATCCGCCCCCGTCTACGAGATATATGAAGACATCAAGGGCTCAAGTCTTCTCCACCAACCCGAGCCTATGAAGAGCGACCCAAAGCGCCGTAGCCGGCGCAAGCACTGTCAGTTCCACAATGATCACGGACACCATACTGGGGATTGTCATCAGCTCAAGGGCGAGATCGAGTGTCTCGTCCGCTAGGGGCATCTATCTCGATACGTGTCCGAGCAGAGGGAGGATCGCGGTATCCCTCCGGAAGAAATTGACAATCAGCTCCGAGGAGTCCACATCAACGTCATCTCTGGCAGCACGACATCAAGAGGAGATAGTAGCCGAGGAAGGAAGCGTCACGCCGAGCGGGCGAGCAGGGCCTCCGAGCCCCCCAAAGCCCCATCAGAGAGCGAGTAGCAGACCTTGGTGTTCTCTGACCAAGAGCTGGAAGGGGTAATTACCCCCCACAATGATGCTCTTGTAATATCGGCTACAATAAACCATTGTAACGTAGATAGGAAACTGTTGGGTCTCCTCTGGCCTTGAATGAGGGAGGAGAATGTTGGATCTCCTCTGGTTTGATAAGCTGTATGTGTACTACTTTGGGCTGAATGGTTTTGATGATTGGCAACAGATCTGTGAATGATTGGATGATTAGCAACAGGTTAGTTTGACATCGTCGACTGTGTAGTTGACTTTGTCAACTTTACTCTGAAATGATGTTGTGTGTATTTTGATGACTTTTATATGTCAGATATTCATATAAATATTGTTTGCATGTTTTACACTTAGTTTGTGCATAAGAACAAAGTCAGTGCAATACTTAGTCCAGTCTGCATTGAGTCCGTGCATCTCCCTGTCTCATGCTGAATCATGGTCCGTGCATGTTTTTACTTCCCTTGCGGGCGGTAAACTGGGTAGTTCAGAAGGAAAGATATTAGGTAATTCTTTTACAATAGGAATTTCCTCTAGAATGAGCTCTTTGGATTCAGTGATTACTACGGAAGCAATAAAAGCTTCACAACCTTACGAAATGAGTTTGTAGTCATGAAGAGATGAAATAAGGATATGATGCTTCCTATATTTGATGCCAAAGAAAGAGAATTTTTGGAGGTCAAGCTTATAGAAAGAGATTCAGTGATGGCGACAATTTATGTCGGCATAGTGTTCCGACAGTCTAGCTATGCCTAAGATTGCATCGTAGCCTTCCATGTCTAGGCATACGAGATTGCAGGAAGATTATGGCCTTCTATTGTTAGCTCACTATTAAGGTATTTGAGTTTAGTTCCCGAGTCTAAAGGTGTAGTAATAGCTAGGTCCGAAGGTAACTGAACCGATGAAACAGGTAACATCTTAGCAAAAGTAGTGGAAATGAAAGAATGTGATGCTTTGGTATCAAACAAGATGAAAGTCGGATGTGAATAAATTAAGGTAGTACCTTCGACCATCTCCCCTTCTTTGGTGGGTTCATCATCAATGACGACATTTAACTGACCCTGCCACCTTCATCCTCCATCATTCATGGAAGATTGCTCCTTCATGAGTGGACAATCTGGGATCTTGTGCTCTCGACTGCCACAACGTAGACATGCACCGAGGTGCTTCAAGCACTCATCAGTAGTGTGTCTGAACTTCTCGTAAAATTTGTAGGTCTCCATGACTTGCTTGTCTTCTTCCTTGACCCATTTGTTTTTTCCATTGCCATTGTCATTTCGGGACCTCTTATTGCTAGCATGGGATTTATAAGTCCCCGTGATGTGGAACTTCTCTTCTTTCTTCCCTTTCTTGTCCTGCCTATGACTTGACTCTTCATTCTTCTACTTGAATTTCTCAACCTTTTCAAGGGTTCTCTCACATAAATGCGCCCTAAGGACCATCTCTGAATATGTTCGGATATTTTGAGGGCCTAGTTGCTTGACAAAAATAGGCCTCGATCCGTCCATGAATCTATTAGCCTTTAGTAGCTCTATACTGATAAGGTGTGGAGCATATGGTGCAAGCCTTGAGAATTCTAGTTCATATTCAGCCACGGACAACATTCCTTGCATTAGGGAGGCAAATTCCGTTACCTTCCTCTCTCGGACATGCTCCGAGAAATACTTATCATGGAAGAGCTCGAGGAACTCCTCCCAACTGATTTGTGCATTTGGTAGATGTGTCGATGTGGCCTTCCACCATGTATGAGCATCTTTGTCTAGTTGAAAGGTCACTAGTAGGACCTTCTCCTAGTCCGTACATTGCATAACATGGAAGATACAATCCATCTCGTCGATCCAATTCTCTGTCTCATCAGGATTGGATGACCCCGAGGACCGAGGAGGGTTCATGCTCCTAAAATTATGGTGCAGATCACCCATGCCAACTCACGCTCCTACCTGTGCCACCATTTGGAGTGCCTAAGTAGGACCCGCAATAGTTTGTTGCATGGCTTCCCAGTTAACTCGATTTCCATCCATTCGGAAGGTAAGGTTTCTGAGAAAATAAATAATTTGTTACTTTCCTTATAATTCATGGGGTTTAATCTGGAGGTTAATTCTTAATAGAATGATCTTATCCCGAGCTCTACCCAATCTCACTTGGGGTTTGGAAAATAAATCTTCCCTAGGCCATTGGTTGAAAATCTTTAGAACCTTGGACTTAACCTATGACTTGACATTTTTCTAGGACTTAATAAGCCTGGCCTCCAATACCACCTTAACTGTCATGCCTTGAGGTATATATACAACACAAATAACTCGGGAACATGAACAACCAGCATAGTAAGTCTCGAGCTAGCAAGACAATCAGAGTGCAACATACAACATAATAAACACTGTACGCAAATGTCATATGACAAAACCTTCAACTTTATTGATCGAATAAACCAAACTTTACAACTTGACAATGACTCTTCTAACAATATGACTCTCTAGACTCAAGAAAATAGAAGATCCAACTATACTAATGATGTTGAGGAGGTATCAGCAAGAGATCAAGTCTCTTAAAAGGTAGCTGAGTGAGAAAAATGAACAAACCCCTGTCTCCAAGCACGCTGAGCCAGCAAAGGAGATTTCCAGCTCAATAGAGGCTATGATGCCTGCCGCCTCCCACCAAGTAAACCACGGGAAAGCTCCATGCCAGCCCTTCCTGCAATAGCCGACAGTGCCACCTTCGGCATCTTAAGCGCAACCCCCTCCGTCAAGAGTGCACCCTAGCTTACATGCAATGGTCATGACGACCCCCTTTACGTAGCAACAGGCACACTTCTACCTGGAGCCTGTAGACCCCACTGTAGTGAATAAACTGATGGTAGAAAAGATGATAGAAATGAAGCTGTCCGAAAGTGCTGATGGTGACCTTGGCACCTTTGATGTCTACCGAGTGCCGTATCCTCCATAGTATGCTGCAAGGAGATTGCCCCCAGGCATCAGTAAACCACCAAAGTTCGAGAAATTCAGTGGGCAAGACTCCCCCAAGGAGCACATCGCCTATTATACAACAGTCATGGGAGACTTAGCTGTTGATGAAGTTTATCTACTAAAGTTCTTTGGTTCGTCCCTCACAAGGTTAGCCTTTGAATGGTATTCTAGCCTCTCGGCCGGGTCGATAGCTGATTGGCCCGATATGCAAAGAAAGTTTCGAGAAAGATTCTATGTCACAGAAAGGGAAATCACAGTGGCAGAATTGTACTCCACCTGGCAGAGACAAGATGAGACAGCTCTGGATTATATCAAGAGATGGAGAAACCTGGTCATGAGATGTAGGCGGCCTCCGCACCAAGAAGATGTTGTTCAGATATGCAAGTAAAACCTCAGAAGAGAAGTGCTTGAGAAGATGATTGGGGCGGACGTCAGAACGTTCGACCGCCTGAACAATGGTGGCAGAGGTCGAGACCTTCCTGTCTAAACGTCCTACCACCAATATTCTGGCTGTTCAGAAAGGGAAAACTATTGAGCGGCGACCGGCACCAACGGAGGCACACACTGTTGATTTCAAGACTTTTGATCAGCAGAAAGAAAAGACCAAAGCAGCAGCTATTCCTCCATCAGTCGGGGCAATGGAGAAGAAAGAAGGTGTCTCTTTGAGAAATAAGATGAAAAAGGCATATTCATTCCCTAAAGAGAAGACACAGGCACTGTTTGAATGGGCATACAAATACAACAAGATAACACTACCTGAGCCAAAAAGACCTGATGATGCAATGAAGAAGGATGATCCCTTGTTCTTTCCATACCACCGGGCACTGGGACATGCCATAGAAGACTGTTATGTCTTCAAGGATGTCATGGAAGGCATGGTCAAAAAGGGTGAGTTGCAACTGGGAGAACACCAAATGGATCCTCAACGCCCCCACGAACCCCCAGTAATGAGGCAGGCTGCTAATATGATTTCTTTGTACCAGCAGTTGCCTGAAGAAGCTGCTGAAACCTGCACACAGCACACATATGAAGTGTGCTTTCTTACTCCTATTAAAGATCAAGTGGGATGGCAAACAGTGCCAGTTGAAGCTAAAGGAAGGCCACCAGTTTCTGGGACACTGGGTGCCTATATTCGAGTCGTTGCTCCAAAGCCAGCTTCGCATCCAGTAAACTCTGCATGGCACACCACAGAGTCGCCACCAGTCGTCTGAATATTCACTCATAATCGAAGGAAGAAAACTCTAATGCCCATCCACAAGGAGGTGAGCCCCGAGTGACGTCTACAACAACATATCAGTCAGCTCGATGAATATATACAGTCTGAGCCAAAGCCAATACTGGTGAAGGATCATATCCTCTGGGAACAGCTAGAAGGGTTGACCATTGAAGAGCAATCAGAAGAGAAACAGGGAAAGCCTAAAACTGACCTTTTCTGGGGGCATGAGCCAGATAAGGCATGGCGCCGGAAGAAGAATAGATCAAAAAGCAAAAGGAAGACAGTCACCATACAATGCAACACTCTATCGGTACTATTCACCCAGTCGGGGGAAGAAGATGAAGAAGGGTCAGTGGACAGTCTGCGCAGCGAAAAGGCCTACAAAGGCAACTTTCGCTCCCGGATGAATTTTAGGGCAAGGTTTTCGATCATGGTTCGGGAACTCGACGAGGAAGAAAAGTCATGAAGACACCCAATGGGACTCTGAGAAGAAAACCCCTCCTCTGATGCAAAACCACTCCTTCACTCTGGGCATCCTTCATAAAAAATGCAAGCTCCCTCCAGCCATGAGGTGGTTTTTGCTGAGGAATATCATCCTGTACGATAGTCTTAATGAGTTTCCTGAACTGCCCAGCATATGAGTTAATTTGTAGTTTTAATGAACTTTCCTTCTGACCTAACTCCTCGTTACTCCATGTTGAGAGAAAACCTACTTCATCTGACTTCCCCAACTCTTGATGAGATGAGTGAGATTCTAGTCTCATGACCTGAATCATGACTCTGTCCTCTGCATGTACGTCGGCCTCACCCTTGGACGAACATCCATCTGAAGCCCCAGGAGAGCATGAAACCAGACCGTTCGGGGTGGACTTCTCAGACTCAAGAACTTCGAAGGACTTTCCAGGCTTGATAGCTTTCAGACGTAACCCACTCTCCTGTGGCAAATCTTCCCATCCTCCCCGCAACATAGGAGACGTCAAACCGTCTGCCAATTGTGCAGGGATATCGATAGGGAGACCAGCTACAGATGTGCAATCCTTGCAGCGTGGAGACATGTCCGATGCACCCTTCAAACCTCGCGGACGCCGATAAACTTGGAGGGTTACCCTCCTTTTATGCCTCATATCCTCTCTCCAAAGTCCTGATATAATTTGGTATGCCAACTTGGATATTGTTTGCCGCCAATCCACCTCTCCAATTTGAAAGGAATTTTCTACTTCTTTACCATCATTTGTAACTACCCTTGCCTTACATGTGTTTGAATTTTGAACAAGATTGGTTGGAATTTAACCCCTGGATTTATGCCACGACCCACTGTTACAATCCGTCCCTGTGATATTGGAAAAGAAGGCAATGCTCCCTTTAACTTCAAGCCATCTATTTCTTGGTTGGACCGAGTTGTTGGACGATTCATCGGTGGCAAGTTAATCCATGGTGACCTGGTTGACTTGGTCATCTTCAACCCTTGGATGATCACATCACCACCAACCCTAACATCCTGTGACTAAGTACAGTCTCTTTGTAAGATGGTACTGTGATTAGGGAAAGGGTTTCAACCTCAACAAACACCCATAAACATGCATTCTGCTATTGAAGTTTCACAACCTGTGGGATTTGGGACAACGGATTGACCTCTACCAGAACTCGAACAAATTGCAGCACCTTCTATGACCTCGTATCCTCATCAACACCAACTAAGAAACCAAATGAAGTCACCAGACTAGCAAACACCTCCACACTTCACAAAGGCAATGGAATTCTGGCCGACTGACACTAACATACCAGACCTTTAGAAGCTGCTCTCATACCTCTCCCTTACTCCCATGCAGACCACACTAACGATGTATTTTTGACCAGAAGTCAGGCAGATCGGAGGACTTGCTTTGATCACAACATCATTAAATAAATTCGAAAAACTATTTGACGACAGAATAGTGACCAGCCACTTAGATTCATCCTTCCAGCGCTTCCTTATCGCCTGCACAACGTCGTCATGCTCTACAAGACCATTCTGAACAACACCCACTAAGGAACATCACAACCTCTTCACATTCCGCTCAAAGGACTGAGACCATGGTGCTTCTCCAATGACAAACTGCTTGGGTTCTGTCCACACCTCTGTCTCCTCGACCATCTTAGACTCCAACGGTGGAAGCCTTGCAGCGCAAGGATGGCAGTATCGGTTTCGGTACCGGTTTTGGTACCTTTTTCGGCCGGTAACGAAATTGATACGTACCGGTTTCGGTTTCGGCTGAAACCGGTTGAAACCAGTGTTATCAGAACCGGACCGGTGCCTGAACCGGACAATGAGCTGGTTCGGTTCGAACCGGTTTGACCGTTCAATCAAACCGGTTTGAACCGTGATGTCATTATAATATTGATATATGGATTCCATATTGGCACCTCTGTGAGCTGACGTTCATTAATTGACGACTTCTGCATCTGATGCCATTTTCTGTAACATTTCGACCCCGACAGAAACCCATTATTTCTCCATTTTAAGGTCCTTTTTCACTTGAGAAAGGGTTCCTATGGCTTTCTAAGGCTGGGAGGATACTTGACCAATGAATATTCTCTTCCAAATCCCATTAAATTTGATTTTTCTAATTTTTCTTGAATTAAGCTCCGAATTTTACCTCTATAAATAGGGACCCCCTCTCCCTTGTGTTTAAGGCCGCACTCTTTGATCTTTGGGAAACTCTACTGGAAGGTGGAGCTAAGGAGGGAGAAGGAGACTCCCTTAGGCCTAAAGCTTCATCCCTTGGAGCATCTTGTTCCTCGCTTGGAGCACATTGAAGATCTAAAGCCCTTCCATGGAGAAAAATAACCAATAAGCCTATTTCTCATCTCCTTTCTTTATTTTTTTATGCATTTGGTTCATGTTCATGCATCATATTCATCTCCTCTTCTTTTCATTATATTTATCTCAACCATGTTGAGATCCTCCATTGTACAACAGTTGCACCCTCCTCTTTTCATCACATCATATTTTCCACCCTTTTGCATTGGGATTTAAGGCCAACACCAGGAAGGTGTGTCTATCTTCACGAGCTTTATGTTTATGCTTGTTAGAACTTGATGCTACACACCTTTGTATTCTAATCAATCTCTTCTTTGTTGGTGTTTGTTGATTTTGCAAGGGTAATCTTTAAGGAAAACTCTCTTCATCGGCTAGCCGATTGAAAGAGAAGGTGACGCTCACAATCTCCCCTACTTTTTCAATGGTATTTATCGCGATCCCTCCTTTGTTTATTGTTAACTTCCTTTGAGTCCCACGTGTCGGCTATCACAACCCCCTTTAGAATCCACGCATACTCCCTTTCTCCTCTTTCCTTCTTCTTTTCCGCGTTATTAATTCTTTTCTTTTAAGTGAATTTTCCATAATCTACAGTGGACTTTAGAAGCGTGTTGACGAGCACGGCCTCGACTAGACCCTTATTTGTGTTCCGTGTACGGTATCTCAATGTCTACTTGGGGCATGTAGGGAGACACCTGGGCTTGTTGTGCATCCCTTGTTTTGATGATGACAATCTGTATCTCATTATTTTTACCATAAGCACATGCCAAATGTTGAATTGAATTTAAGTTGATTATCAAATAAAGAAGCTCTATGGCATTATAACTAACTGGCAAGTTGTTTGATATCCCAATGCCCAATGCAGGTATTTTGATGAATAACTGGACCAGCTGAACAAGAAGAATGGGCCAACTTGAACGCAGAAGGTCAGCCTTCAATATCTCCAAAACAGGTCCAAGCATGCAGCTGGGGTGCAGAGCGCCGACCTAAAGGTGGCTGAGAGTCGACTCCTGGCTCCCAACAGAAACTGGGTTTTGCTAGTAGGTGGAGAGAGTCGACCAAATGGTGTCTATGAGTCGACTCCTGGCTCACAACAGAAATTGGGATTTGCTGGCAGGTGAAGAGAGTCGACCAAAAGAGGATAAGAGTCGACCAACACCGGAATTGCAGAATTAAACGCTAGAATCGAACCAGAGTTCTCCAGATCTGAAACCCATGATACTAAATCCAAATGGGTGCACACTTAAAGGCATCAAATCAGCACATGTGAGGGATCCATTTGGTAGTTCAGTTGCTGCAACAGATCAAGACCCGGTCTCCAACTTCTTTCTTGAATCTAGGAGGATTCCTAACCTTCGCCCAGCAGAATTGTAGGAGACCTGTGAACTAAATTTTTGAAAGTCAAAAAAAATTGGCATTTGGCGCGTGAGAACAAGTGGGAGGAAGAACATAAAAAGGGAGAATGATAGCAGAAAAAGGGTGTGAAGTCAAGAATACAAAACGGGGTTCACTTGCGACTAGAAAAGAAGGAGTTTTCTCTGCAACCAGAAAAAGAAGCTTCAACAACGAGGAGCTTGCAGATTGAAGCAGAAGAAAGGATGGCTTCAGTCCTTAGCATCAACTGAGCTTATTGTTAACTTGCTTCTTTTTTGGCATGTGTTTAACAGACTAGATGGCTTCTACTTCGGGCTCGTCTTCTCATGCTCCCGAGGCTAATCCGTTCAGCCCAAAAGTGACTTGGGCAAATATTCACGAGCTAGATATAGGTCCTAACAAGATAACAGTTCTTCATGAGTCTTCAGACTCTGAGACTAATACTGTAGCCCCTTCAGTTCTTTTGGTTATAGCTGGGACTTTTCGTTATAACCACAATGAAAGATACCATTAAGATCTTCCGAAAGATATGCACCTTTTGCCCTTCATCTGTCACCTCACTATTTCTGGGAGGAGAGATGTCATGATGGCCCGGAGAGTCAAGCATGCTATTCTTGTGGAGCGAGATAGCCCAAGAGGAGTGGTTCATTGCCATGAAGCCATCTATCTTCCAGGAGAACCTCGCCAGTGGAAGGCTGTTCTGTGGGTTGCTGAGCTACTGCCTGCTCTGAATATGCTGACTCGAGCTCTTGAGTTTACCCTGGCCAGGTGGGATAATGTCATAGGGCGTCTGCAGAAAGAAGTTCTGGGTTATGGCCTTTTTTTGGCGCTGATAAAGTGTGGATATCGGGAAGAACCCTTTATGCTAAATTGCCTGGCAGTCTACTTCAAATATCAGCTTGTTGCCGACTGGTTTGAAGATTTGAAGGTTATAGATGCACACTCCTTCCGCACTGGGGTAGTGGAATTTATAGACTATGTTCAAAAAGGGTATGCCCCAATTTTGATCAGAGTGAGAGTCTTCAACAGTTTTTACGCCTCCCGATTTCGGTACCCCATTTCGAAGGGTTTGTGCTGCGACATGATCGAGGTCTTCAACTCTGAATTCAACACGTTTCATATAGTCGAAGGTGAAACCTCGATGGATTTATGGAGCTTGTTACAGCTTAGCAGCCAACCCATTGATGGCGAGCCATATGAAGAAATCTACCTTGCTGACTATCTGAAGGATGAGTGCCACGACGAGGGTCGATACTTCATTGGCCTATCATATCGTTACTTGATAAAGGTATATAGGACATTATGCTTGTCCTACTATGAAGATTCATCCAGAGCTTCCTCATCTCGAAGCAGGAAGAAAGAAGACCAGAAGAAGGTTCGGATGGGCCTGTGGAGACCTGGACCAGAGCCAGATTTAAAGCAAGCTTGCCATCCTCCCTTCGCCAGGCATATCAAAGTGGGCAGAATCTAGCAGGCATTGATGCTGTGACACACTGTGCAGCTTTCTTGACATATTGGCTCTGTTCTTTAGTTCTCCCTAAGGGAGATCAAATAGTTATTCGCCTAGAGGCCATTTACCCAGCTTGTCAGATGGCATGGGGTATAAAGCTATCTTTGTGTCCGGCAACACTTTGCTTGATTTACATGATGCTGGGGGAGCTGCGCAAGTCCCACATCCCATAGAGTCTGAGGACTGTAGGGCCTATTCACTTCTTTAATGCCTAGGTGTGCATGCTATTTTCGGACTTTGCACCAAGGACACTCCAAGCGCCGATGTTGTACCCGAGAATGCTTGAGTTTGCTAGCGTAGAGCTGGATATAGCTACTTAGCAACTTTTCTCTATCAGGGGCTAGCTGACAAAGGTCCCAACAGACTTTGCAGGAACAATTCACTTTTGGAGCTTGGCTGCCCATTCTAGCCCCTTGGTTAATTGCCAACATGAGTGCAAGATGGAAGCTACTAAAACATACAGCCATCCTATATCAGACATGCCCACGACGCAGCCCATTTTGGAACATGAGCTGATCGAGTGGGCGTTCGCTATCTGCCAAAGTGTTTTATTGTTTTGGAAGGGCGGGACTATCTTTCTGGAGTTGTACTACCCTTTTCGTTTTGGCCATAACTTCGGCTATGACCAACATATTCCTCCTTCGTCTGCTCAATTTCCCCTTGATGGCCAGACACATCAAGGTGCAGTGGTTGCCACAGAAGGCCGCTGTAGGTGGGATTTTTTTTCATCGCCGAGAAGCCAACACTTTCAGGGTTTTGACTCCTTGACGTGTTCCTTGAGTCCCTTGCAGCATAACGCCCCCAAGTCCCTTCAAGTACTCCACAGTGGTAATTATATAAACTCCAGGGAAACCCTCCGAAAAGGGACCCGCACCCCCTAAGCACTAAACACCACCCCCTTTGGTGGAGAGTGATCTCGTGCCCCCTCTCTTCTTCTCCTGCTCTATTTTCCACCTACGCTCTGCCAGTTCGCTGGCTTAAGCATCAGAGGGTTTTCCCGAGGGTTTCCAACCCTGGCTTCTCTGATCCGTTTCCTACCTTACAGATCCCCCATTGGTGGTAACGTCAACCGTATCGACGTCTCAGGACTATGCGTGAGATCACCCCTCTTCATCTGGCGTCGTCTGTGGAAAATGTATGAAGAGCCAACATGGTGCGAAGAAGTTCTAGCAGGAGAAATGCCGACGACAAGGGAAAGGCATCGGCGGCCACAAAGGGGGAGCGCACACCCGCACATTCCTCTATGGACCCCCTCCTTGACCAGCAAACTGACGCCCTACCTCTGGCGGCCGCATGGGGACAACCCACCCTAGAGGTCCCCGACGCCCTTCAAACCCTCAACACCAAACAGGACACCCTTGTCGACCTGATGTGGACCCAGGTGGCCAAGGAAGGAAGATCACTGCCCCCTCAGGTGAGCAGAAGCCTCTCGACAAATGGCTAGAGGCCGCTTCACCCTCTAGGGTGGGTGGCTTATTCGCCACGGGCCAGGTGGGCCCTCACAAGCCCCGCCTCCAGAGCAAGAAGCCTCCTCCAGTCTGAGAGTGAGGAAACCTAGGCAGCCCTGGCACCACTCATAAATAGAAGCTCCTGCTGAAGAACAACGGGATGACTGCTATTACCTTTACTATGCAGTGTCGAGGAGGCTTGGCGAAGTCCCTGCTATTACCTTTACTATGCTCCACGCAGGGAGGGGGATCACAGGGGTGGGGGCAATCAATTACACGCACTACCCTCGCGTAGGAGGGGGGAACGAGGGGAGGGGAGGCCAAGTAGTGATCGTACGGCGCACTCCGAAGTCCAATCATGGTGATGCCAATGCCGGGATGAATCTTGAGGGATGCCGAAGGATTCCAGCAAGCCCGACGTTGAGCCGTTGCCACTGGAAGGTGGAGGTGGTCGCTGCCGTTAGCCTGCGCGGTTCTGCCTCGCAGGGCTGGTTGGCGCAGTCATGGTGCGTCGGCCGCTACGCTCGCTGACGATCTCCAAACATGGCGGGACCAGCTTGTTGGCATAACAGACAGGGGGTACTATGGATCCTCAAGATTTGGCGGCCGTCTGAGCTAATCGCCGGTCGGGGTCGCCAAAACGGTCGGCATCAGATTCCTGGGTAGATAGCAGAACAGGTTGATGGTTTCCGGGGTGGAACCATCTGTGCTGATATCGGATCGAGACAAAACCACTTGCGTTGGTTTCATATCGTCGAAAGAAACAACTTTGATGAAGTCGCCTTGGGATGAAAATGAGCAGAGGGAGGCGTGCCGATGCTGTCGAGGCTGCTGCAGGATCGGGGTGGACTGGGTTGCACCCGTCAGGCGCAGTCGTGGGAGAATGGACGCCCCGGGCTGTGCTGACAATGAAAGCAGGCGGGACCACCTCGAGGTCGAAGGTGACTTGTGCGGGAAGAACTCTCATGAAGGTGGCTCTGGACGATCCACACAGGAGAAGTCGGTGTTGGCGTTGCTAGGGGGCACTCAGGAACAGGTGCAGTCCGGGTGCAGTTGCATGGAAATGACTGTAGCGGTTGACGCCGTTGACGAAACGGGACAAGACTTCCTCAGCTGCGAAGAAAACTCGGATTAGAACGATCCCACAGAAGGAGGCTCAGGCTGATTCATGCAGTAGGCATAGGTATGGACACTGCAAGCTCTATCGATGGTTCTGCTACCAGTCTAGGTGCAGCAGAATGAGGAGAACTTCAACGCCGATGCCGGGGGTGATGCCGAGGGAGGCCGGGACCACCGTGGACGTTCCTGGAAGGGGATGGGGCACGGGTTGCAGAGAGGAGGGGTGGCTGGAGGTGGCGGCTAGGTCTGGTAAGTCAATCAATATAAGTCAAACATCATGAATTCTACACATACTACACTTTCTAATTTTATTGCTGAAAAGTGTCGACTCAAAGAGTCGACTCTTGATGGTTTTGAGACTCTTGGTTAAGTTCTATATCATCTGAGGTCAATGCTTGCACATATTGATGCACATTACCCAGCATCTAAGTCAGTGCATGTTCTTGTCACCTGCATATAAGGTCAGTGCAACTACTGTAGCAGTTGGTGCATGTCTTGCATATAGCATGATAAGGTCTGTGCTGGTTTCTATAGCACACTCACTTGGTCTGTGCATATGAGCATTCCAGAGTCGGTGCACGTTGTGTCTCATGTGCACAAGAACTCTGTGCAGTTTACTATTTAACTCGTACCAAGTCAGGGCATATTACTTATTACTTGCATCAACTAAGGTCGATGCAAGCTCTAGGTCAGTGCACGTTTTACTCCATGCACATGCACACATAGTCATTGCAGTTTAATAGAAGGTCGATGCACATTCTGTTGCTTTACATATAGCCTCAGTGCATGTTTTGCAATCCGCATTTCAGGTCGGTGCATTTCATGCTCACACCATCTCTAAGGTCAGTGCACGTTCTGTTGCTTTGCATATAACCTCGGTGCATGTTTTGCAATCTGCATTTCAGGGTCAGTGCAATCTTTGCCTTGCGCAATATAAGGTCGGTGCAACTTTTGTTGCTGCACAAAGGCCAGGTCGATGCAATGTTGTCCCTTGCATAAATCCTGCCGGTGCTATGTTTGGTTTCTTAGGCATACGGTCCGTGCAATCTTCTCCCATCAACTAATAGGGTCCGTGCACATTCTCTCATCCAGCATATAAGTCTATGCATATATCCTCTTGTGCATACCCAACGTCTGTGCATGTCTTGAGCATAGTTGTCTCATGCTATTCAAATCTGTGCACACTTGCATAATGCATGGCCCAGTCTGAGCACACATTGTAGCAGGTTTAGGGCAGTAGAGGTGTTTGAGAAATTGCCTGACTAGAGAAGGGCAAGCGCGTGACTACTTAAAACACGCATGTGAACTCCAAGAAGACTTCACATTTAATAAACCAAATTCTCTCCTTAGCCAATCAACTCAGAGGGAACAATCTCATTTGCAGGAAGGCACGCGGACCCAGAGTGCAAATGATGGGCACGTGATCAGAGGAAAGGAACATTCTCATCCAACACTTGGACCAATGGAGTTTCAGTAGGGTTATTTTGCCTCATCCTTTCGGAGCCCCTATTCCTATATAAGGATACTCTACCCTTCGAAGAAGGGTGCTGGAAAAAGCTACCTCTTGTCTTCATCTTGAAAAGAAAGCATCTCCAGCAGCAAGAGAGAGAGAGTAAGAAAGCCAGTTCGAGTGAGGAGAAAGATAGAGAGGTTTTTGAGAGTAGCCAGCCAAGAGAATTTGTTTATGCTTCTATGAAGCTACATTGAACGTTATTTTGTTTTCTCTTTTCCTCTTTGTTCTGATCCTTGTTTTACAATTTATGTTTTCTGAGTTCCCTCTAGTGTGGAGAAAGGGAGACATTGTCTCCGGTTGCGAGTGTGCCTAGGGGGTCACTCGTGGGGTTCCCTCTGGTATAGAGGAAGAGTGAAATTGCCCTCTGGTTCTGGATTTACAGGGAGCAAGTCCAGGGTTCAGGTTCTATGGGGTGTAAGACCTGGGTTGAGGGATTTGTCTCCCTTTGGGCAAGCTGTAAGGCAGCGTTCTGTCGCAGACTGAGTCTGTTTCGTTTCTAGCCCAAGCTAGTGGAATCCTTGTTCGGTGTGAATGAGGGGTGGACATAGATTGCTGTTGGCAATTGAACTACCTAAAAACTCCTTGAGTCCTTGTGTGATTATTGATTTATCCTTTATGAGTTCTCTGACTTATGTATGGTTGAGTGCGCTGTTTACATTGCCTTTATTGACCTATCATCTGCTCATTCAGTTGGGTGTGTATCACCGCTTGCTATATGGGGCATTTATTTCGTGTGAGAGTGTTTTCTATCGTATGTTAAGAGTTCAGATCTCTAGTATCTCTTAAGTCAGATTGAGTCTCTAGTCATATTCAGGTCGATGCTTGTTCATTCGGGTGCATTGAAAGGTCGATGCACTCTCATTCATTGAGATAGGCAGGTCGATGCACTTGACAACACTTAGTCTAGAAAGTCAGTGCATATGCATTTCTGTTGAGATATATGGTCGATGCATCTTCCACCTCTCTGAGTTATCAGGTCGATGCACATATGAGGTACCAACCCAGAAGGTCGATGCATATATGTCACTTAGACCAAAAGGTCGGTGCACATGTGTAGTGTTCATGTTTAAGGTCGATGCACTTATGCAGTGTTCATCTTAAAGGTCGACGCACATATGCAACATTCATCTTTAAGGTCGATGCACATATGCAGTGTTCATTTTAAAGGTCGATGGACATATGCTTCGTTCATCTTTAAGGTTGATGCACTTTGTCACAGAATGCATTGTCAGGTCGATGCACTCTTTATACTGCACACACTCAGGTCGATGCATCTCATGCATCATGTTCACAACTTGTGCTATAAGGTCGATGCACCTTATACACAGGATGATGCTTGCAACCTGGCAATTGGAGTAAGGTCGATGCTAGTGACCTAGCAATTGCAGCAAAGGTCAATGCATGTTTTGAGAGATCAATGCTAGTCTGTTAGCCCTTGCAGCATTAGGTCAGTGCAATAGAGGTCATCCCTATCAAGGTCGATGCACCTTGTTTATTTACTATGAAAACAGGTCGATGCACCTTCTTTAGGGTCTACCTGTGTTAAAACTAGAGGTCGATGCTACTATTCAGACATACTGCATGGGTTAGTCTTACAGGCTAATGCATCTCAATTTCGCCTTGATGCTTGCAAAAATGTGTGTAGTCCTTTGACATAGTCAAATCTGATTAAAACACTTGGGATTGAAATTGGGCTTAAGAATATTATTTGCTTTATGACTAATGCTCTTTCTATTTTGATAACCCATAGTCTCGTTCGAACACCTAGGTTACATGAAGGCTGATCGCACGTGGAACTAAACTAAAGCTAATGAGGGGCACGTGATCCAAGGTAGGAGGCTGTTCTGATAACTTGCCATGTGGATCATCGTACCATCTGATCGTGACACGTGGACTCTCGAAATAGGTGAGAATGCGTTATCCACACGCCCAATTCCTGAGCTCGTGGACCCCAGGATTCGTGCTCTATAAAAGGCTCTCTTGTGCTCAAAATCAAAAAACCAAGACTAAGAAGGGACAAAGAAGAAGAAGATTTGAGAGCAGATTAGCAGGAGAGGAGAAAAGAGAGCAAGAGAGCAAGAAGAGTCTGAAGAAGTGAAGGAGCTAGTTGCTGAGAGTAAGAAGAAGAAAACAGAGCATTGTTAAGGAGGTTGAGTGATATGGCTCTGTACTTACTTCTAGATCAAATCCAGTGTTAGACTGCTCCATTGGAGCTACATTTTCATTTCTTTCATATTTTTTCCTCGTTTTCTCAGTTTTCCTTTTAAAACTCTCTGTAAGTTGTGAATCAGTAGAGCAAGCTGTGGTGCTCAGCAAGTAAGGTCTGAACCTTGGACAATAAGCTGTGAAGCTTAGCGATTTGTAGGGATTTTATCCCCAAAGTTGTGGATCAGCCGTTTCAAGCTGTTTGGTAGGAGAATCCTTATTTGGTTAAGGGGTGGACGTAGATCTCAAGCTCGAGATCGAACCACTTAAAAACCTATTGTCTCCTATGTGATTGCATTTCTATTCTGCTCTTCGATTAGATGAATGCGTAGGATTGCTTATGGCTAAGCATGCATTTACTTGTCTGATACATTCATCTGATACCTATGCCAAAGTCCTTCATCCAATAGGTATATAAAAAGACATTGTTGGAAAGATAGGTTACACCTATCTGGAAATCCACCTCTTGCGTGAGGAGATCTCTGATCGAACCTCTGCCAAGTACCAAACCTGGATGTCTGACTGATTCCTGATTTGAATTGTGATAGCTCATTATGCATTGCCATCACTGAGAATTGATTTGAAATTCGTTCATCTTGAACTTGTGGAACCACCCTGGCTATGCCACCAGGGAAAATATTACGACACCTATATCGTGGAGGCCTATCCTCATAGATAAAGGCCCCACTCCGAGACCACGCGGTCCGAAAACACAGTCATGACCTCACTATCGTGAACTCTACACCGCCTAGGGAAAAACCTCGGTAACGCCCATCGAAAACCCTAGACCTCTACCTTGGGAAAACACCTAAAAACTATACACAAAATTACGTCTCACAGATGAGAAATGGAACCTCGAGTCACGAGAATCTCACAACATGTGACGGGAGTACCTACCCACTAGAAGCAAGACCGGATGAGTCCACCGACGACTTAATCCGCAGCCTCAGATGTCTCCCTACTCGGCCCAAGCAAAAACTGAGACACCGCAATAGTAACCAGGAACATAGAACAATGACTAGCTGGAGTCATGCTTATCAGTGCAGGTCTGACGCACCCAGGCATGTGTGCTCACACAGACTATGCACCCTAGGTCAGATCCTCTAGTTGGCTCTTCCCCAAAGCCCAGACTCAGGCTGCGCGGAGGAGCCCTATGGTAACCAACCTAAAAATCGTCTCTCTCGGATAACGCTCTGCACCACTCCCCAATGGGTCCGAACCCGTGTGTGCAGAAAAGTTACAATTAGTGGGGGTTCACTAATGTGAACACTGAAAATCACACATCCACCCATTGCGAGTAACGTAAAGTAACAGGTGGCTCAAGACCACCAGACTTGGGATGGTCTTCTAGACCTACCAAACCCAATGATCTTTGAGTCACGAGACTCGGGTCAAGATCGCTGCACGTGACGGCACAACACCGTCAATCTGGCCTAATCCCTAGGTCTGAAATCACGGTGACATGATTCCCAAGGCAACTCACAAGCCGTCGAGTTAATCCTTTATCCAAGGGACACACGAAAAATCTCCAACCCCAGGCTGGTCAACTAGACTAGCAGTTCAAGGCCATACACATAGCCCACGTGGAAACTACATTCCCGAGAATTACACGATGTGCAAGAGCAGCCCCCGCACTCATGCCGACTCACGACAACACGATCTATCGCAAACACAAAAGCTCAGAACATGTGGGGTCACCTGGACTCTCTAAACACATGGGCATGCAAATCGAGATAACGAGGCACCTCCGGACACCCCCAAAAACACGAACATAGGTCCCACGATGTCCGGGACATGCACGAGGCCAAAGGTCAACCACTGGGTTACAACCGAGTTGACTGGAGACCAACACAATGCAAAACGGACACGACGAGCATGAAGAATTGTCCAGCGGTCCTCTCTGGACCGTTAGGGAGCCTAGTGGTCTACCCCTGGACCGCTAAGGCCAGCCTAGCGATCTAGCCAGGACCGCTAAGCCCTCAGAACTCACGAATCCCAAGCGGTCACTCCAGGACCGCAAGGCAGAGCCTAGCATTCTTCACCAGACCACTAAGGACCCTGGCAGTCTATCGCGTGACCGCAAGGCTTGAACCAACATAAGGGGACCCTAGCAGTCTCCACATGACCACTTGGCACCCTAACGGTCGCTGGAAGGACCGCTAGGTCATCCCTAGCCCGAAAATGGCAAATAACATAGAAAACCCATTCCATGCCCCGTTCACGCCCACGTGAAGGGGGAAACAAGGGGAAGCTAGTCCCCTACCTCTCTAGCAGCAAGAGGACCCATTTAGACCCCAAAAACGTGATCAAATCACTAGATCGGGCTCACACCCCAAAACATGCTCTTTTTCCTAAAACACAAAAATAAATCCTCTCGGCTCACCACGGCCTACAAAAGTCGCGAGAAAGGAAGTACACGAATCAAGGATCCGTCCCCCTACCTCCACCGAAGATTTCGTACACCGAGAATGCCGATCTACGAATAAAATGCCATTAAACCCTCACCGGGACACGAACTCACGACCGAGCTTCCACGCGCCACCGGCCCTCGGTCCTCGACCCGTTCCTCATTCCTTTCCTCGCCGTCTCGCCCTCCTTAGCCACCGTCGGTCGCCTGGGGGAGAGGGGGAGAGAAAGAGAAGAGATAATTTCTTGACATATACCCTCAACTTTGAGAATAGTAATCTACCCCCTCGTTCACAAGAGATCACATGGGAAGCAAAGGGCTGTAGATCGCCTAGGAACACGACGAGATCTCGGACAGTGTCATTCATATCAGATCATATAGGGAGCCCTCTGGATCTCTCACAGTAGGGGCGAGCAATCATAACAGTCAACAGGCACGGCAGCTTGTAGTAGGAGGCGGTCGATGAGCCTCCTCACGTAGGGCAGTGGCAGCAGCCTCATCGTGATAGTGGCACCCTTGGCTCCTATAAACTGGGCATCCCCCCCTGCGGACAAGGAGACCTTCTCCCATCTCCCCCTCCCCCTCTGGGATCTCCCTTCTTCTCCAACCTTCCCATTCTCTTTGCCCTGCAGTGCCTCTTAACGTCTCCCCTCCGATCTCACCCTCTCCTTCTCTTCCACCCCCCTATCTTCTCCTCTCACATCCCCTTCCTCTCCTTCTTCCTCCTCCTCCTCCTCTCTCTATTATCTCCCTCCCCCTCCCCCTCCTTATGCTCGCTAGCAGAGCCCCTGTTTGGTAGAGGGGCACCGTGGCTTCACCCTCAGCACCATAACCTCCTCCTTCACCCCCTCTCAAGCCCTCTCTCTTCTCTTAATGCCTCTCCTCTCTCCCTTTTGCTCTCCCTCTTGCATATACATCACTCCTTTACTTTGTTCGCCAGGCCCCTTTCACTCATCCTCTCTCCCCCTTGTGCCTTCCTCTCTCTCTCTCATCTCGACGCTCGCTCTCTAGAACTCAACCCCACGTCGATGCTGCCTTCAACATGTCGCACTTCTCCCTACACTTACACCACTCATGCCATACCCCACACACTCCACTATCCCCTCGCCACAGACATGCTCACACTCGTACATACATGTAGCACACAGTCGGCTACGGCTTCTCTCTCTCTCGCTTTCCCTCCATTATGTACCATGGCAGCCACCACCCTCTCTCACACCTACACACACGTCACATGCCCCAGCTCTCTCCCTCTCTACTCCCTCCTACTAACCCTCTCCATTCCCTCTCTTGATCTCTCTCCTTGACTCAGCCAGCCACCCGCTCCATCTTCCCACTGCACACACCCATACGGACACACGTTAACAGACACTGTCACACAGTGTTCTCCTCCTCATCCTGATCCATCCCTCACTCACCCCCTCTCCTCTTCACAATAGGCCTCTACCTACACACACCACACGTGGGCCCCTCAAGCACACATACCATGCTCACACCGCCATGGCCCGTCACTGCTCTCGCCCACTCTCTCTCACTCCCTATCTTCCATACACCCACACACACGCAACCCACACTACCACCACTTCTCTGGGTCGACCCTCACACCCGAGGAGTCGACCTATCTCTCCCTGCCTCTCTTCTCACCGTGTTCACCGCGTCTACTCCCTCTCCCTCTCTTCCACTCCACCTTCGCACCAGTCGTTGTTTCCCTTCTCGCTGTCCTCACCTCGTCGCCACCGCACCCACACCGCTGCACCCTACTGCACATCTCTCCTCCCCATCCTCTTCCTGTACACACAACACACCACTGGACGTGACTCTCCTTTCTTTCCCACACACTCCGCGCACCAACCCCCTGTAGCATTCGCCACTCTCCCCCTCTCGTGACTTTGCACATTACGCCAAAGTCCCTCACTCCCTCTCGCGTTTCTACTCAGAACCCCCTCACACTCTCATCCCTTCTCTTCTTGTCTCTAACACTCCTCTTTCCCATCTCCTCCTCCCGTTCCTACCACATTGGTGGCCTTCTTGCTCCCCTCATCATTGCATGCATGGCATGCATGCACTCCACCCTCTATCGGTCACTCTCACCTCACCTCTGCACACACACACATCGTCTCTCCTCTTCAAAGCACCGCTTTCCTCCTATGTTGCTCCCCTCTCCGTTCTCTTCTCCCCCTACTCTCCGCTATCTCTCACACGCACACACCTCACTCAAACAACCTCCCCCTTCCTGCTAGCCTTTCTCTTCTCACGGTCCCTCTCTCTCTCCCTCTCCATGATGTCATGAGGTAGCTCCTCAGCCTCCTATCGTCGTCGCTCCTCCTCCATCTCAGCTATCCAGGCATCGCGCTCTGCCATGGTGGCTGCCCGGGTGTCACGCTCCTCCTCAGCCTGGACCACCCAGGCTAGTGCATCCTGGATCTCCACTACCTGTCAAGGATCAGTTATCTCCCCAAGTCAGTAAAAGAGCGAAAATGTGTAATTAAGGTTCGAGGCAAGCAAACACTCACACGAGCCGTGAGGCCTGCTGCTCCAGAATGGTGCATGGTGACCTCCGGAGGAGGAGCCTAGGGGCTAGAAGATGCTCCACCTGTCATCCCCACTGTCGCTGCCAGCTGGGCATGCTGAAACAAAAGAACAAATGACAATCAGTAACTAAGCATCAGGAACCTAGGTAAACGAAAAAAAGGGGGGGCTTACCAAGATGCCTAGCTCCTGACGAGTGACAGTGAGCTGCTATCTGGCATCCGCCAACTGGGCCCACAGGTCAATGATGATGGCATCACGGGCATCCTACATTCACAAACATATAGATTAGTGACACATACATATGCATACATTCATAAATAAAAATAAAAAAAATACTCATTTCATACTTACCCCTGCTGGTCTGCCGAGGTGGAGACGCTCCGCATGGTTCTCCCGGTAGCGCCGCAGGTAGTCGGCGTTGTCGTGTGCCTGTAACACAACCGAGACACCACCCTACTGCCTGTCCTAGAACTGGGTAGGGAAACGTGTATGCCAATCCACGAGCTTTGCCTTGCCTCAGGTCTTTCGCTCGATGCGGCCCGGCTCATCCACGTCAACCCACTCTTGGGCAAGGACCAGGGTCCTCATAGCCAACCTCAGTCGGAGTGGCTCAATCTCGTTCAGGCAGTGGACCTAAACATCCCGCTTGAAGCGAGGTCGGCTGGCCTCGACCTAGGGTTGGCCTACGTCGTCCATACCCAGGTAGGGCCTCTACACCACCTGCATTATCACACGTGTCAGTTTCCACATTTTGTAAATAAAATAGATATACATAAAAAAATCATACCATGGCCTCGGGATACTCTAACAGCTCACATCAAAGTGACGTAAGCTGGTAGGAGTGTGACGCCGCAATCATGATCGTCCTCCACCGTCTGGCTAGTGGCATGATTGTCGGGTCCCACTGCCTAGCTCTCCCCATCGGGAAGTAGTAGTAGCTTCACACCTGCATCCATCACATGTCCTTAGCATAGTCAATTGCATAAGCATGAAATAGAACCAACTATAAATAAAATTAAAAAAAATTACCTAGAGGAATGGTGCGAAGACACTAACTGTCGTCTCCCGATCTATACCCTAAGATAGATCGGCAATCAGGTAGGCAAGTAGGGTTGCTCCCCACGCGTAGTACCCTACCCGGTCCAGGTCTGCAAGGATCCCCAGGAAGTGACAGTGGATGTCGTCTCCATTCATCCCCAGTAGCAGGCGGCCCAGCAGGAAGAAGAGGAACCTCTAGAGGTCCCGATCTGCCCGCTCACGATCACAGGCATCCTGGCAGAACACCCCGCGGGTGGCTCCCTCTAGCTATGCTAGAAACTCCACAGGGCCCTCGCCGACGCACTGACGAGCATCGACGAATCCCAATGCCTCCATCAGGTCCGTATGGTAGATCATCCTGCTCTCCCACTCCGTGGTGCTCGTCTCCTGCCCCAATAGTGCCAGGGCACCCTCTCTGTAGTCTGGATAGGTGATCTCGCTCACTGCATCCTTGTCCACCCATAGTTCAGTGATCCGGACCACGTCCTCTAAACTAGGCACCATCTGTCCCCAGGGCATCAGGAAAGCCCTACTCGCTTGGTCCCACCTCTTCCTCAACGCCTGGATGAGGTGCAGGTCGAGCCAGAAGGGCTCGATCGATAGGAATGCCCCAAATCCCATGGCATCCACTCGAGCCCACTGAAAGTTCGGTAACCCTCTGTACCCCGCTACCACCAAATACCAGCTAATCCAGGTCCTCATCATGGCCATGGACGCCGATCCACGAAGAAATTGCCTTGACTATCGAGTGGGAGAGGCCAGGTAGGGCGGAGAGGAATATATTCCTCCAAGTTGTCGATGAGTCGCTGTAGCCTCTGGAGAGACGTTAGCTCTGCTGGGGATTGCAAAGCAACCACTTGTTCAGCTTGATTCTTGAGTCGCCTCTTGAGATTCTTCCTTTTGTTCCTCTCCTATTTCTTGGCAATGGCCATCTCCAGGGGAGTAGGAGAAGGAGGCACTAGAACTGGAGCTGACGGGTCCACACAGAGATGCTGTCGAGCCGATGGGTTTGCGATGTGAGGTCGGCGACTCCTCTTTGCCCGAATCTTGATCCAGCACCTTCCGATTGTTGCAGTTGGAAGGTGGCATTGATCGCTTGTTTGATGACTTCGAGTGGTAGTTCCTGGTAAGCAGGGGTGCTGGGGCTGGTGTCTGACGATGTGGATGCAGCTTGATGCCTTAACCGCGGTGGCTGTGAGAGTTTACCAGGAACCGGTTGACTCGTACTGGCGTCTGAAGACGTGTGCATGATTTGATGCCTTAGCCGCGGTGGCGAGGGAGGCTTTCCCTGTTGAACTCGTGTACTGGTGCTGGTGTCTGAAGACATGTGCATGGTTTGATACCTTAGCCACGGTGGATGGGGCTTCTATTGAGAAATGGCCTGAGGAGCATGGGTAACATCCTGCTTCCCGACTTGACTCTAGTAGTTTGGCTGAGTGCAGGGTCGAGCGACACTCGACGAAGTCTTGGAGCCTTGCTGCCCCTGTTGGCTATCTTGATCTCTCACGGCGGATGGCCTTTGTGATGGCAGACCCAGCTTGCGAACTATTGGGAGGACCTGGTTTGATCGAGTTGGGGCCTCGCCCAGCTTCTATTTTACCTTCGTATCCTCGAGCATTGGAGTCGGAAGTGGAACAGGGGGAAGGTGAGAAGCGCTTGAGGAACTCATGGTAGCGTCGCCCACGAGGACATCCTCTCGACCGAGAAGGAATCGAAGGAGCTTGGCAGTGTCTTCTATGTGAAAGGGCAGAGACTCTAATTCCTGCCAGGGTCACCATTGCACGGCTGAAGTGGAGGGGGTTGGCTGACCGGCCTGTGGTGTCGAGAAATTAGGGGAGATCGGGGGAGCAGGAGATTCTTGCTCCCTGCATCTCCGCAGTCGCTCGAGAGCTTCCCAATTTTGGATCTGGAACTCGAGCCATTCTGGCGTGTACTGGTAAGGCAGCTCATGTCCATTTTCTTGGGGAGGATCAGGCTGCCCTGGCATATTTCTGGCAGTGCTTAGAGTTTCTTCGACAACTTGTCGCAGTTGAACAAGTGCCACGAAATTTCCTTCGGCGTCAATCTGCTCCCACCGGATCTATTCCTGGATGAGGTACTAGACTTCCTAACATGACTCAATCACGTGGCAAATTCATGCATGAAAGGGACAGTACTGGGGGTGATTAAAGTCCCACTAAGTGTAGTCTACCGGTAGGTCGCGGGGTAAGATTTATGCCCGCTCGATGAGGACGTCGAAGAGTTATCGAGTTCTTTCCCTAGGGAAGGAGAGGGGTCATCGATCGTGCTAGGGCCGCCACCCTGGGTACCAGATCGAATGCTCTCTCCGATTGGAACTGGGCTCCTCTGATTCGTCGTCAGAGAGAGAGAATGCAACCATCATGTGGATCACGTTAGCTAGATGGTGAACCACACGTGCTACTTTGGCTAGTCTGGACCACATATGCGGTTGTGGAGGATCGATTAGACCCCTCTTCATTTGAATGAGGCCGTCTCGGATCAACTTCTGTGCCTAGTTCTTGAAGATGTAGCAATCTTCAAGATGGTGCCCCAGCATGCGGTGGTATGAGTAGTAGTTGGGATCATCAGTTTTCTAAGCTTTGTCCAGCTTGCGGACTTCAGGTAGTTCGATGATCCTCTGGGCCATGCAAAGGTCGAAGAGCATCTTCGTGTGTTCCTTCTTGAAGGAGAAGGGAGTATCCATATGCTCTGAGAAGGAGGGAGCAGTCGACTTATGAGGTGGCCTTTTGTCGTAATCACTCGTCCCAACTCCCTTGCTCACGAAATCTTTGCCGCATCCGCCGTCATTCGGTGACTTTGAGATGTCCGAAAGGCGCTGGGACCCGGCCTTCGCCAGGGCGACGACGAGGTCCAGCCTGCGCTTGATCAGGCCTCGGCCAGTTCGGTCGGGCCGAATCAGCAAGCAGCAATCAAACTTGAAGAGAAAAGGTTTTCTTATGGAACATGTGATTATTCAAATCCCGGAAAACGATGCAGTCCCGTTTCCAGCGCCGGAAGCATTCTGGTCAACATTCCACCACGGTACGGCCCTGGTAGACGGCATCCGCCTGCATTACGTCGAAGGCGGCCAGGGTTCGCCGATCCTGCTGCTGCCTGGCTGGCCACAGAGTTGGTACGCATGGCGATATGTGATGCCGCAGCTTGTCCAGGCAGGGCGCCGTGTGATCGCGCTGGACCCACGTGGCCTGGGTGATTCGGAGCGACCGACGTCGGGGTATGACTTGCAGACCGTGGCCTCGGAAGTTCACGGTCTGGCCGAAGCACTGGGCCTTCTGGCTGCTGGTCCCATTGATGTCGTGGGGCACGATATCGGCGCATGGATCGGTTACGCCTATGCCGCCGGATGGCGGACGGACGTAAAGCGGCTGGCCGTTTTTGATTCGGCGCTGCCCGGTATCACGCCACTAGCGACGAGCGGCATTCCTTCGGAGGAGGCAAATCTGAAGACCTGGCATTTTGCCTTCAATCGTTTGCCCGACCTGCCGGAGATCCTGCTGGAAGGACGTCAGCGCGAGTTCCTGACCTGGCTGTTCCACGCCAAGTCGGTGCACAACTGGGCGATTGGCGCCGCGGACCTGGAGGAATACGTGCGCGTCAACTCAGCTCCAGGCGCGTTGCGTGCTGCACTGTCCTACTATCGCCATCAATTCAGTCAACAGGGATTGGCCCAAAGCCGACAGCGCGCCGAACGCAAGCTTGAGATCCCGGTGCTGGCGTTTGGAGCACAGCAAGGTGTGGGCACGATGCTGATCGAGACGATGAAGCTGGTCGCCGACGATGTTCGGGGCGGCGTATTGAATGCCTGTGGGCACTACATGCCGGAAGAAGCGCCACGTACGGTTGCACGACTGATTTGCGAATTCGTGAATGAGTAGTGCTGCAGATGCTGAGGCGCTTGCATTACCCGGCTATTGAAATACAAAACGGCCTGACGTACGACACACCGAGCAGCAATCGCCTAGGTGACTTGCGCGCTCAATTTGTTACGCTCGGCTCGCCATCGGCGCCGTCTGTTCGTGGGCTACGCCGATGACCTTTTTCGCGTACGCACGATCCCTTCTCGCGGCACACCTACTGAAAGCCGGTGTGGCCAGGGAAACTCTCCAGCAGGTTCGGCGAGAAACTGAGGCTTTCTGCCGATTGGCCCGACCAAGCGAGCTTGTGGAGGATGATGAATTTCCATTACTCATGAAAGGCAAGGCTAGCCCTAAGGCGTCTAAGGTCCAAAATGCAGGAGGCCCAGCCGGGAGGGTTCCAAGGCCCCTCCCAGGCCGAGTCAGCCGGGCATCATCATAAGAGAGAATCCTCAGTCAGATGATAAAGGCAAGGCCAAGGTGCTAGAACCTCCAGCCAAAGCTCCTGCCAAGTCAGCGAGGCCGCCGATTGAAGAAAGGCCTCCTCAGCTCGAGCAAACAAACCCGCCAACTCAAGCAAAGCTAGTGGCGGAGTCAAAAAGCCCCCGAGGGGCGCACCCCACACTGGCAGAGTTCCAGGAGCTGCCGCCTGAAGTAATTGCTCAGGCAATTAATGTCACCTTCCAGGTTCAACCTGAGGAGGCCAACTGGACCAAGGTTGTCCCCAGAAAGAACGGTGTCATCAAGGCTCCTAAGGAGCCGGCCCAGGGTAAGAAGCAAAATTCTGGGGGCAAACCAGTCCCACCTCCCAAGCGAGGCCCTCTTTCTCCTCAAGAGGCAACGCGCCAGAAGAAGCAGGAGAAGAATCACCAGAAAAACTTAAGGAGGCGACCGAAGAAGCAAGCTGAACAAGCAGCAGCTATGGAGGCCCCCAAGGAGCCGACCCCTCTCCAACGGCTTCAAAAGCTCATAGATGAGCTGGAGGAGTACACTCCCCCGTGTCCCACCAGGATCGTCACTCTGGACGAATATATCCCTTGGGACAAGCTTGGGCGGAAGGTCCGCCTTCTGCAATGGCTTCGAGAGATGGCTCACCGTCTTGAAGAAGGTGAAGACTTTCCAATCCCGGAGGAGCTCTCCTTATTCTACAAAGAGGAGGAGCTCACCGTCGAGATGCTCGAGGAAATGCTGCAAGAGCTCTCCTGCAATATGGTGGCGATCCCACCGCCCAACAATATCAATGTGCCTTCGGCTGATAACACCGGAGGCAAGGCTCCTATGGCCACATATCAACGTCGCTCGGCGAGAAACGGCCAGGGTCGCGGCTAAGGACGTAGACGTGAACGTGAAGGTCCCCTCACTCTCGACCGGGTCATAATTTTCAGAGGAGAGAAATCGGGTCCTGTCCCGGAAACCCAAGTTCGGGGAATCCCCTTCATCTTGAACTCCCCAGAGGATTCATGCCCCAGCTCAGAAGCTAAATCGGGTGGCGTTCCTTTTATAATCGCCTCTTCTGATGAAGAAGAAGACCCAGCCAATTCTCCAGTGCGTGAGGAGGCGTCAGACAAGGCTAGCCCCTCTAATGGGGTCGAGCCTACAAGCCAAGCAGGTCCTTCTAACGAGGGCCACCAGGATGAAACTTTGCCACCTCCGGAGGAGTCTCTGGTCTCGCTGTTCCAAGAAGATGCGGAAGGCCAAAACGAGGAGGAGCGCCCCTCTAAAAAGCGGGAGAAGCCTCGCCAGGCACCGAAGACCCTAGCGGAGATCATCCCGCCATTTGACAAGACCCGTGCTCGGGCGGACCGCAAGATCATTCATCACATGAAGCGGTTCCCGACAAATGTCACCATCTGGGAGGCTATTGCTTGGAGCAAAGACCTCAGGGAGGCTCTTGTCAAAATACTCCAAGACCCAGAGGCTTACGAAGCCCACGTGGCAGAGCTGCAAGCACAGACATATGAGGCGCTTACAGCCAACATATCCTTCACGGACCAAGACATGTTGTCGTCCTCTTCGTGCCACAATCGCTCCTTATATATGCGGGGGACGATTAATGGGCATGGAGTAAATCGTATCTTGGTTGACGCTGGAGCAGCCATCAACATCATGCCTCTGAAGACTTTTAAGTCTCTATACCTGGCACCTTACTTACAAAAGGTGGGCGCAGTCAAAATTTCGGGATCCAATCAGGATTCCGAGAAGGCGCTAGGTCGGGTTGAAGTCAAGCTGGCTTTGGGTGATTTTGTCACCCAAGCGACGTTTTACATCATCAACGCCGACACATCATATAAGGTGTTGCTCGGGAGGCCCTGGCTCCATGAAAATTGGGTTGTCCCGTCAACTCTGCACCAGTGCATCAAGTATGCCAAGGGAGGGGAGCAACATACGGTCTTTGCAGATCAGGCCCCTTTCCATCCAAATGAGTGCCACTTGGCCGATGCTGCCCTATACTTTGGGGAGCCAACTCTAGTAATCCCCGAGCCTTTAAAAGACAAAGGGAAGCAAAAAGTGAATTGTGGAGCTGAGGAAGGACAAATGTTCACTGTCAATCAAGACATGGTAAAGCTGCACAGGCTAAGCCTTCAGCCCGCCTCCAAGCCGACTCAGCCGGAGAGGTGGAATGTTGACTTTGAAGCCAACCTCATCAGCCAGGTCATTGACCGAAACATCTCCTTGCCGCTTAAGTGCCTTCAACTCTCGTCCCCACAGGAAGAGTATAAAGTGGAGCAGTTGAAGATCTTCATCGTTTCCTATCAACGGAGAAGAAGGAGCAACAAGGGCAAAAAGGGGGACAAGCCGATCATCTTTTACAAAGGTGACTTAGTCCCACCGTGCCCTCCTGAAGATGATTTCGACTGGGATATTCCCATCGATGTGGCGCCAGAGCCAATCCAGGAGATGGACGACATGCCGAAGCACATCAGGGAAATGTGCAAGAAGCAACACATCCCGCAAGCTCAGGACCCCGCGCGAGCGGCATATTTCCATCAACTGTGGAACCCTTCGCAGGTCCGTGGGCAACCTCTCTTCTCCCGCAAAGACACGCGGGGACTCTACTACGACTAGGAGAGGGACTTCGAGGTCTATTTTGCAGTCAATGCCATAGGACTACTACCTCCTCATCACGGGCAAGCTGAAGTTGAGCCCAAGATTGACGACTCTGTAAGGGAGTCCGATGAGACGTCAATGACAACATTACCCTCATCAGAACTCAACAATGACCACCCCTCAGAGGGAAGGGCAGCCCAGTCCGCCAATCATCAGCAAGATCAAATAAGTCTCCCGACTTCAAGCCACGAGCAAGAGTGCCTCGAAGAATTTGAAGTCTGCCAAGCAAACTCTGATGATGAAGGAGACTTCGTCGACCTCCAACCAACTCCACCCGAGCTCGAAGACGGCAGCCAGGCGACCGTGGACGAGTTGATCGAAATCAATCTCGGAAGCAAAGAAGACTACCGCCCGACCTTCGTCAGTGCTCTCCTTAGTGAGGAAGAAAGGCAGTCGTATCGACAACTCCTAGAAGAGTTCAGGGATTGCTTCGCCTGGACTTATAAAGAAATGCCAGGACTTGACCTTTCTGTGGCTGAACACGAGCTGGCAATACTTCCAACAGTCAAGCTAGTCAAGCAAGCCCAAAGGCGCATGCGCCACGAGCTGGAGCTGAAGGTCAATGCTGAGGTTGACAAGATCCTCGATGTGGACTTCATAGAGCCTTGCATATATCCTGTGTAGCTCGCCAACATAGTCCCAGTGAAGAAGAAGAACAGTCATGTCCGAGTCTGCATCGACTTCAGGGATTTGAATAAGGCATGCACAAAGGACGACTTCCATGTCCTAATCACCGAGACAATGGTTGATATGACCACTGGTTATGAAGCCTTGTCCTTTATGGATGGGTCGTCGGACTACAATCAAATCCGCATGGCCATCAAAGACAAAGACCATACGGCCTTCCGATCTCCTAAGGGAATCTTCAACTATAAAAGAATGCCATTCGGTCTGAAGAATGCCGGCGCAACCTACCAAAGGGCAATGACCAAGATCTTCGACGAGATGCTGCATGACCTTGTCGAATGCTATGTCGATGATCTGGTCGTCAAGACAAAAAGACGGGAAGATCACCTAGCCGATGACCGATCTGCGTCGAGTCTTCGAAAGGCTTCGACAGTACCAACTCAAGATGAACCTAATGAAGTGCGCCTTCGGCGTCTCTAGTGGCAAATTCCTTGGCTTCATCGTTAGATATCAGGGCATAGAAATCGACCCCGATAAAATCAAGGCCATCAGAGGTCTGCCTCCGCCCAAGAACTTGACAGAGCTCAGATCTCTTCAAGGGAGGCTCGCCTATATTAGGCGATTCATTTCTAATCTCTCAGGAAGGTGCCTGCCTTTCGGCGAATTGATGAAGAAAGGAGCACCCTTCATATGGGACGAAGATTGTCATAAGACCTTTGAACAAATCAAGGAATACCTCCTGACTGCTCCAGTCCTAGGGGCGCCTGTCAGAGGAAAGCCTCTTATTCTCTATATTGCTGCCATGGATGCCTCCTTGGGAGCGCTGCTAGCCCAGATCAATGAAGAGGGCAAAGAGCCGCCATTTTACTACCTCAGTCAAAAATTGATCGGACCTGGGCATCGGTATGCGCCCATGGAGAAGGTGTACCTAGCTCTGGTGTTTGTCGTCAAGAAACTAAGGCGCTACCTCTTGGCTCACCGAGTGGACCTCATCTCAAAATGCGATCCACTCAAATATCTGCTCAGCCAGCCCATCCTCTCTGGTAGACTTGGCAAATGGGCACTCATCCTTATGGAGTTCGACATCACCTTTGTCCCACGCAAGGCGATCAAGGGACAAGGAATGGCGGAGTTCTTAGCAGCACACCCTGTGGATATCCTTCCTCAGAAGAATTTGGAATGAAATTGGAGAAGGAACGCCATGAAGGGAAGGTGGCAGGCGAACAGGACACGAAATTGAAATGGCGCCCAACAGCTTGTCGTCAATTAAAAGGGCAACCTAGCAACGGTCGCAAATTCCTAGATAAATTAAGGAAATAATGGACTTTCTAAAATTAAAATTGAGAAATAGCGCCTGCTTGAAAAGGCGTTCATTAATGAGCGCTCGCTCAAAAGGGCATTAATACTTTGAGTTTAAATTCCAACAGAAATCGTAAAAAATAGGAAATGGTGCCCGCGGGGATGATCGCTCCTCATTTAAACAACGACCCTCTATGACGGCGTACATAAATTACGCCAAGAAGACAGTCGCGAATTGCAAATAAATCCAAAAAAGAGAGAAAAATCTCATATTGAGTTAGTAATGAAGTCCACTTTGGGGCATTACGTTGCGACATGAAATTTACTCAACATAGTATCAATTTTGATGTGTCTACAATAGTGCTGTCGAGCTGTCGACCGTTGTTTGTTGTTAGGATGCGTGGGATCCCAAATCAGTAGATGATGTTGTACAAGATGAACTTCCAGAATGCCTCACCCGTGATGTTCGTGAGAGGTTTCGCCTTGACCCATTTTATGAAGTAGTCGATGGGGACGATGAGGAATTTCTTTCTCCTCTGAACTTTTGGGAAGGGACCTAGGATGTCCACTCCCCACCGAGCAAACGGGCGAGGCTCCATTAGAGTGTGAAGTTGCGTCGTAGGCTGATGATGTAGGTGTGCATACATCTGCCATTGACTACAACTCTGCATGTACTTAAGACAGTCCTGTTGTAGGGTAGGCCACCAATACACATTCTGAAGTAGGCTTTTGGCAAGTGCTCGTCCCCCTATGTGATTGCCACAAAGCCCTCAGTGGACTTCGTGGACAGCTTACTTGGCTTCAGTGGGGAACATGCACTTGAGGAGTGGTGAGGACAACGAACGCTTGAAGAGGCGTCCGTCCACTAGCGTGAAATGTGCTGCCCGAGCTTGTATTCACCTAGCTTTCGAGCAATCCTTAGGGAGTTGTTACCGATGGAGATAGTCCAAGATGGGATCCATCTAGGATGGCTCGTATTCGATGGCATTGTCCTGAGGCTTGGGTTCCTCGGTCCTCGGTGGCTGGAGCTCTTCAATCAAGACCAATTGAGAGCTCACCAGCATCGTGGATGAGGCAAGGCAAGAGAGGGTGTCTACTCAGGTGTTATCCACCCTTGGTATATGTACCACCTTAAAATGAGAGAGGTCTGAAGAGACTCTTTGACCTTCTGGAGATACTTCACCATGACCGGGTCTCGGGCTTTGTACTCCCCATGAACTTGGTTGGCAACCAGTAATGAATCGTTAAAAGCTCAGAGGTGAACAACTTCGAGATGCTTGGCCATGCAAATACAAAACAGTAGTGCTTCGTACTTGGCCACATTATTCATAGCCGAGAAGTTGAAGCATGGGACATATTATAGCGTGATCCCATCCTGTGACAAGAGAAGCAAGCCAGCCCCATTTTTGCTCTCACAAGGTGAACCGTCAACATGCAACTCCCCAGATGAGAGAGTAGCTCCTCCCTCATCGGGGACATGCATTCGATGACAAATCAGCCAGGGCCTAGGCCTTGATGGCTGTTCTTGGGCAGAAGCTAATGTCGAACTCCCCCAACTCTATGGCCCACTTCATTATTCGCCTCGAAGCATTAGGGTTTTGGAGGATTTGACATAGGGGGTTGGTCAGTTGGGACCACGATTCTAACGTCCTGGATTTTCTTTCGAATATTTATCGGATATTTATGTGTATTTTTCTCTGATGTGCCTTCGGAACGTTGTGCAGGGTGAACCGGTGCGTTCTCTGACTCCGGAACAGTACCACTGCGTTGTGCGTCTTCCGAGGATCACAGAGGTAATTTTTCATATTTTTTTGAATTTCTGATATTTTTTGGATTTTTCTCTATATAACCCGTAATCCTTCTCTCTCTCCCCATTCTCTCTTTCTCCAACATTTGTCGAGACTCCCTCAATAGAAACTACAAATCCGAGGAAACTGACACGGTCAGTGCAGAAAACACACTTCTTTGGGTTGGCATAAAATATCTCATTCCGAAGTGTGGTGAAGACTTGGCAAAAGTGGTCTAGGTATAGCTCCAGGTTCCAGTTGTAAATCAAGCTGTCATCAAAGTAGACAACCAGGAACTTACTCATGAAAAGCCGAAACACCTGAGCCATGACCCTCATGAAAGTGCTCGATATATTGGACAGACCAAAAGGCATAACCACCCATTCATAGAGTCCATCCTTGATCTTAAAGGCCGTCTTCCATTCATCCCCAACTCGAATCCTAATATAGTGACACTCACTCTTCAGATTGATCTTGGAAAAGATAGTGGCACCAGCCATAAGGCCTAACAAGTCGTCCAATCGGGGGATAGGGAAGTGTGCTTGACCGTGATTTTGTTAATAGCATGGCTGCCAACACACATACGTCATGTGCCATCTTTCTTCAGTTTCAATAGTGCTAGGACTGCGCATGGACTCATGCTCTCTCTCACGGAGCCTCTCAACAACTCCTCGTTAACCTGCCTTTTGAGGTTTGCATGGTCCGCAGGGTTTATTCAATAGTGGGGCAGTTAGGCAAGGTGGCTCCTGGGATGAAGTCTATGGCATGTTGGATGTCACGCAATGGAGGCAACTCGTCTAGTAAGTCCTCAGGGAGAACATCCGCAAACTCCTCTAGAAGGCCCTTGACGGATTTTGGGAGGGATAGGGAGGCATCTTTCTCAACTTCCCGAGCCAAAAGAGCAAGCAGTGGTTGGCCTTTGTTCAAATCTTGCTCCAATTATTTGGCGCTGGTCAAACTGATTACTTTCTTTCCCTTGTCCTTCCCAATCTTGTTGTCAGCCTTCTTTTCAGAACTCAGGGGTTTGGGTTGGCTCGGCACCAACTTCACACGTTTGCCATCATGGATAAAAGATCAAATGTTTGACATCCATTGATGGTAATGTCCACATCAAACAACCAAAGTCTACCCAGGATGATATGCCCTACATCCATATTGATGATATCACACCACACCTTGTCCTTGTATGTAGTAAACTCAATAGGAATCAGGCTACGCTCCTTAACCTCAATAGATGTGGTGTCGATCCAGGACACTTTGTAGGGTTTAGAGTGAGGCTCCGACTTCAATTTGAGAGTGGTCAAAAGGCGAGAAGATACAATGCTGATGCAACTACCACTTAATCACCTTGCAGCTCCTCTCCAATTTTAGTGCATGTGTGGAAGATAGCGGTCCTCTTCTAGTCATTGATCGACTGGGTTTGTGTCAGGGTGCACCTAACCACACTCAACCTAGGGTCTTCACAAGATGAAACTGGGTGGCAAGGGACAACATTCTCAATGCACCCCACAAACTCACTCTCATCATCTGAGTCGTCTAAGTCTACCTCAACTTGGTGAACAACTTCATCTACATCCTCTTGTTCATCATCCTCATGCTCACCTTCAATGTAGGGGGATTTGGTTTAACTCGAGCACTGACTCGCCACATGGCCATACCCTTGACATCGGTAGCATTGAGTCCTAGGGTTGACTTTGAATGGTTCACTAACAACTCTCCGACAGGAGGGGTTTGACGCTGGAAGAGCTAGTGACGGGTTGGCTAGAAAGAAGAGGCGCCAGAACGGAAAGAAGTAGACTTGCCCGTAGACATAGCCTTGCCATGTGTGTCACGGACCTAAACGGCTCGAGAAAAGAAAGCGCCCCTAGATTCGTCCAAGTCTATGACCAATTGATAGGCCAACTCCAATGTAGGTGTGCCCTGGGCAATGTGCTCTCGACAATAGTCATCTCTCGCAACCTAGATCGAAAGCGAGACAAAGTCTGTGTGGGAATCTCAAGCTCTAATGCACTGCATCGGTTCAAATACTCATCAAATTTAGCAACAGACTTAGCTATTGATTTGTTACCCTGGGTTAGCCTATTCCATTGGTCAAGCATCATTTGGTGGAATGAGGGGAAGAAATTTCACTTTCAATAGCAGATGGATGTAAAATTTACTTTCTTAAATGGCTTAATAAAAGAGGATGTTTTTGTTAAACAACCTCCTGGAATTGAATGCATTGACTTTCCTGATTATGTGTATAAATTAGATAAGGTATTATATGGACTGAAGCAAGCTCCTAGGGCCCGGTATGACAAGCTAAGCTCCTTCCTCATAGGTAAGGGATTTTCAAAAGGTGAGGTTGACCAGACCCTATTAACCAAGGTAGACAACAAAGATATTCTTGTTGTTCAAATCTATGCAGATGATATAGTGTTTGGGTCAACTAAACCTGCCATGTGTGAGGAATTTTCTAGATTAATGACAAATGAATTTAAAATGAGCTTCATGGGAGAACTAAAGTTTTTTCTTGGATTGCAGGTCAATCAAACTTCATGGGAAAGCTTCATCACACAGTCTAAATACATCAGGGACCTACTGAAGAAATACAAGTTTGAGGACCACAAAGCTATCATTACACCTATGGGCACATCAACTAGTCTTTATGCTGACCTAAAAGGTAAATTGGTTGACACCAAACTATACAGAGGTATGATCGGATCCCTTTTGTATCTTACTGCATCTCGCCCAGATATACAATTTTTAGTGTGTTTGTGTCCAAGATTTTAGGCTAGTCCTAGGGAATCACATATGAGTGCTGTGAAAAAGATTTTTAGGTATCTATCAGACACCCTTGATTTAGGACTATGGTATCCTGCTAGGTGTGAGCTTGAACTTGTAGCTTACACTGATATAGACTATGCAGGGTGTAGGATAGATAGAAAGAGCACTAGTGAGTATTGTAAATATCTAGGTAGTTGTCTAGTGTCTTGGGCATCTAAGAAGTAACACACTGTTACTCTTTCCACTGTTGAAGCAGAATATGTTGCAGCAGAGAACTGTGCAGCCCAAGTCCTCTGGATTAAACACCAACTTATTGACTATCACATAAAACTAGGATGCATTCCTATTTTGTGTGATAATACCAGTGCTATTTCCTTGACTAAAAATCATGTTCATCATTCTAGGACTAAGCATATTGAAATAAAACATCATTTCTTAAGAGATGAAGTAAGTAAGAATGAAATTGAGCTGAATTTTGTTGAATCTGAAAAATAAATTACTGACATATTTACTAAACCCCTTGGGAATGAAAGGTTTAAATTTTTGAGAAGGGAACTAGGTTTATGTAAATTTCAGCATGATGATTGATTGTTTAAGTTCATTCTTGCTTGCTTAGAATAAATGTCTTTCTTATGATGTTTCATATACACATGACTCAGACTGTCATAAGATATTTGCCTGTCAGTAGTGTCATTGCATACCTTGCATTCTGTCCATCTTGATCTCAGAGGTATATCAAATGGTATGCTGGGAGAAGGGCATATCTCTTCTATCTGGAAACCCATGCTATGCGTAGAGGCTAGTCCTCCGCCAGATACCTTGAGTCAAGAGCACGTGATTGTGTCTTGCATTTCATGTGTTAAAATGTTATGTCCAATAATAATGCACATAGACAGGGGGAGTCTCTTTCATGTTAAGGGAAGTTCATCACATAGCATCACTATTTAAAAACTAAAACCCTAATTGTTCCTTAGATCTTAGTGGCACAGTGTCACTGAGCATTGCTTATCTTTTCTCTCCTGGCACACTTATCTATTCTCATCTCATGGTATCACATTCTTGAAAACCTTGCACCTTCTTTGATTCTGAATAAATGGCAATCTAATAATCAATTCATGACTCTAAGCTACTAAAATCAGAAATCTTCTCTTATAAGAATCAGTGGTGTACCATGAATAAACTAATGGTTTAAGCTTAATGGATTTTAGCATCTAAAGACTAACCTCAATGAAAAAGATTATTGATCACAATTAATAGCTCTCAACTATATCTTACATGTCATGTCTGATTCAATCTCTAAGAATCTGAAAGTCTATAAACTCAGGAATTCTTGGTTGAGAAGCTTAGAAGTGTGTATTATTTTTAAACAAAATCATCTGTAAAACCAAAGGGCAGCTGCATTAAAACTATCTCTTTTCTTGTTCCAGTTTTTAATCCGGTAGTTGGATCTATTCACCCCCCTCTAGATTCACTTTCTACTAGATAGATCGTGTTCCTCTGTCTCCAACAATTGTCCTGAGAGCCTTCCTCATCGGGAAAGTTTGCCAAACTGGGTTCTCCAGTCCAATGGGAAACACAGGGGAAGACTCGTTGATTGCTTGAGTTGTGGTACTAGCCCTGACAGGGAGCGAGATTAGGATTTCCCCCTCCTCATCCCCAGAGTTGTCAAATTTTTTATC
Organism: Amorphophallus titanum; assembly: GCA_024336825.1. NCBI lineage: Eukaryota > Viridiplantae > Streptophyta > Magnoliopsida > Alismatales > Araceae > Amorphophallus > Amorphophallus titanum. The sequence goes on from JANBPO010001714.1 coordinate 11,902,815, forward strand.
GATGCAAGCTTGGTCACCGACTGGCTATGTCGGGCCCATGACATTGACTGCGTAGCAGATGCAAAAGTCTGGGACCTAGTCGTAGCCAAGTCCCCGGGTATCTTTGTGGGAGAATGGGGGTTGCCCTCAGACCTGTGAAGGGGTGCACAACCTGTGAAAATATTTACGCCATGTGGAACCTTGCCATTGAGGAATATGCTACTTGAGGCACATTTCCCAAATATGTGGCGGCAAGTCATCCATCACTTGGACCACTTCAGGGGTGTTATCGACTTGTTTGGACTAGCCAAAGTCATCCTTTGATGGGGCTTGAGGGACCATGTCTCCCTTGTAGAAGACAATGAGTTTATCCCTGCTAGCCTTCTTCTTGCTTATGAATTGTCATTTGTAGGTAACTACAAATGTCGTGAGCCGCTCAACCTTGTGCTCTTCCGATGCACACGTGAGCTAAAAGCAATCTTATGGCAGGCATATGCCTCTGTCGATAGCTCGACTAATGAGATTAACCTTGAAGTCAATTTTGTGCCACTCAGGGCAGTCTAGAGTTGACTTGGAGTTAAGGCGTAACCGATGAAGCTTGGTCTTCTCCTCGTCAATGGAGAATAGGCCATCCTCATCTTCCTCAGAGAGCCAGCCATTATGATGCGGGACGACTATGAAACTCTATGGACTTGTGCAAACATTGGAATCTAGATGACGTGACCAGTGACTAAACCCATGATTAGACACCTAACGTGGTTCTAGAAGAGGCAAGCATGCCCCAAATCGGAAGCGCTAACTTACAGTCATCCCCGGCGAGGGAAACGAGGTGATCTGCATGGTTGAGAAATCAGCCTTGAGTCTGGGGTGGCCAGCTCACTCTTGTGCTCGGAACGAGTCACGGGACTGGTCACGCTCTCTTGCTAACAGCAGTGATTAAAGTAAACTAGCTAGGAACCTAACTAATGCACACGTAGCGGCTTCTAAAGTGCATACTAGCTAAACAATTAAGACTAAAAGGGAGGTGAGTGTACCTCCACACTTAGGGCGTGGGGAAGACTTCCCCGCCGTGATCTGTGACTCCCGGTACAAAGATAAATATTAAATTATAGAATTGATTCTAGGCCCACTCCACGTAGGGAGGTAACAGGTGACATATGGGGTCTGAGAGAACCAATCTCGGGTTGACGGGAAGCAATTGGTGATGCTCGGGCGGGTGGTGGATGACGACTCTGCTTCTACGAAAGCTGGCCAATAGGATAGCAAGCGGGGGTGTCCAAAGGGATGCCGACCTTCGAATAGCTTCTGAGGGTGGTGCTCCCCTTGGACGAAGTTAGTAGGTCCTTGGTTGATCTCTGGAAGTGGCGGTCACTCATTCACCTTTGACGCATTTTCCAAGGGATTCCTACGGTCACCCTTTCTTGCTATTTTGGTTCTGGACAGAGTTGTGTGCCTCCACGAGAATGGTCGCCATGCCCAGGGATGACGTCAGAATGAGGCGGGGTTGACGCCATTGCGAAGCTATCTCCAAGATCTACGATCCCAGACTATGAAGGGATTTTTTATGAGGGCAGAACATTTCGTGGTGGAATTTAAGTCTGACTGGTTCACAGATCCAAAACAGACATGGTTGATAGGAGTTCTCACTGGAAACTTGGGTTGACCGGGGGGGAGGCGATGGATCTGGGGCTTGGGATTTTTATGGCTGATAGGGGAGGCTATGAGGGGTGTGCATGAGTTTTATGGTGAATTTTGGAAGAGGCTTGGATGGCGAGATGGATTTTATGCATCAAAACAGAATCATCAAAGCAAAATATGATATGTTGCTATCATCAAAGCTAGACAACATATGCACAACAGGAGTAACAACAACAACACCAAAAGTAATAGCCGTAACGACAACAATTGGAAAAACTATGGCTGAGCCGCAAGCTACTCCTATCAGTGTGAAACATAAGCTCCCGCACTCACAGTCAGGAATCATCGAACCGATACAAGGGAACTCTGGCTACATTGCCAGGACATGTCACGACACCTCAGTCGTGCAGGCTCATCCTCAAAGACAAAAGCCCAACTCAAGACCACACGGTCTAAAAGCACTAACATGTACACGACCTCACCGTCGTGTACTCTACATTGACTATGGGGGAAATGGAACACAGACTACCTGAAGAACCACGTCAGTATAGATGAGAACTCCAACTCAAAACATGAGACAAGATCGTAAGTCAAAAGACTCACGCTCCACGAGAACCACACAAGCCACGAATCATGTGTCATGTGACAAAAGTACCTCCTCACTAGAAGAAAGGCCAGATGCGTCCACTGACATCTTACACTATGCCTCGGGTGTCTACCACTCACCTCGAATGCGATAATTGAGACACCGTAACAGGAACCAAGTACCAAGTAACGAGTGACTAGTCAGGGTCACACCCATTAGCGCTGGTCTAATGCCCCTGACCATGTGTGCACAGACAAGCTCAATACCTTGAGCCAGACCTCTACCTGGTTTTCCCCTCCCGTCGGACTGTAACGGCAAGGCAAAGGGGCCATCGACAACCAGCCTAAAAACTACCTCTACGAGAACTGCCCCGCCACCACTCCCAGGTGGGTCGACACAAAGTGTCGTCAGGCTACGACTAGCAGAGGCTCACTAGACACAAAGACCCTCTGAAGAAAAACACTGAAGTACAGATAGGCCACAGACATACCTATCGCACGTACTACTGAAACATAGGATAGCACACAACTGCCAGACTCAGGACAGTCAACTAGACCTACTAAACAACGATCCTTGAGGCACACGACTCGGGTTAAGAACGTCGTATAACACAGTAACATGCCATCAAATCAGCCTCGTCCCTGGGTCAAAAACCATGATAAAATATATGGAAGCAGCACATAATAGCCAGATCCAACCATCAATCGAAAGTCCTTGGCCCCATGGCTGCTCATCCGACTCACGCTTCCGCATAACGAGAAAACATGGATCACTTGAGCCCTCAAACCACACGGACATGTAAATCGAGGTAGCACAATACCTTAGAGCATCTAAAACATAGTCTCGATCTCCATGGGACAATCGAGACACTCATGTGGTCAGAAGTTGACCACTAGGTTACAACTGGGTTGACCGGAGACCATAACGACTCTCAAGAAGACTCTCGAAACAACACGGGCACACTACTCGGGATTATGGCACTTCTGGATACCCAAACACACGGTGATAGCCCTTACGGGAGATCCAAGACATCCACGAAACCAAGGTATAACCAAGGGGTCAAAGCCAAATCAATCAGTAGCCAAACTGATGCAAAAATAATACGCAAAATAGGTGGCGGTCCTCCCCAAGTCGCTACCTAACAGCCCAGGCAGGTGGCGGTCAAAAGATGGCAGCTACCTGACAGGCCAGGCAGGTGGCTGTCTTATCATGGCCGCTACCTACAGAACCACATAGGCATGAGGTGGTCTTGTCAAGGTCGCCTCTTGCAGAGGGCGGTCTTCCCAGGCCCATCTCCTGGAGATGGCAGTTTTGGCAAGACCGCCATCTCCAAAATGCCCTAAAAAACCTCGAAAACCATTCCTGGTTGCAATCCTTTGCCTGACCATTACTTCAGAAGGCAGTTAGTCGCAAGATTGCTACCTAGAACCAACTTAAACTGACTTAAAAGCCAAATGGCAGTCACCTAATGGCCGCCTCTTCATCCAAAATCAAGTGGCGATCTCTGGTACTATCGCTACTTCATTCCGAGCCAGATTTTGCGAATCCACATAGAAAACCCCCGTTCCATGCCCCAATCGTCCCAAAACGATGGGCAAACTGAGGCCTCCCTCGACCTGACCCTCAAGACGCTCGCCAACCCGAAGTGCGCCGACTACGTGAAGTCGAACCTCCTCGGCAAGGTCGACCAGCTGACGCGCGCGATCGACGAGCTCAAGGCCGAGCGCAAGCGGGCCGAGGAGGACGATGTCGACGAAGACGGCGAGTCCGAAGCCTGGGACGAGGAAGCTATCTGAGGTCGCCCGGCACCTGGTCGCGCCGTCGGGCATCACGCAGACGTACTGGAACCGGGTGCGCGCGAAGTGCCGGCAGCTGGGCCTGTCGTTCGACCGCTGGCAGGACGGCGCCGGGCGCCTGATCTTGGCGCAGCGCGAGGATGGCACGTTCGCCGCGGGCATCGGTGGCGCGGTGCTGTCCTGGCCGCGCCAGGTCGGCAAGACGTACCTGATCGGCGCGATCTTCATCGCGCTGTGCCTGCTGCGCCCGAACATGCTGGCCCTCTGGACCGCGCACCACGGCAAGACGATCAACGAGACGTTCCGCGCCATGCAGTCGATGTGCCAGCGCCCCGCGATCAAGAAGCACGTGCAGCGGATCACGAAGGGCAACGGCGACGAGGGCATCGAGTTCACCAACGGCTCGCGCATCCTGTTCGGCGCTCGCGAGCACGGCTTCGGCCTGGGGTTCTCCGAGGTCTCGCTGCTGGTGTTCGACGAGGCGCAGCGGCTCACGCAGCGCGCCGTGGACGACATGGTGCCGACGACGAACGCGGGCGACAACCCGCTGGTGTTCTTCATCGGCACCCCGCCGCGTCCCACGGACCCCGGCGAGATCTTCACCGCCCGCCGCGCGAAGGCCATCAAGGTCGAGGAGGAGCGCGCGGCCGGCGGCGACCCGGAGAACAACGTGCTCTACATCGAGCTCGGCGCCGACCCGAGCACGAAGCGGAACGCCGAGCGGATCGACTGGGCGCAGCTCGCGCAGGCGAACCCGTCGTTCCCGCACCGCGTGCCCCGCGCGGCGATCGAGCGGATGTGGGAACTGCTCGGCGCCGACTCGTTCTACCGCGAGGGGTACGGCGTCTGGGACGAGATCGAGCAGATCTCGCCGGCCATCGACCCGTTCGCGTGGCGCGACCTCGCGCTGCCGAAGGCCGTCGCCGAGCGGCTCGACGGCGTGCGGTCCTACGGCGTCACGTTCTCCCGCGACGGCACCTCGGTGTCGCTGTCCGGCGCGCTCAAGCACGAGCACGGCGTGCACGTCGAGACCATCGACCGCCGCCCGCTGACCGAGGGTACGTGGTGGGTGGTCGAGTTCCTGACCGAGGTCGGTCCCGACGGCCTGCCGCGGTGGAAGCACGCCGCGCAGATCGTGGTGTTCGGCAAGGCCGGGTCGACGGCGCTCGTCAACGAGCTGCGCACCGCCGGCGTGCCGGCACCCGTGCTGATCCTGGCGACCCAGGACAACGCGGTCACCGCGGCGACCATGCTGCGCGAGGGCGTGACCCGGGGCACGGTCTCCCACCTGGCGGACCCCGAGGTGCTCGACGAGTCCATCCAGCGCTCGCGGGAGCACAAGACCGGGCAGAGCGGCGCATGGGTGTTCGTGCCGATCGCCGACGAGGACGACTCGACGCCGGCGGAGTCGGTGTCCCTGGCCCACTGGGCCGCGAAGACCAGTAAGCGGCAACCAGGCCGCAAGACACGAGGGCGGGTGATGGCGTGATCGGGAAGAGCCCCACCCCGTACCAGGTGCCGACGACGATCGCAGGCCTGCCGCCCGACCTGCAGGACGTCTACACCGGCCTGGTCACCCAGCTGCGCGAGAAGGCGACCCGCAACGAGCTGCGCCGCACGTACTACGACGGCCACAACGTGCTCAAGGATCTCGGCATCTCGATTCCCCCGCAGCTGCGCAACCTCGAGGTCGTCGTCGGCTGGCCCGCGAAGGCCGTCGACAGCATGAGCCGGCGCACCATCCTGCAGGGCTTCACATCCGCGGCGGGCAGCGAGCTCGACACCGACATCGCCGAGGTATGGGACCGGAACCGGCTCGACTCCGAGGCCCCGGCCCTGCACCGATCGGCATATGTTGCAAAGTCTTCATCTGCTCTCATCTTTTCTGCTACCAGGTCGGTGAATGAATATTCGGGGCCGACCCGCTCTTGGAACCTCTATATGAACTACACCTATTCCTTCCAGTCTGTGATCTCACTAGGCTTCTCCAAATAAGACAATTTTTCTCGAACCTCCAAAGGCTCGTACTCTATGACATGTGAGGCATCCGGGACATACTTCCTGAGCATAGAGACGTGAAAGACTAGATGAACATGTGACAAAGCAAGCGGAAGTAGTCGATAAGCCACCTCGCCGACCCTTTACAAAATCTCGAAGGGCCCGATATATCTAGGACTGAGCTTGCCCTTCTTTCTGAATTGCATGACTCCCTTGGTGGGAGACACCTTTCGGAACACATGGTCTCCCTCTACGAATGCTAACTCTCTCCACCACTGGTCTGCATAACTTTTCTGACAGCTCTGGGCTGTGAGGAGTCGCTGCCTGATTATAGATAACTTCCCTGAGTTGTCTTGTACCAACTATGGTCCAAATAGCTACTTTCACCAGTTTCATACCAGCACACTGGTGATCTACATGGCAGCCCATAGAGTGCTTCATAGGGTGCCATTCCGATGGTGGAGTGGTAACTATTATTGTATGCAAATTCTATCAGGGGCAAATGATCGTCCCAATTCTCTTTCCATTTAATACTGTATGCCCTCAGCATATCTTCTAAAGTTTGGATAGTGCGCTTGGATTGCCCATCAGTCTGAGGATGAAATGCCGAGCTGAACTACAACTCTGTCCCCATAGTGTACTGTAGACTCTTCCAGAACCTCGCCGTGAACCGAGGGTCTCAGTCAGAGATGATAGATCAAGGCATACCATGCAGCCGAATGATCTCAGCGATGAACAGTTTCGCTAAGGATTCGATTGAAGTCTGCTTGTTGACGGGCAGAAAGTATGTAGTCCTTGTGAATCTATCCACAATTTCCCAGATGGTGTCATGCTTCCTTCTTGTCATGGGTAGCCCCGTCACTAGGTCCATTGTGACCTATTCCCATTTTCATTGTGCCATCTCGATGGTCTAGAGAGGACCGCCAGGTCTCTAATGCTCAATCTTCACCTATTGACAAGTGAGGCATTTGGACACAAACTCCGCTATGGCCCTCTTCATTCTTGGCCACCAATACATCCGCTTCATATATTGAAACATCTTAGTGCTACCAGGATGGATGGAGAACATCGATCGACAAGCCTCCTGCATTAAGTCCCTCTTCAATTCCACATCATCTATTACACAAATCCTTTCTCAAAACATGACCAGCATATCGATCCCCACAAGGAAGTGCTCATTGTTCAGTAGCTTCTACAGTGCCACATCCTACTTTTGCACCTCAGCAATCTTGTCTAAGAATGTGGGTCTAGTAGACAACCTGGCCAAGAGACAGAATTGCTTCCCTTTCTTGGGCTGTGATTCAATCATACCCTCCATCATATCCCATTCTCGATGCAAACTCAGCACCATCATCTTATGGCTGAGAGCATTAGCCACAACATTTACCTTGTCGAGATGGTACTGTAAGGCGAAGTCATAGTCCTTCAGGAGTTCGACCCATCTCCTTTGCCTCAAATTGAGTTACTTCTTAGTGAATATGTACTTGAGGCTCTGATGGTCAGTGAAGACCTCAAATCGGACCCCATATAAGTAGTGCCTCCAGATGGGCAAGGCATGGACCATTGCTACCATTTTCAGGTCATGAGTGGAGTAGTTCTTCTCATGGTCCTTCAGCTACCTCGAGGCATAGGCGATGACCCTACCATTTTGCATTAGTACACCACCGAGGCCGATTGTATAGGTGTCTGTGTAGACAGTGAAGCCATCGTCCCCTTGAGGGAGTGCCAACACTGGGGCTGAAGTCAATTTTTTCCTTGAGCATCTGAAAGCAGTCTTCACATGTTGTGCCTTATGTAAAAAGGTGTCGATCAACTTAAATTACTCAAGAAAAATATAATGTGTTTTAAAAGAAAATATCTTGCAAAAATAGTCAATCCACTTTTTTCCTATATTTGATTTTTTTGTGCTTTTGACTTATGATAAATGCAATGATGCGATGACTGACCTTATGCTCTATGTGTGCAGGGGAAAAGAAGAAACCGAATATCATGGCTTCAAGTGCGAGCGGTGTACCAAGCACTACCCGAGTATCAGAGATAGAGATTGGCTACTATGGGCTTCATGGAAGTGCTCAGCATAGAGGTGACCAGGCTTGACACTCCTCTGCTGTACGCTTTGCATAAGAGATGGGATCCGATCAGCAGGGTTTTCATCTTCCCATGGGGCCACATGGTCCCAACACTGGAAGACGTGGCGAGGATCACAAGATTAGGAGTGCACGGGAAAGCAGTGACCAGATGGACATACAACGACTACCGCGAGCTAGCCTAGGAGCTGCTGGGGCTGGACTTGATGAGGCCGGGGCATCCATCGTCCCAGTTGTCATGGGTGAGACTCCAGGAGAGCCTGGGGCTTCGAGGGGCAACAATTGCAGTGGGTGAGATACCGGAGCAGCATATCGACCGAGTAATCGAGCAGGTGTGCCCGAGCGTCACAGCGGAGGCCGGACCAGAGGGAGATAGAGTGTTGAGGTGATTTCTGATCCTATTGTTCGAAAAGCTATTGTTTCCGACTAGAGCAGATGTGATCAGTTGTAGGCTCTTGCCTTTGTTGGAGGATCTGAGCAGAGTGGGCAGATATGCATGGGGAGTGGCTATCTTGGCCTTCCTCTTCGATTCACTCAGCGCGACGGATCGGGAGACCATGCTGGGCAGCTTCTTGCCTTTCCTACAGGTAATGCTAAACTCTACTATTGCTATATGTGGACATATGACTGCTAAATGTTGACACATGTTTCTAAAAATGCAGATCTGGAGCTTTCTCTACCTTCCTGGGATCAGGCGAGGGACGCAGCTACATTCGGAGCAGATCCCCATCGCGAGGCGATGGGTGGTAGCATGAGACATGGGGTTGATCAAGAGATTGACCCGGACTATTCAGGGTGATATCGACTCCTTCCCGCATGCATCGGTAAGCTCCTGAACTTGAAACTCTCCTATCATGCTTCTAAAATGTTCCTTAATTGCTGACTTTGACTGACATGGACTTAATGGCCCTTCCAGGTGCGCTGGACACCGTATCAGGATGAGAGGCACGAGGGGCAGCCATGGGTGGAGGCTTCCCTGGCGTACGGTGGATGAGACATCTAGTTGCGCTGCCTCAATGTGATCGAGCCTCTGCACCACCACCTAATCATGAGGACGCGAGGAGTGCGCCAGCCTGAGGTGGTGTTCCCCCACCGAAATGACGAGCGTCCTGGGAAATCCTCAAAAGGGATCAGCGGTGACGTGGATTGGAGCTCCCGAGTGAGGAAGTACATTCAAGATTGGAAGCAAAAGGGCCGGGCAGTGATGGAGCGGGCTGACAGCGACGAGGCCTACCTGAAGGCCTACGTCCAGTGGTACGGTGACCAGGTCTTCTGTGGTACCCGATGACCGGTATAAACTCTAGATTCAAACCTTCCTATTTGATAGATTTATTTCTATATGCATTGACACTTGTCTTCTAAATGTAGCTAGACCCACAGGGGCGCATCGCCGAACTTGAGGGACTTCTCCACGCCACCGTGCAGCAGCGGGATGAGTACCGGAGTGTGTTGGAGCTTCTGGTGAGCTAACCCTAAACTTAAATGCTTATGATGATGCAAACCTGATGGACTTCTAAATGCCACGAACCGAGGGGGCCCAGAGTACAGGACCGGATGCTCCGTCCTCCTCTTCACAGCCTGTCGGAGGCCGTGTCGAGCGAGATGTAGAGTTTGCTCGGGCAGTTGAGTGGGCCGAGGAGGCTGAGGCCACCCTTGCGGAGTAGGTAAGCAACTAAACTCAATTTTCCCTTAGACTCAAAATGTTTTATGAAATATGCAAAATGCTAACCATGACGTAAATGCAAATGCAGGCGAGAGAGCTGACCGCAGCATTGATCGAGGTAGCGGAGGTTCCTCATCTCCAGGCAGAGTTAGCAGAGGCACGAGCAGAGACAGAGAGACTTTGGGTCGGGGCAGCAGACTTGGAGCGTTACTGGACCAAGGTGCGGGAGACACGACTTCAAGCTCATGATTTGAAGATCGAGCTCCGAGCGATGGAGAGAGCACTGAGGATGGTAGGCCGAGGACCTGAGAGGAGCGTCTCCCAGAGTGGTGCACCTAGCACATCAGCCGCAGACTACCTTACTGGTTCTTCCAGTCGACGGAGGAACGAGGAGGGAAACCAGAGACGGGGACGAGAGGAGGGGAGCACAGCCATGGGCCCATCGGAGAAGAGGCATGAGGGGACTGGTGACAGCGACAGACCGGGAGGCAGACCAGCTGAGTGACCTCGCTCTTTCATTTCTTTTCTTTTTCTTTTTTGACACACACTTATACATGACTTTTGTTAATGGAATGGAATGAAATGAAAAAGTCTTTTTATTTTTTTTTTAGTTTAGTTTGTGCAAAATGTAGATATGTGTGGATTCATGAGTATGAATGAATGTGGACAGGGGGACAGAGTGAGAGGCAGAGAGAGAATGGCAGGTTTGATTTTAAAGGAGAAGAAATAAAGTAAATTAAAAACTTGTAGCAGACAGTGTAACGGTCTACCTTACGACTGTCAGAGCTATGTAACGGATCACCATGAGGCCGTCAAAGCAAACAGAGAAATATTGGTGGATGCAAAGATGTGATGGCCCAATGATGGAGCGTCAGGGTGATGTGGCGGTCTTACGATAGACCGTCAGAGAGGAAAACCTGCGTAATCCGAGCAGGACTCTCCTGTGAGATCCCGAACTCGAGGCAAAGAGGCCTTAATCCATGCTAGAACCCTCCTAGACTTAGGATAAGGCTTCCTAACCCAAATCCTAACATTCCAACATCAAAACCAAGTCTTTATAAATAGGCATAAACCCTTAATTCGTAACTTAACCTAATTCTCTGCTACAAGTTTAGAAACTCATCAATCTTATCAAGAACATCATGAAGAGGAGCTATGGGTCCCTTGGCATGGAGGAGAGGATCTATACTGGACCTAAAGCAACCAGGAAAGAGCATGGGGAGCTGCAAAGACTAAGCTCTATCCCCAAGCACCTTAGTTCAAGCCCTCTAAGAGAGGTAAGTTACAATTTCATTCCAAAGTTCATCAATTTTCTGCACTTTTCATTTCTCTTATGATCTTCCTCTCTTCTTCTTCTTCTTTTCCCTTTTCTTCTAGCCTTTTCCTGGCCCAAGGTGTTACTCCAACCTAAAGTGGGTGGCTCCCATGATAAAGGAACTCCCTTTAGAGGTCATCCAAATCCTAAGGGCATGGCACCTTCAACCTTTAGTTGTCTTAGGTAAAAATTTTCAGAAATTATCCTTAGATTGGGCAAGCACTTCAGCCCTCATAGAGTTATGGCATCCACTAACTTACACATTCCTCTTCCATTCCTTTGACGCTACAGTCCTATTAGAGGAGGTAGAGACCTACCTATCTCTTTCTAAGACCAAGGTGGGGGATGAAGACCTAGAATGCCATACGGTTGAAACTATAGACCCATCACTCATTCTTAGTGATTTCATACATAGCCCAAATGATGTGAGGACCATGATTAGCCCACACCATATCGATTTAATACTGATAGCTCAATGGATAACCACATATTGTAAGAACAAGAGCAGTAGATTCGAAGCCATAGCTAAAGCCGTATCGGTTTGCTTGTGCGGAGTTTTTCTTTTCTCCACCAGTGACCACCTTCTTGATATCCAAAACTTGAGCATCATTAGTGGGTTGTGACGGAGAATGTCCATATCTCAAGCGATCCTTTCATAACTATGAAGGGCTTAGCTCAACTTGCTTAGGAGGACCCCTCTTCGGCTCTATGATACTTCTTGAGTGTTGGATGGGAGTGAGAATCAAATTCCAACTCAAGGAAGATCTAACTTCAACTAGCCGGACCTTCGGGAGCCACCCCTTATCCTTTATTGGAGGAGCATTTGAGTTTCCTTCACAGGTGGAGTGCAAGACAGCGGACAAGAAAATACGCGACGAATGGCGCCTCTTCCTCAATACATTGCCAACAGACAAGTTCACGATGCGACCAAGCGTTCTCTGGAGAATCACACTCAGAGTACCATGGCGGCCAGGCCTAGATCTACAGTTAGTGGGGGACACTATCATGGCGATCTACAACCCTCACCGGTGTCATCTTCAAGTTGGGCTACCCCTAACAATGGTTCCTGCACTATCACACTACCCTCCCCTTCTAGCTACGAAGATGGGGACCGAAGAGGACGAGAGAGCAGTCTGGAACGCACTGACCATGTGGGAGATCAGTAAAGTGCGTCCATGGCAAGAGGAAGTGGAAGAAGACGACGAGGAACGCCACGCTTATGTGAAAGAGCTGCACAAGATGCGGCCTTGCGCGGACAAAGCAATGAATGTAATTTGAATTTTGTTCTTGATGTACCAAAAATTATCAATCCAAGGATGTTGATTAAGTTCAGTTGAATGGGATAGAAGTTCTGTTTTTTGAAAGATATGGAATTGATTACACAATTAAGTTGAACTCGACCTGAAAATAGAGTTTCTACCTTGCGTAACGGACCTACACAGGGCCGTCACCTTACTATGACGGCACTTTTCACAAAAGTTTGTCTCATATAAGTAACCCAATATTGGAATATCTTCTGTATAAAGTCACGGGCTTCATACCAACCTATTGACATCCCTAACCTAGGGCATGGGTATTGAGGAGGGCCTATCTTGTCAGCTCATTAAGCGTCCGCCATCCTGTATCACGGGCGCCCAACTCTCTCAGGCCCATCACGCTGCATGGCAACCCAGTACATCATCTGCCCTAATGCAAACCCAATGTAGGGTCCGTACCTACATACGTCTTCTCTGATAGCGACACCGGTGCATGGTGGCTATAATAGTTTCAGCATGTATAAGTAGAGGATTTTGCCTCAAGTCTAGATATTAACATTAGAAGTGGTTCAAGCAATCTCTAGAACTAGTGGGCTATAATTGTTTATCCCCTTTGTATAGTTAATTATGCAGTTACAACAATGATATTAAGGCTAGCGCGAAGCAAATTAAGAAGTAGCAGTTGCAACGGATATGAAAACAAAGGCCAAAAGTTTAGATGTCATTTGCTATGAAATTTTGATTATTTTCTTTTTGGAAAATTGTATGCGAGATCACTTTATTAAGATGTGTTTGAATAAACAAGTTAGTTGTCCTATCCACTTTCTAGACATCCGTTCAATATTGTTTCTATTTGGAAGTGTGGATTTCAAATTAATATGTGATTGTGATGCGTTGGGCCGCAATGATATGTCACACTTGAATATGTTAGTCTTTTTTTTGAGACAATGCGGGCTATTATGATTTAATCATTTTAGATCAATGAGAGCAATCTAACAAGCCATTGTATCACTTATGATAATGATAAAATGTCCAAACACAGGAAAGCCATAACAATTTTGATATTTTTTAGAGGCGGAAAAATAGTCTCCCAAATCTCGTACCACACTTTTAAGATTTATTTGTTGAGGAAGAACGTCTAACCATCCATAAAAGCCTGCAGACATCAAGGAAATAGCGTCAGAAGGAGCCCTAGGCGTTACCCTAGGGGACAACCCTCCGATGTTTAAGGACTGTGTTACGTGGGGATCCACAGAAGATGTAGAAGAGAGAGGAAGGTGAGAGCAGAGTGACCAAGCCTGGAGTTAGGGTGAGACTTTTGGAGATACTCGTTGTGTCCAGCGAGTGCTCGGAGAGTGCTCGTAAGGCTTGAGGCGTGCTGGGAAATAGATCTGGGCCCTGCTCTGTAGATGGCTCTCAGTATGTCTCAACATGAGTGTCGTGTCACCGTATGCGTGTGTCCCCTATCCCTTCTGATAGGAGGTCTATTTATAGTGGTTGCTTGGTCGGTGAAGACCCATCTCTTAACAGGGAAGGGCATAAGGTAACGCCTCCCCACGACCATGAGGAGTTTTTCATTGTAAGCCCATTTCATCCAGACTGTGTGACCTTCAGGCGAGTCTTACGACACTCTTGGGACTTGCTCACTTTTATTGGAGTAGAGGCCAGTGATGGCGGGAGTAACGTTCAGTCGTCGGAGGGTCATCTGGCGTCTGATATTCGTGGACTGGTGAATCCTATGCCCGTCTTTATTGGGCTGCTTGGTGTGGGCCACCGGCTGTCAGACGTCCGCTATGTACCATGCGGACCTTGGGCCGTCACGGGCCTGGCGTTAACTGGTTGTACCTAGGCCGTATTGATTTTACCCTCCTCAATACTAATATTTCATGTTTCAAGAACATTAATTAATGTTAAAACTACTATTGTATCAAATTTGCTACTCCAACCAATAGACATCATTCTATAAATGCAATCTATGATAAATAGTTTCTTAAGAGGATACAATGACCAATCAACGTACATTTTGTGCTCATGAACTAAAAGATATGAGAATTGATGGATTAAATTAGGTACCTTAATTATCTATATAATGTGTCATAGTACACACGCCGGGTCACTCATTTCGTTAATGAGGTTATTATATCTCTAAAATTTAAAGATGCAATTTTCTTCATCTTTACTATAAATGTATGAGAATCAAAACTCTTAGGATCAAGTGAAAACTATGCTGGATTTCTCCATGTCGTTGGGTTGATTGGTCTTGGGAGGGATAGTAGTGGCCATCATGGGCCTAGGGGAAGGGGTCATGGGGTCCACATGGGTAGGTTTCATCATTGATCGAGACGATGTGCCAAACGATCAGCGAAAGTTTCATCATCGATATTGGGTTTATACCGATGCAAGGAATTTGAGTAGGTTTCATCAGAATAGACGGAAGGTCTATCCCGGGTAAGTTCCATCATTTGATCGAAGCGATGTGCCAAACGATCAACAGAAGTTTCATCATCGATATTGGGTTTATACCGATGCAAGGAATTTGAGTAGGTTTCATCAAAATAGACGGAAGGTCTATCCCGGGTAGGTTTCATCATTGATCGAGACGATGTGCCAAACGATCAGTGAAAGTTTCATCATCGATATTGGGTTTATACCGATGCAAGGAACTACGTGAGTTTTATCAGAATAGACGTAAGGTCTACCCCGGATAGGTTTTAGCATCGGTGGGACGTGAGGTTGCCGAGAGAGATATGTGACATATATTTTATTACCACATTACTGACTCAAGCGCCCTTTCGGGTTTTCACCAGAGCCAGCCCCCTCTTGCTTTTGCCCACGCGCCCTTTCGAGTTTTCACGTGGCGGGGTACCTTATTTTGCCTGTGGCGCCCTTTCGGGTTTTCGTCGTAGCTGGGTTATAGCCCTTTTTGCCCTTGTCCATGATGTCTGAACAAGTCTGGCGGGGCACCTCTGTTTTAAACCCTTTTTTATGCGAAAGTGTTCATTGTTGACGCGGGGAACGCGAAGGAAGATAATGTTTCATCATCTATCCCTACGGAAGGTGCGGATTGATGTCAGTCTACAACGGCTTAGGCGCGAAACCGTTCGCCGAAAAAGAGTGAATTTATCATTAATGTGGGGATCAGCATCAACACAAAGAAAGATAAGATTTCATCATCTATCCAGACGGAAGGTCCGGATTGATGCTAGTGTGCAGTGGCTTAGGCGCGAAGCCGTTCACCGAAAAGTAGAAATTTTATCGTTGATGTGGGGTTAGCATCAACGCAAAGAATGATAACGTTTCATCATCTATCCAGACAGAAGGTCCGGATTGATGTTAGTATGCAGCGGCTTAGGCGCGAAGCCGTTCACCGAAAAGTGTGAGTTTTATCGTTGATGTGGGGTTAGCATCAACGCAAGGAAAGATAAGGTTTCATCATCTATCCAGACAGAAAGTCCGGATTGATGTTAATATGCAGCGACTTAGGCGCGAAGCCGTTCACCGAAAAGTGTGAATTTCACCATTGATGTGGGGTTAGTATCAACACAAAGGGAGATAAGGTTTCATCATATATCCAGACAGAAGGTCCGGAATGATGCTAGTGTAGTGATAAAATGCCAATCGTAGTTTCATCTTTATCATCATTTCTTCATCATCTTTTTTTTTTTTTACAGCTCAATCATTTGCCTCCCCTTCAAAGGGTGATGGTGCAGCATGATAGAGTTTTAAACGTTTTCCGTTGAGAGGCGAGAACTGTACTTCTCCACGATGGTTGACAACCACATAGGCTCCACCCTCATAGACCCTTTGGACCACATATGGACCCAACCAGTTAGCAGCAAGCTTTCCTTTTGGATTGGAAGCCATGACTTCCTTTTTCTTGACCATAACTAGGTCTCCCTTCTTGAATTCTCATCCTTTCACGAGCTTGTTGAAGGCATTTGCCATGCGGGCTTGGTATACTTGAATGTTCCTCTGTGCCTGAAGGCGTTTTCCCTCTACTTCGGCCAATTCTTCGAATCTTCTTTCAGCATTTGTTTGTTCATCACAAACTAGACCATATTGAATGGCGACCCTGAGTGACGGAACTTCCAGCTCTATGGGGACTACCACCTCAGAGCCATATACAAGTGAGAATGGTGAACAACCCGTGGAGGTTTTGTAGACAGTACGATAAGCCCACAATGCTTCATACATCTTCTCCCCCTAGTCCTTTTTGTGGGAGCTGACAATTTTGGCAAGGAGTGTGCATAGGGTTTTGTTGAATGCTTCAGCCAATCCGTTTAGGACTGGAAAGTGATGTGAAAGAGTGCTGGTTCCATGGGTGGGTAGCAAGGAATCGAGACATCCAGAAATAAGCCTCTCTTTAACCAACTAGCTAGGGGTTCCCCAAGGACCAAATGGCCCTCAAGTGGTAGGAACAGCTCAGCATGGGGATCTACAGATGGTTGTGAGTGAATTGTAGGGGTGGGTGGTCGAGGTGGAGCAAGTGTGCGAGGTTGTGAGCGAGGGGAAGGGTTCCCCGGTAGGGACGGGCGAGGACTTGGGACAGGAGTGTCTGGCCTTGTGGGCTCATGTGTCCGTCTGATCGGCTCGGCACCCCACTGAAAGGTGTATGCCTGCTGTAGGCCAGACTCAAACCTTGACTCGAATGGCTCAACCTCTAGAGCGACCAGGTAAGCATACTCCAGACTGGTCACATTGCGGCGAAACAATTCATAATGGTAGTGAAGCCGCAAACCTTTTTGGAAGTGCAATGAGGTCATGGTGCTCTCCTCTCTGACTCTACAACTCAACAGGTACTCATCTGTCACACCCCGAGCTTTTAATACAGCGGAAGGAAATTCGGAAACGTGAACAGTCGGCATGGTAAGTCTCTCGCATGCAAGAAAATTAGAGCGCTAGACAACCACATGAAGTAATTACACAAGTAATTTCTCAAAACTTCCACTTTATTTCATCATACTAATAATCACAAGTACATAAGATCCTTGACTTTTATCATTCTGACATCATAGACTCAAAAAAATAGAAAAGTATAATAAGACTAGTCTAGACATTTGACAACTAAGGCTTCTCTCGATCCTTTTGACCTTCATTCACTCTCGGACCCGCTATTTGTACCTTTCGAATTCGATTCACCTGAGTTTCCTGAAAAGATTGAAAAGGTAGGGTAATGAGCACACTTACCTAGTAGGTACCTTCGCATCAACATGAAGACAATGTTTAAGTAATTAATATTTTTACTCTAAATACAAGAAATGCGATAGAACATACGGTGTAAATTAAAGTAACATAAGTAACAAGATAAGATAAAAATAAGAGATATACGAGCAGGATGACAAGAATGTAAGTATGACATTTCACGAACAAGTATATGCTTGAATGTAACGAGAACGCACTTTCACTTTTCACTGTTCACTTTCATAACCATAAAGGTTATGCACTAGAATGTCATGTAACAAGCATGTAACAATTCAATCATGAGATAGCCTCGTAGTTTTCACTTATTTATAAAAAAAATACTCACAGCGCAATGCGACGCCAGTAGTATCATACCCCAGGGTTTACAGTATGTTTCTAACAATCAGTCGAGGGGACTAGCATGGAGCCCGTGGACATAATCAGTATCCGAACTGCATCTTCACGTATAAATCAAGCTAGTTCCACAAGTATAACAATGAATTATGGCCAACAATGTAACAAGTTCAACAATAATTCAGGGTATCGACAAACCAGAGAAGAACGTACCAATTTATGATCATGAGAGTTCAATGAATGATTTAAACAAGGTCATGTCACGGGAGAAATCCGATAGCATAACGGTACATTCCTTATCTTTCATAATTCATTATGTGTCCATTTTCATAAAGTTTGAGGTCCTCTATGATCCAAGGCTCAATTAGGAACTTCAAAAAATCAATCCAAAGGTCAAACCTCGGGTTAGACAAGGTTAGGAACCATACAGTCATTTACTGGACCGTTTAGGAACTCAAGCGGTCTTTTACTAGCCCGTTTGATGGATCAGGCGGTCTAGTATTGGACTGTTTCTGACGAGTCAAAGCTAGAACAAGGAAATTTGACTCAGAGAACATGCGGTCATATGGAAGACCATCTGACGGGAAAAGTGGTCAAGGTGACGACCGTTAGGCAAGCCTTAGCAGTCACCATGAAGACCGTTTGAAACTCAGAAATCAGAAAATAACGATGGTGTAAGTGCTTTCTAGACATTTTGGGTTTTAAGGGTACAACCAGCTCGACGTCCTAGTGAGAATCCCAGGCTCACGGAGACTTACGGAGGCCTTGAAACAAGATCACCTAGGAGCAGGTTCGGATCGGGTATAGATTCGGGTGCACTAAATCTATACCCTATCCGAATATGAAATGAGTATTTTAAACATATCCGAACTCGAATCCATATCTGTTTATTCGGGTATTACCTGACCCATCACGGGTCGGGTGATGCGGGTAATCAGGTTTGCAGATATTTTTGACATCCCTGCCCACCATACAAATGAAATAAACAAAGTAGCAAGTAATAAAATATAAAGACAGTAAGACAGGTAAAGTAGTAAGGTAGAAAGAACGGCACCATAACCACAAATAAACACGGTAACCCACTAGCTGCCAAAAACCTACACAATGTCAAGATACCTCAAGTATCGAACACAACCCATACAAAAGCATATTCTTGGAACCTAGGCCAAAGAAAGCTAGAACACGATGACCTGTCTCAGAATATCTCACCTAGGACGCGAACGCTAGAATCTAGGCTACTAGGTAGCCCCTCAGTCGGTCAACGAAGGAACACGACTACGCAGCCAGACATAGCTCTCGAAGAGGATAAGGAACCACGTCTCGATCACGTGTAACAAGGACACCGAGCTACCAAAACACTGAACCTCATCATAAGAAAACCTGAGTCAAAACCTCTGAGGTAATAGGAGCACTACCCACTAGAAGCAAGGCCGAATGCCTCCACTGACATCTTAGTCCATCCCTCAGGTGTCTCCCTACTCGTCCCAGGAGAAAACTGAGACACACGGCAACATAACTACAGAATAAAGACTAGTTGGGGTCACGCTCGTCAGCACGTGTCTGACGCCCCCAACCACATGTGCACACACAATCTATGCACTCTAAGTCGGGTCCTCTAGTTGGTTTTCCTCTTAGCCCGGACTCAGACTGCAAAGATGAGGGGCCCAACGATAACCAGCTTAAAAATCATCACACCGGGAAAGCTATCCACCACTCCCAAGTGGGTCCGCACATGTGTGCGCAGGAAAGTTACGACTAGTGAGAAAAGTCACTGAAGGTAAGAACTCGCTGAAGAAGCGGAAACCACCGGAGTACCACTCATTCGTACTAATCTCACTGTACGCATGTAACATGACACAGGGCGGATGTGGACATGTGGCAAAACCCTAGAACCTCTGACTGGGTAACTACTTTATGGACTGTCGATGCAAACGGCATAGACTAGGACTACCAAACGCACGAAATGTGAAAAATCTGGTTTGCGGCTTACAGGGTCTAGCTGGCCAACCCACTGGCCGCCCACAACTCTGGGCGGCCACAATGGTGGCCACCACCCTGAGGCATCGGCGGCCAACTCCCTAGCCTCCCACCAGGCCTTGGCGGCCAATGGGTTGGCCGCCCAGCACACTAGACTATGGTGCCTGGGTGGCCCAACTAGTGGCCGCCCAGCACAGGTCTGGGCGGCCATCACCCTGGCTGCCCAGACACCTGGGTGGCCAGCTCCTTGGCTCCCAGTGGGCTTGAAGCCTGGGCATGGCCTTCCAGCACCCCTGGGGAGCCATCTCCCTGGCCGCCCAATTGGGGTGTTTGCAGTTGCGGGTCCCTTCGGGGGACCACCCCTGGAGGCTCATTCTGAAGCCCGACGCTCCCACAATGGGCTCGGAAACCTCTAAAACATGTGGGGGACCACCCTCAACCGCAATGGTGTACATGAAACCCGATTTAGGCTAATCGATCCAATCCCATGCCCAAAACTTGCATTTTCCCCCAAAAGGTGATAAACCCCTCTCTCTTACCCAAAAGACTATTGGATGCAGGGAAAACACGGGGAATGTAGTGTGGGCCCATTCCCCTACCTCTCATGAGGAAAATCGTCAAAAAATCCCCGCGTTCAAATGAGTCGAACCCCGAACTTGCGAATGCCATGTCGCACGCTGCCACCTTCCGTTCCTCACATTTGTCCCTACCGCTCGCGACCCTCGTCGTACCCCGATCTCACCCACCGTCGCCGTCCGTCGGCCACCAGAGAGGTGGAGGGAGAGAGGGAGAGAAAACAGAAGGGTGAGAGAGTGAGGGAGAGAATGGTGGGGGGCTGGTTTATGCTCAGGTCCGATCAGTTTTCGGCTGAGGTAGTATAACGGTTGCTCCTTGCCTTCTTCATTGATCTGGGCTTAAAGTGCCCCCAAGGGAGCATCCATGGTAGCAATACATAGGATAAGGGGCACCCCTCTGACAGGTGCCCCTAGGACTGGAGGAGTCAGCAGATATTCCTTGATTTGCTCGAGGGCCTTCTGGCAATCTTCGTCCCATATGAAGGGTGCTCATTTCTTCATCAATTTGCCAAAAGATAGGCATCTTCCAGAAAGGTTAGAGATAAACCGCCTAATATAGACGAGTCTTCCTTGTAAAGATCTGAGTTCTGTCAAGTTCTAGGGCGGAGGCAGTCCTCTTATGGCCTTGATTTTGTCAGGATCGATTTCTATGCCTCGGTACCTGACAATGAAGCCAAGGAACTTGCCACTGGAGACGTCGAAGGCACATTTCATTGGATTCATCTTGAACTGGTACTGTCGGAGCCTTTCGAAGACTCAACACAGGTCAGCCAAATGATCCCCTCGCCTTTTTGTCTTGACGACCAAGTCATCGACGTAGCATTCGACGAGGTCATGTAGCATCTCGTCAAAAATCTTGGTCATCGCCCTTTGGTAGGTTGCACCGGCGTTCTTCAGACCAAACGACATCCTTTTGTAATTGAAGATCCCCTTGGGAGATCGGAAAGCCGTATGGTCTTTATCTTTGATAGCCATGCAGATTTGATTATAGCCCGATGACCTGTCCATAAAGGACAAAGCTTCGTGACCAGTAGTCATATTAACCATTATCTCAGTAATTGGGACAGGGAAGTCGTCCTTTGGGTATGCCTTGTTCAAAACTCTGAAGTAGATGCAAACTCAGACTTGACCATTCTTTTTCTTGATGGGGACTATGTTGGTGAGCCATACAGGGTACCTGCAAGGATCTATAAAATCCACATCGAGCATCTTGTCAACCTCAGCATTGACTTTCAATTCCAGCTCGTGGTGCATACGTCTTTGGGCTTGTCTGATTGGCTTGACTATTGAAAGTATAGCTAGCTCATGTTCCGTCACAGAAGGGTCGAGCCCAGGTATTTCTTTATAAGTCCAGGCGAAATAATCCCTGAACTCTTCTAGGAGCTGTCGATACGACTGCCTTTTTTTCTCGCTGAGGAGAGCAGTTACAAAGGTTGGCCGATAGTCTTCTTTGCTTCCGAGATTGATCTCAATCAACTTGTCTACAGTTGCTTGGTCACCATCTTTGAGCTCTGGTGGAGTTGGTTAGAGGTCGACGAAGTCCCCCTCGTCATCAATGTTTGCTTCATAGACTTCAAATTCTTCGAAACTTTCTTGCCCATGGCTTGAAGTCGAAGGACTTACTCCGTCTTGTTGATGGCGAACATGCTGAGCTGTCCTTCCTTCGGGGAGGTGATCATTGTTGACTTCCGATGAGGGTGATGGTGTCATTCTTCGACAGGCTCAACAAGGGCAAGTCAAGCCACAAGAGGCCAAGCCCACCTCTCAACAAGTCCAACCGAGCAAGGCTACAGGCGGCAAAAATCCTCCGCCAAACCCCAAGGACAAGGCCGGGGGTGAGAGGTCTAGGGCCCTAAGCCCAAAAGGTCAAGCCGCGGGGGGAGGCTCCAAATCCCTTGCCTGACCGAGCCAACCTGGCATCGTCATAGGGGGAAATCCTCAGCCGGATAATAAAGGCAAGGCTAAGGTGAGGGAGCCTCAAGCCAAAGCTCCTGTCGAGCCAATAAGGTTGTCAATTGTGGAAAGACCTCAACAGCTCGAACTCGCGAAGACGTCAATCAAAGTAAAATTAGTGGAAGTGAAAGGCCCCCAAGGCCCCCACTGTGGATTGGCAGAGTTCCAGGAGTTGCCTCCTGAAATAATCGCTCAGGCAATCAATGCCACCTTCCAGGCTCAGTCGGAGGAGGCCAATTAGACTAAAGTTACGCCCAGAAAGAGCTGCGGCACTAAGGCTCCTAAGGAACCGACCCGTAGAAAAAAGTAAAATTCTGGGGACAAACCAATCCCACCCTCAAAGCAAAGTCCACAACCACTGGCTAGGGGTCATCATTCCTCCCCCTCTCATTAAAGAATTCCCTTGAGCAGGGTGTGCATTTGAGGGTGGCTTACCACAACCAACCGCCTCTAAAGAACGGTACCCCTACTAAGGCCATACTCGGGATACAACCCAACCAAAGAGGGAGGAAGAAGAAAATTGAGAGATAAATTTTGTGCAGGATGGGAGATATCAGGATTCGAATTCCTCCCAGGGCACTACCCCTCAAAGAGTAGGTCTGTTGCATCGGGACTTTGTGTCTTTGATTTTGAGACCCACATTTATTAGGCACGCATACGACCGGGCTCATGACGTCCCGTGGGACTTTGCCACTCTTTCCATGTTGTTAATTCATAATATTACTTTCAATTTTCATATTGACTTTCACTTGACAGCCCTTATTGGCCAGATAATGTAATAAAGCTCACTTTTTGATGGTCAAGACTGCCCCTATTTGAGACCTCTCCCGTATTGGGGAGTACCTAGGTTGCCATCTTATCCATCAATCTCTTGCCTCTGCACTCGACCGAGCAGAGAAGAGAAAAAGGTCTTCGTGCATACCCATGGTATGGCCAAAGCAGCAACAGTGTTACTCTAGAGGAGATCGGCTATGGCTCGCCGTGTAGTGTGTGAAAGACCCATATTCAAAGGTCATCCTTAACGATCGGGGAAAGAACTAGACTCCCGGCACGGAGCTATTAGTAACCCAAAGGTACTGTAGAAGCGAACCCATTTGACTAAGCAAACTAACTAAGACCACTCATCCAGCGTTATAACCATGTGCAGAAGAAACATAACAATAGAAATGATAGCACGCTCTTGCACAAAATAAATATACCTTTGCAAACCCATAGCATCCTGAAGCGAGAGTTTGATCACCGAGCTTTGAAGAGCACGAGTAGCTTTGTATTCCTTACTTGACAGGATAAATATGAAAGGATAGTAAAGGATTAAAGATTCCTCGACACAGAGGAGCGGCAGACATCGAACTGGACGAAGAAGGATAAAAAAGAAGAGAGACGAGGGCTAGAACTCCCTTGTTAAGGCATCAAGACCCTGATAACAAGAAACCAAATACAGAAGAAATCAGATCAGCTGAGATCAAGGCAGACTAAAGTCTCAAAAATAGCAAGAGAAAGGGCAAGAACCCTGAAAGAGAGAAGAGGAGAGAGTAGAAAGACAGCGAGAGGATTGTTGTGAAGATGAGGAAGAAGGAGAGTGATTATCCGATGTGGTCAGAGAAAGAGAGGTGTAGTCATCCAACAGGGCCGGAGAAGGATCAGAAGCAACACCCGGAAGTCCCGAGGAAGAATTAGAGACAACACCTGGAAGTCCCGGGGAAGAAGAATGGAGAGGCCTAGAATCATGAGAGGAGGGATAATCCGGAGACTCTGGGTGAAGAGGAGAAGAGGAAGAGGGGTTTGTAGACCTTAGAAGAGAGTAGAAGATGATGAAAACAGGATCAGATGGAGAGAGGTACACCACCCAAGGGTGGGAGCTGAGTAGAAGGAAAGATGAATGGAAGGACGGAGAAAGAGAAGTGGACCCTTGAGTGCACCACATGCGGCCCTTGTACTTGTGCCGTCACCTCTTCTTGGCAGAAACATCTTGGAAACGGACCCACCTGGCGTGGGCCCAGACCCTTGGACTTCTTATCTTGAAATACCTTTTCAAATAACGGGCCCACCTGACAGACGACCTAGCCCGATTATGAACATGCATCCTCATTGGGGCGGTTGCCCTTAGACACCTGGTGCCAACCATTGGCAGATATTCTTGAACAAGTGACTCCTTATAAAGATGGACATCACAAAATCATGGAGTTTTATCTCTTGGCACAAGCAACATGAGATTCAGCAACTCCACTCGACAATCAGGTGTGAAGCATAGCTCCTTGATAGAAGAGACACATGAAGCTGAGGGAGATCAATGCGCGGCATTGACATGGCCGGCTTGCTAATAAACTAAGGGAGGTTGCATAAAATGTGCGGAATGTCCTTGGAGAATGCTGGAGATACGGCCAATTGTCTTTTATCTTGAGGACAGATACATAATTTGTTTGCTAAGTGTGTAGGTTGCAGGTTGCAGGTTCAAGCTTACTCACTCTATTTTTCACTTTGTCTCCTGTTCATATCTATCTGTCTCATCTCTTCAATCCTATCTCTGGATCTACTCTGAAGCTCATGTCCTCCTCAGCTTTCGTTGACTTGTTTGATCATATCTCCATGAGAGGCCATTGACTTACGATTTTGAACCTGGCAGTTCTGCTTCTTCTGATCTTGGGCTTTGATTGAAGAGCATATTTATCATGTTTATGTCCCACCATGTCATCACATGTGTCTATGTCTCACCGTGTTGTCACACATGTCTTTGTCCTGCCATGTCATCCCGCATCTATGTCCCTCCATGTTGTCTTTCTCCCGCGTGGTATTGTCGTCCCATGTGTCTTTGTCCCTCCATGTCTTTGTCCCACCACGTGTGCAGTCCCACCATGTTGTATTGTTGTCTTGTCCCACCGTGTCTTCAGTCACATGGATACTTGCTATTTGTTCTTGTGGTGTTTATTGTGTTGCTATGTTTTCGTCATGTCATCATGCCACGTGGGTGTCTTATGATGAAAACTCCATAAAAATCAAAAATCAGAAAATCTAAAAAAAATGTCGTTTCGCCTGCACAGGTAAGTCAGGTATGGCTCTCTATCCCTCCTCATTGTTGCATTACTATGTGCTATCTACATTACTATAGCCTCTCAAGGACCGGTTGGTTGTCCGTGTGTTCTAGGATCTGATGTTCCCCTTTAACAAAAACGATGATGATCTAAGAGCATACGGTTAATCGTTGGATGGGTCGTTCGGTTGAGTCAGGTGGGGGATGATGGACTCTGTCACACACGCCGTGGTTGTGGAAGACTCTTGACCCCGTTTTGGCTCAGTCTAGCAATATTATCCTTGAGTACATTCTATTTTATCTTTCTTTGCATTCATTTTTATGATTTCTTTATTTTAGCCCGACATGCATCATGTCATTTTAAGCACTCATGCCTCGTGATCCTTTCAAGGTTGTTCCTCAGCGATGGTTAATTACACTTCAACTCTCTTGGATAAGTGATCCGCATTCCATTCTGAATTTGAACATCTTTTCTAATCTTGTCGCTTGGTCTAGTTGGCCAGTGTGATTTCTGTCAGGATTTTATCTCAGTTTTAATTACTTCTTTTCTCAGCTTACGCTATGTTCCTTTCCCATCCCATCATTGTCTATGGATTGTGTCCCCGATGAGGTTGGTCGTGTTTCTTTTTTCCCTGTTAGTTAGTTCTCCAGACATGTCTCATCCTTGTCAATCATTCCAGGTGGTTAGTTCGGTGTTTTCAGGAGAATTCATGTCGCTTGTTGGATGAAACGGGTGTCTTTTTGTCTTGATGCCCGCTTTTTAGTTCTCTCTACTTCATCTCCGCATCACCTCCATTTCAAGTCCCTGTCACTTTTGCTCCATCTCCTTTTCATTTCACCTCCGCGTCACTTTCGCTCGTTCTCTTGCAAAACGGACATCAAGAAGGGGCATCTGTTGACACCCATTTTTACCCCGCAAGTTGCATTATTTCTCTTATTCATCATTTCTGATGTCCCGAATTAATCATTATTTTGGAGCATTCCTTGGATAGATTTCAAGTCCATTTCATTGTTCCATTCCCTTTGAGCATTGGAGATCATGATTTCATTGAGCCGTGGGAGTTGTTTCCTCAGTTTTCGATCTTTTCCAACCTTCCAAGTCGACTTACGACCCATTTAGACCCACTTCCATCAAGCATTCGGCTCTCTTTCACTGCGTAGTCCTGAATGCAAGCCTTTTTTATCTCCTTCCTTTCCTCTATTCAAAATGTGCCCTTCACCAAAGTTGTTTAATTTTTTGAGATCTACAACTTCTTCTTCTATGCCATTAGCCAGTTCTGCACCAATTCAGAGTTTTTTACATTTTTCCAGAAGATTACGTTGTGCACCAATAGACCTAACATTTTTCCTATCTTTTAGCCCCATTTTCTTCCTCTTCTGATCATCTTTTCATTTTACTACCTACCGGCTAGGCCTCAGACGATGAACGGTCCATCATTGGCCACTCACAGATGCACGGCTTACTTACAGACGTGCAGGGGAGAATGGACGGTCCCACCTAGCCGTTCGTCACTCCCAATGGAAAACAAACCATAACGCGCCTGCCCAGGGGCGTTATAGTGCTTAACGGACCATCAAAGGTGCGTCAAGCCTCAAGTCACAAAAGCGGACATAACGCACTCCTCTAGGGACGTTATGTACATAACGGACCAGACATGGTGCGTTTTGTCACGGAGCAAAGCAAACCATAACGCACTCCTCAAGGGAGGTTATGGACCTTAACGGACCAGCTCTGGCACGTTAAGTGGAAGGCAAGGGCGTTAAGCATAATGCACCTTCCCTGGGGCGTCATGTGGTCATAACGGACCTTCCTAGGCGCATTATGTGACCAGGACCCCCAACGGTCAAAACTCAACGGTCGAAAACCCATAACGCACCAGCACTGGGGCGTTATGTCTGACATGGTGGTCAATCGTGGGATCGTTAAGTCCACGAAGACCAGACTCAAATCGTGTGAAGCATAACGTGCCTGTCTGGGTGCGTTATGACTATAACGGCCTCTGGAACGACCGCTATGTCGTCCCGATACTAAAACGGCGAACAAGACCCAAAAATGCCTAGAGAGTGGTTTCATTTATTTGTGAGAGTGAGGGAATGGGCGGAGCTCCCATGTAATGTGGACAACCACAACTCTTCCATTTTTGGTCTCTTGGGGGGTTAGTGTTGACCACTCTATCTTGGTGTGGAAGACCTCGTTTATATAGGGAGTTTTGTGATCACATTGACTATACTAATATATCCATCTTTACTTTTAATATAATAGTGGCACCACCCATTTTCAAATAAATATATATATACATACAACAAATCAACAATCAAGTGAAATATCTAATCTAAAAGCACATGAAAATGTACAAAGCCCCCTTCCTCGCACCCTCTTTACAACTTTCTTCTTCCTAATAATTGAAACTTGAAGAAGGTAAAAGAACATGTATACCATTGTAAGATCAGAACTAGTATGCATAACAAATGTTGACAGAACTAGAATGAATGGAACATGTAAAACACAAACAAAAAGCTGTAGCTAACTAATTTTAACAGTATATGGACAAAATCCTTTGGCCTTATCTCCCTTCCGCAAACATTACGATGGCCGTGCCCCATGCCAGTTTAACCTCCACTGTTACTGATTCCTGACTATTCGCCTTTGTTTATGACCTTATTACTATCTACAAGACTATAATCTGCCTCAATATATCTATATCCCAGGTACAATAATGCATAATTACTCTTTACCACTTTAACTCTAGTGATCAGCTTAGATAAGCCTTGATTTGTCCAGAGAATCACCCTGTTAGTTCTAGCTATAGTGACTATATATGGTAGTTTGTATAAAAGCATGTAGAAAAGGTAGAGAGAATTGTTTTGCAATTGCAATTTAGACTAAACAAAGTGAAATGATACTTTGGAAGCAACCCAACAAATCTACTTGCATCCTTCATGATAGTAAAAAAGATACAAAAAAAGGTAAAAAGGACAAGGTACATAAGAGGGGAAAAAATCATCATGCTCACCTTTGAAATATGTGTACCAAGACTTCTGTGTACACCAGAACACTTTAAGCATATGAATACCCCAATATTTGCTGACCTGAGGAAGGCCCCAAAAAAGACAAAATTGAAAGGACATACAATGAACTCTTACCACAAATGCAGAACTGACTAAAGCCTGATAACTTCATGCCAGAGGTGCCACTTAATGTACAAGGTCAGAACAAATTTAGAGTTATTTGACTTTAAAATGCAGAACCCAAGATGGTGACTTCCAGAGAATATCAGAAAGCTAGACCAATAGAAAGATATACTCAAAAGTGTTATCAACATGGAGTCAAACTTATGACATTTAGGTAGAGAACACAATGGAGAAAATCATTTATGCCTGGGCCTTTTACTTCTATACCCTGAAACATTCGATTCTTGTACTCTGAGATCATCATGCAAACAGGGTGCAAAGACTGATGCAAACAATAGGGCAAACGACGTCCAAATGAGGTGAAAATTGGGATGACAGAAGACTTGAGTGTTGTGAAGACGTAGGAATAGGAATCACTCCAAAAGAAAGTCGGGACAGAAAGTTATGACGTTGGAGATTTGGGAAAAAATGCAGACGGTGCAGAAAATACAGAACAAAGCACAAATGGACCCAAAGAATGATGAATATCTTACAGAATAAGACACCAAAAAGGGAGGGAAAGGATGCTATGGAAAGGTGAAAATATTGCAGTGAAACTTAGGCAAAAAGAAGGGTTTAAAACGGGGAAGACATCAGTGAAAAATGGGGTAGAAAATAGAAGAAAATACTGGGGTGCAGAACATGACAACAGAAAGTGTGAAAACAGAATGAAAGTGCAAAAATGATGGAAAAATATGCATGAATATGACAATATAACGAGCCCAGAATGGTGAAAAGCAAAGATCATACTTACCTTAAGAGCCTGGAGTTGGAAGGACGGATCAGAAGTGCACCATGGCCTTGCTCTGGCGACGCCAACGTGCCCCCGTCGCAAGAAATCTGGGTTTCAGAAAGTGCAGAACAGAGAGATGAAACCTCAAAAGTTGGGACTTGTAAGAGTGGGAAAAGATATAATAAATAAGGTAAATATATGATCAAAATGAAGTTAATACTCCCCTCTTCAAGATGGAGTGAAAAGAGGACGAATAGGATGAAGCATGACTCCACCAAGGCTTGATGAACATGCCCCCCTTGCAAAGTTGTAGTAGAAAATCAGCAAACTGTGATGATTTGCCAAAAATAGGGGCAAAGAAAGGAGGGTAAACGATAATGCAATGAACCCAAAATAGAACCACAATGAAGTTAATACTTCATTCTTCAGGCTAGGGTCGAAGGAGGATGAAGAAAATTTGGCATGGCTTCGCCGTCATCTCAGAAACGCGCCCCCGTCTCAAGGTCTGCACATGGCTCTTTATATAGAAACTGCAGAAAACCTAGAAAGTTTTCCCACGTTTTTAAGAGATAGAGTCCACCAAAATCTGAGATCTATGGATTAATCTCGAGATAATAGTCAAGATAGGACATAGGAGAAGACCGGACTCTTTTTAGTGGAAGGATCTGGAAGATATAGCCCTTAGAAGGAGACCCCGGAGCCTAATCTGGCAGAGTTTGTCCTGTTCAGTCGACTGGCTATGCCATTGTGTGTCGACCAATGCCATTATGTGTCGACTCAATTTTGGCTTTCTCCCTCTTGGCATAGTCGTGGTCAGTCGTCGACCACGTTCATGAGTTAGCGGTCGCCCGACGGATCGCGTTCTCAGTGCAGAGTCCTGCTCGGCTTGAACTCTATCTTCTGAGGGAGGAGTTGAGGTCAGTTAGAGAGAGAGAAAGAGCTAGAGGGTGGCCATTCTTTTATCCTCCCTGGCCGTTGGTTTAAGTTCCTATTTATAGTGCCTTGTTGAGGTTTGCTCATTGACCTTTGCCTTCTAATTTGGGGTTGTCGGGGTTGTCTTGGTTGCACAGACGTGAGCCGCCCGCCTGTCAGAGCAAGGGAGGTGTGACGCTTCCCTGCCGTTCATTCGCCAGAGGCATGGGGCTTGGCTCGTCGCTATGTTGTCATCTGGTGATTGTTCCGCTATTAATGCGGCAGGACTGGTCGAAGACATGAGGACTGCTCCACCCGACAAAAAAAGGGATGGCGTAGGCCGCATATTCCTTTGCTGGACTGGGCACTACTCTGTCATTACTGAGGTGGTGCTCGTCAGAGATGTGCGTTGCTGGTGTCGGGAGGCGGAGGCACACGCACTGTACGGCTCTAGACCTGGGCCAATCACGTGGCAAGTTATGGCAGGTTGAGCGTTGGATTGATAGTGACTGGAGGTGACTTGGAGACGGGCCTAAAAAAAAGATTTTTGAAAAAAAAATGTTGCGTTGCGGAGATAGGATGTAGCAACCCTAAATTTTTGAAACATAAAAATCTTATCAAAATATTAAATAGTGACTTATTGAAAGTCGCCAATTATCCAGGGGGTGGAACTTGATGGTACTAAGGAGGTGGCAATTGTTGTTGCTGGGGATGGAAGGGTTGAGGCATGTTGTCTTGGAGGATGTTATTTTGGGGTGGAGGATGAAAAGCTGGTGGACCTTGTTGATTCTGTTGAAAGGGGAGTTATAAGGCCTGTAGGGGCCTTGGGTTGGCTTGCTAGTTGGGGCTGCCAACTGCACTCACTTGTTCATTCGTAACGACCCTTTCGTCACCCCGCCCTGAACACCAACGTTCATCTTCCTCACCACCCTCGGCTTTGGGTGTTCAAACATATTAAGGAGGGGGAATTGTTTAACTGTGTTTGAATGTATCTTGCTCTCTCATACAATTCCTCCATTATAGTGAGCTTATTCATTGCCAAGATGTGTCTGAACTACGGGGTTGCATTAGACACTATCATTTTGACCTATTCCGGCTCTTAGAGGGTATCCCTTATCCTCTCTGCTTGGGACCTCCATCTATTAGCATATTGGATGAAATCTTTGTTCGACCTCATTTTCTCGGCCACTAGGTTGGTGATAGAAAGAGATGGGCCAACCTGGTCCTAGTATTTCTGTTGGAATTTCCTCAGGACCACGTCAAAGTTCTCGGCCTCACTTGGCTCTAAGGCATAGAATCACTCCAATGTGGGGCCACCCAACGATCTCCTAAATAGATATGCCAGTGATTTCTTATCAGTTTGCCAGAAAGAAGACTTGTACATAAAGTCCTCAAGATGGATGAAGGGGTTGCGAGTGACATTGTACCTCCGGTATGTAGGCATTTCAGAAGGGGAAAGATGGAATACCTAGACGACCGATAGGAAGACTTCAAGGATGGACTTTACATCCATGGTCTTCTCTAGATCCCAAAATTGCTCATCCATCTTGTTCAACTTAGTAAGGAGGGCCTGGGTGAGCTCATTGGTTGGGGAGGGTGGCGCTTGCCATAGAGGAGGAACGGGCCTTCCGGAGGCCTGTGAGGGAAACCTCATGTAAGAGGGGTATTGGAGACTACTAGTGGATGGACCTGGTTGAATTGGTGTTTGAGGGATGGCTAAGGTCAGTGACTGTGAAGGGAATCAGAAAGAGGGAGGCTATTGACTTGCATGCCCGAGAGGTGAGAGGGAAGGGGCAGCCGGCTGTTGGCTTGTCTTCCCGAGAGGTGAGGGGGAAGGAATAGCCTATGTAAGCTCTAGAAGAGGGGTGGTAGCCAGAGTTGGCTCTTGGGTGGAGTGGGAGACAGATTTCCCCTTTAGGGTGGCCTAGAGGGCCTGAAGTTGCTCAGGACTGAGTTGGGTAGTGGCGAGGACACCTAGCATGGAGGAGATGTCCTAGGAAGGGGATGCATCCCCGACTGCGGCTTGCACTTCGTGTGAGGGTTCATAAGATGGACAGGCATCCACAGCGTAGACACGTGGCTCACCTTGGTGGCCATGATTTGGGTTGGGCTATCCATAAGAATTATAGCCTGGATCATAGGTTTGGGCCGCATAGGTGAAAGCCTTTGCCTCAAAATCATCATAACTATATTCGACCATCCTCAAGACTTTGCCGGAATGTAATAACATGCACTAACAAACAAATAGCAGAGATTAACACATAAGTGGATGCTTTATGCCCCTTTTTTGGTTTTCTTAAAAGATGTTTTTTTTAACAGATCTGAAGTTCACACAAAAAGGGCAGGACCCTAGTTGCAATTTCAATTGCTACCGTGCCAACAAAGGTCGCTCGCCTCACCACGAATGGGTGGCTAACTTCAGGGAACTTCAGTGGTACAACCGGCCCAGTGAATGAAGAGGGAATCCTTCACTATCGGGGACTTACGGTGGTCGCGATGGAGGAGATCCTAGTCCGTCGAGAGGAATTCCCAGATGGAGAGTCCTTCCTTCACGAGAGAGGGTGATTTCCTAAAAATCTAAAAATAAGGGGGTAGATGCCAATGCAATGCAGTGCCGTGATCAGGCGAAGTGCCATTCGATCAATGTGTGGTCTCATCATCGATATTGGGTTTATATCGATGCAAAGGGAGCTTGAGTGACCCTTCTCTCTCACAAACTCTCTAACACTCCACTTTCAAAACACCTATTCTCTTCTCCTCTTTTTCTTCCCACTTTGCTCTTCTCTCTTTTTCTTCTCTGGATTGCACAGATCAACTTCTGCTCTTCTGGAAATTATCCACGATCATCTTCTCCAAAAGGAGAAATCTTCCATTTATAGCAGCAGCAGAAAGGGTGTGTGTCTTCCACGAATTCCCACCCTAGAGCCTCGACAGGTGGCAGCATCTTACCATGCTGCTTTACACGTGTCACGATCCTGACAAAACATCCATCCTTGGATCACGTGCCATCCTTATCTTCCACGAAATATTATCTGTCAATATAGAAATAATTATTAATTTAGTTTAAGATGTACTAGGTGGAAAGAAGATGCACGAAGTATGTTTAGTACATGAAGAATGGCTGCTACAGTATCTGCTCGGACTTGTAGTAGCTAAGGCAGCCATAGCACAGGCCTGCTCAGACTTGCTGTAGCTAAGGCTACCATAGCACATGCCTGCTCGGACTTACACTGACTTAGCTATAGTGTTTGCTCTGACTATAATCTGCAGTGAGCAAAAGATGCACAGGGTTGGTCTAGCTAACATGCAAGGATTGGATCCAATGTGCTCGGACCTTCTAAGGACATACACTATCATTGCTACAGTGTATGCTCCGACTCTAACATGCAACAAGCAAAAATGTGCACAAATGTTATTATGTGCTCGGACCTTCTGAGGACATGCACTTACTTTGCTACAGTGTATGCTCGGTCTCTGACATGCAATGAGCAAAAAATACAAGGATGTTATTGTGTGCTCGGACTTGCTGGTGTGTGTGTTCAGACCTTAAAGAGGACATACACTATCTCTGCTATAGTGTATGCTCTGACTATGATAAACGGTGAGCAAAACACGCACGAGTGTAAATGTGTGCTTGGACTTGCTGGGAAAGGCATAATGCATATGCTTGGACTTGCAGGGAAAGGCATAATGCATATGCTCGGACTTGCAGGGAAAGGCATAATGCATATGCTCAGACATGATAGCAGGCAGAGCATGCAAGGAGTTTGTTTTGTGGAATATGCACAGGGTATGATATGTGCATGGACTTGATTGCCAAGTCATGGGCTTTGTGAAGTAGTGTTAAAACATGCACGGATGCACGTTTCAAATGAACATGCACGGATGCATGTTTCAACGAAACATGCACGCATGCAAGTTTTGTGAAGCTGAGTCAACATGTGCACAGATGCATGTTTCAAATGAACATGCATGGACTTAATAGAACATGTAAGGACTTGGCTTCAATAAGAAAATATGCACGGGATTTGACATGCACGGACTTCATGAAGACTTGCAAGGACTTGGCTTCAACACAAAAATATGCATGGGGTTTGACATGCACGGACTTCGTGAAGACTTACAAGGACTTGGCTTCAATACAAAAATATGGATGGGGTTTGACATGCACGGACTTCGTGAAGACTTGCAAGGACTTAGTAAAGACGTGACTGTTCATGCTCGGACTCTACTTTCCTTCTAAAGAGAATGTGCACGGACTTATGTGCTTAGCCAAGGCCAGAACATGCATGGACTCATATGCACGGGGTTTGCTATACAGTGGACTGTTCATCCACAGACTTGAACAAGGCATGCACAGACTTGAGATGCAACGACTGTACATGCACGGACTCTGTGCAGCCATAATCGAAAGTCTACACGGACTTTAGATGCAAAACATGCATGGACTTAAGAAGCAACCCAACATCAATTTGTCTAAGTCCAGAACATGCACTGACTCTGTATAAGACATGCATGGACTTTACAGTGAACATGGAGACAACTTGCACGAACTTCATGAAGGGGCGAACAACATGCATGGACCTTGCTACAGTATGTGCACGGACTTGGTAATATGTGCACGGACATGGATGCAGCTATTTATGCACTGACTCAATATATGAACCTAGTATTAAACGTGCATGGACTTTACTCTTGAATGAACATCATACACCATCACTTTAGATCACTGACAATGTTATAAGCTTTAAGAAAAAATCTAACATGGACCTGGGAAATATCATTCCCAATGCCTCGGATATTCCAGATAAGAATAGACATCAATATTGTGTAATGTCAAGAAGATTACCCATGGAGCCTGCCCTCTTCATTGATCTGGTGAGGACTCCAGAATGCCCCTTGTGCATAACCCGAACATTATTAATACTAGCAGAAAGAGCAATTTCCTGTCGAAGAGTATGAGTGGCCTCTTGTGGTAAAGGAGCTATAAAAGGCAATACAACTGCATCAGACTCTGTTCTACTATGGGATTTAGCAGCCCCAGTAAGCTCAGTGTCACAAGCACCGTCTTCCATAATTGTTTGGGATGAAGGGAGCTCCTTGTGTGGAGAGATCTTGTTGTCCTGAGACATGTGACTGTGATCCCTCAGGGGAGAAATAGGCACCAAGGCCATTTCCTGAAATTCTCTAGTTGTATTCAAAGAGTTTTCTTGATTATTCAGTTGACTGTGCTCCACATGAAATGGACATTTATCTTGGTTTGTAGCATGAGGATTCACTTCAGTAGGAGTAATTATCTGAGCTGGATTCATTTCCCGAATAAGAGAGGTCTACATCAGACTAACCTCAGGTAGTGACTTATCTGGCTTCATAAGAGCAATGTTCTTCTCATCAACTACAGATGTCAGAACCGAGTCCAGTGAAGAATTCTGTCTAGCATTACTGTCTTCAATAACCTCAACTTTTTTATGTGGAATTGGTTGCCATTGATTCCTTACCTTAATGGGATTAGTTTGCTGTTTGTGAGGTAAAGAGAATTTCATTGTTGTTGGAATGCTTCAGTCCTTTCTTAGCTTTACAACTATCCACATTATGACCAATTCAAACACAGGCTGTACAGAATGCAGGTAGCTCAGGGTAACATACATCTTGCCATGCTCCACCCCCAGGAAATCCAATCCAAACCCGAGATGGGTTGGGTTTTGAAATATCCAGCTCGATACAGGCTCTAGCCGCAGTCGTAGAGGACAGATTGAGAGTAGATGGGTCTATCTTCAGAACTCGCCCAATGTTGCCAGCTATCGATCGGAGCATCGGTTCTAGAAAAAAATTGACAGGAAGTCCCGGAAGAGATATCCACACGGGGAGGATTGGAGAATCAGCTAGCAAAGAAAATTCCATTGTCCATTTGAAGAATCTGAAGAGACGTCCATGAACAAATAGAGAATCCCGCAGAATGAGTTGTAGATAGTCATCGTAATTCCTGAACTGCTGGAGAAGATGCCATGGATCAAGGGCGTTGATCACAAAATCTTCTTTGAAGCCACATCTAGCAGACAGATGAGATCTGATTTCTGGAAACAGGGGCCTGCCACAGGGAGTACGTGCAACCAGCGCATACGCAAATGGTTTAAGAGATAACGCAATCTCCTCCTTACTGAAGAACATGGCTGGTTCCCCATTATCCGTTACTGCTGGCTCATGAACAAAGCTATTAATTGCCGGCGGTGGCATGGAAGACGAGGGCACCTCCATAAAAGAGTGATGCAGAGTAGCAGCAAAGGTAGAAGAGGGAGGCGGGGGGGGCCCAATGCCCTCCCCGGGCACGTCCATAGCCTGAGACATGCCGAAAAAATCCTTAGCGTTGGACGTAAACCCTAGTTTTAGGCTAGAAATTACATGCACTCCAGTGCACATTGGGTCATGCATTCTTCATACCATAGTTGCATTCCCCCTTGGTAAGTGATCCTCTCACCTCCATATTCCTTGGAGTCGACTAGGTGATCTTCTCCGGGACCTCCATAAGAGTCATGGATTCCCAAACGGACGTCAGGCCGGTTGTACCTTTCCACCCCTTATGCTTGCATTTGCATATGTGTGAGGGAGTTAAACTTAGTCAACCCAAAGTTTGGACCTTATTCCCATAGGATTCTTATCTTGAGGGAATTATTCTTAATTTAAATCATTAAAAGGTCTATTAAAACTTCTAAAATATTTTTCATCATATTAACTTGTTTGACTTGGGTGAAAACTCTCACATTGCATTGTGCTGAGGGGCCTCATCGTTGCCCAGATTGATCTCGACGAGCTCATCGACGGTTGCCTGGCCACCATCCTCCAGCTCGGGAGGAGCAGGCTGAAAGTTGACGAAGTCTTCATCATCAGTGGCGGCTTCGTACACCCATGGGTCTTCGAAGCCAGTGGTTGAGGCTACTAGAACTGGAAGGTCGTCGCTGCTGAGTCCGGACAAGAGTTGTCCTGGGCCATCCACGTTGGACTGGCAGCTAACGACCGAAATTTCAGAGGCTTGATCGGAGTTGTTTGCCGATGCCGACGATGCCTCGCAGTCTTCATTCTGGAGGCCTTCCTCAGGGGAAGGTGTGGCGAGGTAGGCTTTGGAACTGGTTGGGAGGCCGCGGAGGTTTCCTCGGTCTCCACGTCCTCGTAGACGGGTGAGGAAGTCTCATCGAGTGCTGGAACTGGAGTGCTGGTCTTGGCTGGGAGTGAGATTAGAATCTCCTCTCCCTCATCTCCCAAGCTGTCAAACTTGGTGTTGATGACAACTGGGTCAGCGACTGGTTGGGTTCGTCCCACGACATGGACCGCATGATAGACGTAGAAGTCTGGGTCCTGGTCATAGTCGAGACCTCTAGTGTCTCTTTGGGAAAATGGGGGTCGCCCCCGGACTTGCGAGGGTGTCCAGAGATGCTGGAAATACCTTTGCTATGCGGAGCTTTGCCACTGAGGAATGTGCTACTTGAGGCACATCTCTTGGATACGAGGCAAGAGGTGGCCCAGAATTTAGACGGCTTCGGGGGTACTGTCGGCTCGCTTGGACTAGTCGAAGTCGTACTTTGGTGGGGACGACGGGACCATGCCTCATTTGTGAAAGATGATGGACTTGTCCCTTTTGGCCTTTTTCTTGGACCGGTGTCGTAGTCTATAAGTGACGATGAATATACTGAGTTGCTCGACCTTGTGCTCCTCTGGGGTACACACGAGCTGAATACAATTCGGTGGCAAGCATATGCTCTTGTCGATCGCTCGACTAATAAGGTTAGCCTTGAAATCGACTTTACACCTCTTAGGGTGGTCTGTGGTTGACTCGGTGCTAAGACGCAGTCGGCGAAGCTTAGCTTTCTCCTCATCAATAGAGAAGAGGTCGTCCTCCTCCTCTTCTGAGAGCCAGCCATTGCTCTTGTTCTTGATCACTGGGAAGAGACTGATTCCCTTGAAGTAGAGAGCTACATCGGCTAAGTTGCATTCGGCCGGAGTGAACGGGAATAGGTCGGCAAAGACCGCACGTTGTTCCCATCCTTAATGTATTTGATACACTGGTGGAGGGTTGAGAGAACGACCAGTTTTCATGAAGCCAAGGTCTACCCAATAGCACTTTGTAGGATATGTTGGAGTCGATGATGTAGAAAGTCGCCTTAGAGGTGAAGTCATCGAGTACCAAGTTGACATCCACTCGATCGAGAACTTCCTCAGTTTTCTGGTTGAAGTCAGATATCTTGACCGCCTGAACCTTTTGGAGGAAAGGGGTCAGATATGAAGTCTTGAAAGTCTTAAGGGGCATGATGTTGACAGCTACACTGGCATCCACCAGAATCCAGTTTACTTCATGCCCATTGATTCTCCCCTTCATGTAGAGGGGACGGTTATGGCACGGAGGAGAGAGCAGAAAGTCTTTCTCCGTGAAGGTGACAGCGACCGTAAAAGCCTCATACATGGTAGCTTTTATTTTTGCTGAGTGCGCTTCATAGACTTCCAACTCTTGAAGTATCTTGATAAGAGTTTCCCTCAAATCTTTACTCTAAGCTATGGCTTCCCAGATTGTGATGCCGGCACGGAAACGCTTCATCTGGTGGAGGACCTTCCGATCAGCTCGAGCTCAAGCATCCTCCAGTGACGGTAGTATGTCGGGCTGGATCTGCTGTGAGCTGCCGCACCACTCCTCGTCAAGGGGTTGCACCTCCTTGCCCTTATTGCTGGGATCAGGCTAACCGTGACCAGCCGTAGACTCTGGGAAGAGAGAAGCCAATGACGGCTCTTCCGAAGATGGCTAAGGGGCTGGTCCATCCTTGCCGGATGGTCCCGCTTGTTCTGTAGGGTAGGCCAGAGCTGGTGCTAGGACTGGAATGCTAGCGATAGTCCCCTCGATGCCAACTGGGTCAAAGATGCTGGGTTGCCCCCGGATCTCCACTGGTGGGACTGTGGACGTCAAAAAATGACGATGATGATCATGCGGCACCCGCGTCTACGCATTCAAGCGCAAGTCGAAAATGGGACGTCTGAACAAATCCATACCTCATCCGATCAGGATGAGAACTCGCCTAGTGGTTCGCTATCCAATAAGGAAGTCTCCAGGTGGAAGATACGGCCACAACTCTACAACCGGCCATGCCGAGGGCTGAATCAAAGAAAAGTTAGGAACTCCGACACAACCTTGGCATGCACCGAAAGTCACGCAAAGTTTGGACCGAGCCCCAGAAGCTATGCAAGGAACATTACGGAGGCCATCCATCACAACTAAAACATTTCGAGAATGCCAATGTTCATATAAATGGCCCCGACTTCAAAAAGAACCCACTCAGTACTTAAAACGGTGCGGCAAGGCCCTTAACCAGTGCGCCTTTAACCGACGCTCCCCCCCTTGCTTTGTTAATACGGCGCGCCCCTTTATGCCTTAACACGGCGCACCCATTTCACTTGAATTGCTCTAATACGGTGCCCCTTTGTAAAGATTTAATCCGGTGCTCCCCTACCGTGCTATTTTAACCAAAGTACCCATCATGCCCATTTTCAAAAGCTTTTCCTTCAAATGCTAAAACGGCACCACCCCATTTGTACACTAAACCGGTGTGCTCCCTGTTGAAGGGCCCTTGTTCTTTCAAATGTTTAATACGGCGTGGCCCATTTGCAACCTATTCTGGCACGCTCAAAGTGCCCAGCATGTTATTCTTTGCAATGTTTAACCTGGCGGGCTCCTCATTGTGAACAACCTTAATACGGCACGCTCCCTTTTGAAGGCCAATATTTCTTTTCCTTAAAATGGCACGCCAATTGCAAGGGGGTTTAACCCTGTCCCATCTGCCAACCGATGCTCTGTTTGGCATAAATGTGATGCACAGAGAACATTCAATGCCTGACGCTCTGACTCTACCTTCGTTCGACAGCACAGAAGTGGCAACGGTGAAGCAGCCCCCGACAAACCTGCGAACATCCCGTCCTCGGATGGACGGCAGAGTACGGCATGAACTAGCATCATCCAGTGTAGCAAGTCAACTCCAAACTTCATTGCGGACGAGGTGGAAGTGGCAGGAATGCTCCTCGATGCCATTCTATAAAAGGGCAGCGCTATGAAGGAAAATGAGGCTAGCTCCCTCTTGGTTGGGCAGTGTGCAACGGGAGAAGAAAGGGAAAGAGAAGTGAGATCTTCTAAGAGGAAGAGCCCACCGAAGAGTGAAGAAGCTACTTCCTCGCGTCGAAGAGGTGACATGAAGTGAAGAGAGGGGAGTGAGGGTGAGGGGTTGTTCCGAGGGGGAGAAGCCTGTGCTCTCTCTCTCCTCCTTCAAATGTTTCTCTCTCTCTCTGTCGAATGTATTCTCCCCCCCCTTTTCTGTAATGCTTTTGTTTCTATCTTCTTTGTATAAAGACTCCTTCCCCATCGGTGTGGATGAATAAAAGGAAAGCCTTTTTGCAAGCTCAGTCTTTTCTGTTCCAATCCTCGCTCCCCTTTCTCGCTCTCTGATCATCCAGGGGCCTTTGAGGTCTGCCACTCCATGGCATGACCCTCAAGGTAACCCACTCGACGGATGAATATTTCTTGCCCTGCTATCGCAAACATTTGTCTCGTGTCGAAGCATCATCGCCTGTTAGTCGTGGTCACTCTTGAAGACTAGCCCTTGAGCATTCCACACTCACACTTGGGTTATCAGACCGTCGTGAGGCCGTTCCAAATTTTGAGGGTCACCCCGGAGCGATTCGATTGCTGTCCTTCTATTATCTCTGGCAAGTCTCGGTCTGGGGGAGGTGCTACCTGATTTTTCCCAGGGCTAAGAACGCACAACAGCAGGTGAACAAGCTGAACTAATAAGGAATCAAACTGATGCCTCTGTGAGCAAACTGCCTGAATAAAACATTTAAACATTCATGCTGTTTCATCTTAATAAATGATTAAAACTATTAAAACCTCCTCATTACCAGCTTGATTCATCAACAGAATGAGCAAATCAACCCTTGCATCAACCTACGGGTGAAAGAAAAAGAAAACACAGTAAACAGAGCATATTAATACCCCACAGACTGTTCCACCACTCCGGTTTAACCCCACTCACAAAAGCCCCCCATCTCCTTCTTTGAATGCTAAAACGGCGCAACCTCCATCTTGTTGCCCCATGAACGGTGCACCCCCTATTCCTCCCTATATCCTATAACGGCGCGCTGCTACTCCTTGCATCCTAATCTGGCACGCCCCTTTGCAACTTCTATTACGGCGTGGCCATGTACGGTGCACCCTCCATTGAGCATTCTAATCCGGCGCGCTCCCTTGCACGGTCCCTAATTCGGCGCGCACTTTGTATGCCTTTGTTCAAACCACATACCCGACGCGCGTCTTCCAGGCACCTAACCCGGCACACATATGTCTTCCCTTGTGGCACCTAAAATGGCGTAGCCACGGTAGCATCTATCCCTCCTCGATCCTCGGAACACGTCGGATGCGCTGGTACCATCCAGGAGTAAGAGAACTCAACAGTTTGCCCTGCACAGGGTTCCATAGGTCCGTCCGAAAAAAACATGCGTAAATCACAAAATGCGCTCCAGGACCCCCGAGAGTGATCCGAAACTCACGGATCCTGATCCAAAAAATGTTCGAAAAACCCAGGACATTACAGCCCTCCCCCGCTTAAACAAATTTCATCCTCAAAATTTAAAATAAAACACAGGGGGAAAAGAAGGGAGAAACTCACTCGAATAGATAAGGGAACTACTGACGCATCTCATCCTCACGCTCCCAAGACGCCTCGCCGCCAGAGTGCCGTTGCCACACCACCTTAACCAAGGGAATAACCTTGTTCCGTAGGTGCCGCTCTCGCCGATCCTCAATACGGATGGGGAACTCCGGAAGAGACAGATCAGGAGTCACCTCGGGCCAAACGAAATCCTCCAAAACATGAGAGTCATCGGGCACGTACTTTCGCAACATCGAGGCATGAAAAATGTCATGCACCACTACTAACTCTGGGGGTAACTGCAACCGATACGCAACCTCGCCAATGCGCTCTACAATGGGAAAAGGGCCAACATAGAGGGGACTCAACTTCCCACGCCGGCCAAAATGCATCACCCCCTTCATAGGAGAAACCCTCAAGAATACTTGATCGCCAACAACAAAATTGAGGGGCTGCCTTCTCCGGTCAGCATAGCTCTTCTGTCGACTCTGAGCCGCCAACATGTTCTGACTGACCAAATGCACCACGTTCACACACTATTGCACCAGCTCTGGTCTCGTCATAACACACTCACCAACCTCAAACCAATCGAGTGGAGTCCGACACGGTCACCCGTACAACGCCTCATAGGGAGCCATCCCAATGCTCGAATGATAGCTGTTGTTGTAGGCCAACTCCACCAATGGTAGATAGTGAATCCAACTCCCCTGCCACTCTAGGCAACATGACCTCAGCATGTCTTCTAGCATCTGATTGGTCCTCTTTGACTGACCATCTGACTGAGGATGATAGGCTGAACTAAAAGCTAACTCGGTGCCTAGAGCTCTCTGGAAACTCCTCTAGAATCCAAAAGTAAAACGCAGTGTTGACACCCATTTTTTACCGATGAGTTGAGTCATTCCTCTTATCATCATTTATTGATGTCTCGAGTTGTACATTACTCATTAGGCTATTTCTAGGCTCGTCTTTGGGCTCATTTTATGGGTACCTCCCTCCCTAGCTAGGTCTGCTTAAATTTAGGGTTTGATGGGCCTTGATTTCACTTAGATTTTGGGGCAAATGGGCTCTTTTATCCCATTCTATCAATTTCATACGCCCAGCCTTGGCACGGTCTATCGCTGGGCTGTCCAGCCCTAGCACGGTCTGTTTATAACCGTTTAACGATTTATTGGATATTTATTTGATTCTCTAAATTTTCACCGATAAGACTTTACACGGTCCATGTCTAGCCGTTTATGCTAATTGAATGGTGTGTAGTAGGACCGTCCAATTCTTCAGAGTCCTAAGCTAGTCGTTTTCCAGATAATTATCTATTTATCCTGTTTTAATGATTTATCAACGACAGGTTCTACACAGCCTCAGTTGGACCGTTCTACTCATTGAGTGGTCCATAAGTGACTGCTCTATCCGAAAGAGTCCAGCGCCGTGATAGTCGGTCAGTTCGATGGATAATCAGATGATTTAGTAATTTATTTATTTCCCACTAATAGAACTAGATGGTCTGACATCAGACCGCGTACAAAGCTAGGTGGTCTATCGCACGACCGCGTACAGGACCGGTAACTATGGAGTTAATGGATTTTCTCTCTCCATCCATCCTTAACTTCTCCTACTCATTTTTCCGTGAAATCTCAACCAAATGAGATGCCGTTCGAACCTGGTGGGAGATAAAACAATTGTCTACATATTTAATTTGATTATCTCACCCTAATTTTCACTAGAAACCCTAATTTGGGGGCTAGACTTTGGGGCTCTATAAATAGAACCCCTAGTCCAAGCAAACTCTACCTCCTACTCCGCTCGGTCGGCCAACGTCTGTGTAGAAGAAGAAGGAGCATCCGTCCCCTGCCGCTGGGTCCCCTCACCTCGCTGCATTTAGAAACTCCAGGGTCGGTCATTTCATAACATAATCATAATCAAAGTGCGTAATGTAAGTTTAAAGGTTAGAAAACTCACCAGTAGGGCCAAGGCCTGTCAGGCCTCATCTCGCTCCGGGATCGTAGAGTGGAGGAGCCCCTACAACTCCGCGATCCATCCCTCGGGGTCAATCTGCATTTAAAGGTCCAAGTGTCAGTGCATCATATGGAAATTACAAGCATAATAAAAGGAGTTTGAGTATTAGAAGTCGTACCAGTCGGTGGGCACCACGGAACACCTGGTCCCGGTAGTGCCTGGAGTACGCCGCATAGTACATCGCGTCACTATCTGCCCGGGCGGTCACAACCCGCCCAAGTGCTGTCCAATCTGTGATCTGCGCTGCAGGTCGCACCGTCCAGTCGAAGACCGTCGCTAGGCCTCGTGTGGTCCGCCCCACGGGCTCCCCCGGCTTCTCCAG
Source organism: Amorphophallus titanum (assembly GCA_024336825.1). Classification (NCBI taxonomy): domain Eukaryota; kingdom Viridiplantae; phylum Streptophyta; class Magnoliopsida; order Alismatales; family Araceae; genus Amorphophallus; species Amorphophallus titanum. The sequence continues at coordinate 11,947,027 of JANBPO010001714.1, forward strand.
CGCCGGGAACTCTACTACTGGTTGATGGACGCCGATCGTCCTCATCACCAGTCTGAAGTAGAGTGGCTCCACTACATTCATGCAATGAAGCCACACATCCCGCCCAGAGAAGGCGAGGGCCCCCACTACCCAGGGTTGACCCTCGTGCCCCTCATCTGCATAAGGAGTCCACCGTACCTGTCAAAATAGAAAGTCATATTAGCATCATAAACATATAGAACTACATTTGATTAGAGAGTCTAAGTTTAGAATCGTACAGAGGTGTACGACAGGGCGTCCAGGTCGTCCTGTATCTCCCGGACCTGTCTCCTGAGGCCTCCGGTCTCCCGAGGTGCGGTCCACCTCCTCGCGATCGATACCAAGTCAGGGTAAGCCTCCTCACCTCTCCTCAGCCCACGCAGTCTCACGTAGGCCCACACCTGCATCGCATTTCATCATCCGTCAGCATAAACAAAGCATATAGGAATTGCATAATCAAGTCTAAGGGTCGAGTCGTACCTGGAGAAGAGGGGAGAACCTACTGAGCATGGTCCGCTGGCTGGTCGAACTCAGAGTGTTAAAAAGAAAAGCCAGGACTGCAGCTCCTCACGTGTAGTCACCCACGTGGTCGAGTTCCTGGAGTAGCAGAAGGAAGAGGCAGCTGATGATGTCCGCTCTCATAGCAAACAACAGTCATCTGAATAGCAACGTCAAGAACCTCCTCATCACTCGATCCGCCACCGCTCCCGGCTCTGTCGCAACTCTCGGTCTGACTAGGTCCGTTAGTCTCTGGAGGTGCTGCTCAGGCTACACCCCTTCGCTATCCCGGCATGTTACAATCCTAGGCTGTCCTGCAGCCTTACCCGAGTGAGGGTAGTGGCTGCCACTTAGGATGCAGCAGGTCCAATCCCAGGAGCTCCTGGGCCATCTCCCGGTAGTCGGGGTATGTGCTCCCGCTAACCGGGGACCCATGCACGAGTAGGCCCGTGATCCGAGCCACGTCCTCCAACGTGGGGACCATGTGCCCCCACGGAAAGAGAAACGTACGACTCACCGGGTCCCAACGGTTGTGCAGAGCGTAGAGTAGCTATAACGACCCAGAGCTCAGGGTACCGATAACCCGATACAAGTATCAGACTACCGCTACCAAGAACTGGGGACACCACCCAAGAGGCTGATGAGGCCCCCGAAGGGTTAGTAGGGTTTGTCGAGGGATTGCATTAGAAATTGGAATTCGCAGGCGCGCAATGTTAATTTTTGCAACGATTAATTAAAATAATGCGAAAGTAATTTAAAGTATCAGAGTGGTATACATATAAACTAGTCTAGATTTACAACATCAACCACAAATGTACAAGTCCCACAGGAGAAAGAAAAGATAAGACTACAACTACACAGGGCATACCCCGGACAAAAACCCAAAAAGACAAACCGATAGCTGGCACTCTACGTGCAGTCTCCAAAACCACGAGAACCACTGGTGGGCGGCTGAGATGGCTCACCAAGAATGTAATGCTAATGCAAAGAAAGAGCTTCTGTCGATTCGGACGTAAGGCCTGCAATGGCGATATTGTTTGCTTCTGAAAGCTCGGTCAGGGTGGAGTGCTGTTAGACCAAGATAAAGGTAGCTCGGCCAGGGCGGAGTGCCACTAGACAAAGATAGAGGTAGTTCAATCGGGGCGGAGTGCCACTAGACAAAGATATGGGTAGCTCGATCAGGGCGGAGTGCCACTAGACTAAGATAGGGGCAACTCGGTCAGGGCGGAGTGCCACTGAACCAAGATAGAGGTAGCTTGGTTAGGGCAGAGTGCTGTTAGACCAAGATAGAGATAGCTCGATCAGGGTGGAGTGCCACTAGACTAAGATAGAGGTGGCTCGGCTAGGGTGGAATGCCACTAGACCAAGATAGAGGTAGTTCGGGCACAGTGGAATGCCACTAGACCAAGATATGGGTATCTCGGCCAAGGCAGAGTGCCACTAGACCAAGATAGGGGTAGCTTGGTCAGGGCGGAGTGCCACTAGACCAAGATAGTAGGGGCAGCTTGGTAAGGGCAGAGTGCCACTAGACCAAGATAGAGGTAGCTCGATTAGGGCGGAGTGCCACTAAACCAAGATAGAGGCAGCTCGATCAGGGCGGAGTGTCACTAGACAAAGATAGAGGTAGCTCGATCAAAGTGGAGTGCCACAAGACGAAGATATGGGTAGCTCAATCAGGGCGGAGTGCCACTAGACCAAGATATGGATAGCTCGGCCAGGGTGGAGTGCCACTAGACCAAGATAGAGGTAGCTCGGCCAGGGCAGAGTGCCACGAGACCAAGATAGAGGTACCTCAATCCGGGCGGAGTGCCACTCGACCAAGATAGAGGTTGCTTGGTCAGGGCAGAGTGCCACTAGACCAAGATTGAGGTAGCTTGGCCATTGCAGAGTGCCACGAGACCAATATATAGGTAGCTCGATCAGGGAGGAGTGCCACTGGACCAAGATATGGGTAGCTCGGCCAGGGCAGAGTGCCACTGGACCAAGATAGAGGTAGCTCGGCCAGGGCGGAGTGACACGAGACCAAGATAGAGGTAGCTCGATTTGGGCGGAGTGCCACTAGACCAAGATATGGGTTTTCGATCATTCTGGAAATGCTGGTTGAGCCGTGTGGCACAGCTTTATATGTTTTCCATTAAGGGGAGAGAACTGGACGACTCCTTTGTGATCGACTAGGATGTAAGCACCCCCTTCATATACTCGGCGGACGACATATGGTCCAACCAAGTTTTCAACCAACTTCTCTTTAGGGTTGGAGGCCATCACTTCTCTTCTTTTGACCATTGCTAGGTCTCCTTTCTTGAACTCTCGTCCCCTGACCAGCTTATCGAAAGCGCAAGCCATACAGGCATGGTATAGTTGAATATTTTATTGCACGCGAAGACGCTTTCCTTCAAGCTCAGCGAGCTCTTCTAATGTTCTTTCTATGTTAGTTTGTTCATCGCTAGCCAAACCATGCTGGATGGTGACTCGCAGTGAAGGGACTTCTAATTCAATTGGCACTATAGCTTCCGACCCGTATACAAGAGGGAACGGTGAGCAGTCAGTTTGGGTTTTATAGACCGTACGATAGTCCCAAAGCACTTCGTACATCTTTTCTTCCCAGTCCTTTTTGTTAGACTTGATAGTCTTTGCCAGTAGTATGCATAACGTTTTGTTGAAGGCTTTTGCAAGTCCATTGGCTTGAGGGTTGTAGGGGGATGATGTCCTCCAGTTAATCTTGTATTTATCAGCCAGCCGATAAACCTTCTGGTTTCTGAAATGGCTACCATTGTCAGAGATAATTCGGCTGGGAACCCTGAACCAGAATATTACACTTTGCTGGAAGAATCTTGTAGCCAGCTCTCCCGTGACTTCTCTTAGTGCTATTGCTTCTGCCCATCTGAAAAAGTAATTTGTAGCTGCTAAGATATATTTGCACCCTCACGAGGATGTGAGTAGTGGCCCGACCACGTCTGTGCCCCATTAAGCAAATGGCCAACTTGGCATGGTAGGGTGTAGTGTTGGGTGAAGGGAGCATTGCATTATGTGCTTGGCACCCCAGTTCAGTGTAGATCTTCTTATCTGCTCTTTGGTCCACGTATCCTCATCTTCAGGCAGCTCAAATGGACCTTTGCTAATTACTGGCCAAATTTCATGATCCTGAGCTCAGATAAAAACCTGCATACGATTTTCCAGTAAGGATAGTTTGTCCCAGTGAAAAAGGTAGGTCTATTTATAGAATGCCCTTCGGGCATAGGACCCTTGGCAACCATATCACCACTTCTCTCAAGGTCGTTAGACCACATTCAAAGAGACTAGCTCTGATACCACGTGATGCGAAGTGATAGGCGGATCTAGAGGGGAGGGGTGAATAGATCAGCCTCTTCTTCCGATATTCTATAAAAGGTAAGGACTAAATAGTAGTAAGGCAAGAGTCTCCACTAACTATTGAGCTAAATACATGGAAGATGTATTGACAACGTTCCTACACAAGCATCTAGCGTCAAGGTGAGAAGATGAACAAACCACAGAGACAGAGTTTAAGGTGATTCAGTCTCTATCTAGAGACCTACGTCCACCTCTCACTCAATTGAGTGAGGCTTCACTAGTGCAAATGTACTACAACTGATTCACAGCTTCCAACCAAGAGAAAGACTCTCTCCAATCTGTTGTCTAACAACTTGCGGGTACACAACCCAAAAATTACGGACCTGTGAACTCACTATCCATCTTCCTACACGCAGGTAGGGAACAATGTATGAATATGAGTTTTGAGAAACACAATCTAGAAAGAGAACAAGCAGACATGGTATGACTATGGAAATCAGTGGGAGAAAATAAATCCTGTCTGCATAAAGTTGGATGACACCTGAAAGCTCCTTCTCCTCTCTTAGCCTCTTCACCGTTACCACAAGAGGAATGTTGGATGGGCTTTCCAACTGTAGCATAAACGTCTAAGGAAGCTGTCTCCCTTGTGGTCCTGGCTCCAGGAAGTGAAGGAAGGCATACACCGTTGCCTTTACGTTGGTAACAGAGGGATGACGAGACTCTCGTGCTCTTCTGCACTACTCCACTTCTCTTGGTTCTTCTTCACTCAGAAGAAGTTGAATGTGCTTCTACTGGAAGCTTCTTCTGTAGGTTATCCTCTTGTTCGTACAGCATGGCCCGAATGTCCCTTTATCTCATCTCTTTTTGCTTCAACAACCTTTTTATTTCTTCTCCTGTGCACGCCAGAAATGGGAGTGGATAGGGGACCAAATCTGCAAAGGGCCCCACCACTGGAAGATTCCTCTGACAGCCCATGATATCCTCTGAAAAGGTGACCTTCTAGAAGGATGTTTGAGTGCAAACGGATCCTCAACGAGCGGTTACGGATCTTGAAAAATAGACATTGTCGAACTCAGATCCATTCCGGGCAACTTTGATGGTGTTGACACATCCAGCTGAAGTGTCGACACTTCTCTTCGTAATCTAGAAGAATGTTAATAGCATCATCAACAGGTCAACACTTCCAAGGCTACAGGTCGACATGGGTGTAGTAGGCGCTTGTGGCTCGTACCGCCACGTTGAGGCATCACCCGCATGCGTCGAGGCATCACTAGCATGCATTGAGGTTCCACCCGCATGCGTCGAGGCATGGACATCAGATAGACAGACTTTCTGTCGGGTTGAACTGACGTGTCAACATGCTCTATAAAGAGTGTTGACACACTGCGCATACTAGAACCCAGATAGAAATGCCTAATTCGTGCGTTTCTTCTTGACGTGTCGACACATCCTGTTGATAGGTCGACACATCGAGTGAGCTTCTCCTGTACTTGATCGCAATAGATTTTCAATAAAATTGTTAGACATCCCATAAATATCTAGTAATGATTTATGGTTTATTATCATCAAAATCAGGGGACACAATAAGAAACCCAACTTAGCCTATTTTCGAGCCTTTGGTTCAAAATGCTACATCTACAATAATGACAAAGCTGATCTTGATAAGTTTGAGGCTAAGAGTGATGTTGGAATATTTTTGTGATTCTCTGAATCTTCTAGAGCATGTAGAGCAGTTTGTCTGTCAAACACTTAGTTAGAGGACCTTTTGATCATTCCCCCATTCTTATGAATATGCTTCCAATGAAAGCTACACCAGGGAGATTTATATATCAACAAATGTGGCATACACATTCAGACTTTATGGAGTTTGTTAAACTTCAATGGAATAGACAGGATCAAAACGGTCATCCTTTTTATGCTCTGTAGGAAAAGATTAAGCACTTAAAAGTTGCATTGAAATGATGGAACAAAGAGGTATTTGGCAATATTCATCAAGCTAAAGAACATGTTGAGGTCCTATTACAGCAGATGCAAGAGAGTTATGATGATAATCCTTCTGTGGAGAGTTGGATAAAACTTCAAAAGGTTAATGCTGAGATGAGGCTTATTCTACATAGGGAGGAGATTTTTTGGTTTCAAAAATCCAGGCTTCAGTGGATTACCTATGGAGATCGCAACACTAAATTTTTCCATCACTACACCAAAATCAAAAGATAGATGAATTATGTTCATAGATTGAAATTGGATGGCATCTGGGTGGAGGATCAAGCAGTCTTATTAAATGGTGCCGTGGATTTTTTCAAGAACCTACTATCTTCTAAAAATCATTGCATTGATGATCACCTTCTATCAGTCATCCCTAATCTGGTAACAGAAGATCAGAACATGGCTTTATGCCTCATCCCTTCAGCTAAGGAAATTAGAGGCTGTCTTTTCTCTCCCTGGAAACAGCTCTCTTGGACCTGATGGATTTACTGGAAGTTTCTTCACTCATTATTGGGATATCGTGGGGAATGATGTAATAAGTGCCATCCAAAGTTTTTTCCAAGGATGGGGGCTTCCGAAGGGAGTTTCTTCCACTACCTTATGTCTGATAACTAAGGTAAAGAACCCCATTTCTTTTGCTGATTTCAGGCCAATCAGCCTATACAATTTCACATGTAAAATTATGTCCAAAATTATTTGTGATCGACTGCGTCACATTCTTTCTTCCATAATATCTGAGCAGCAAAGTGGTTTTATAAGTCGCAGACTCATCATTGACAACTTTTTACTTGCCAAAGAATTATTCATGGAAATGGATAGACCTGATAGAGGGCATAACATTCTTATTAAGCTTGACATGGCCAAAGCATACGATCGAATGGAATGGGATTTCATCCTATCTGTCATGAAAAGGTTCGGGTTCTCAAGTACATTTATCTCTATGATATTCAGATTTTAATGAATTGCTAGTTTACTGTTGCTTTTAATGGCCACTCTCATGGATATTTTAAATCTACTCGGGGGGTGAGACAAGGAGATCCTTTAGCCCCAACCCTTTTTGTTATAGCAGAGGAAGCTTTAAGTCGGGGTCTCAGTCAGCTATTCAATTCTGGACAATGTAGACACTTCCATCTTCCTCGGACTGCTATGCCCATATCTCATATGTTATATGCAGATGATTCTATCATTTTTTCAAATGGGGGTTTGCATTCTGTCAAGCATCTGCTCAAATTTCTGAGAAGATATGAAGATTCATCAGGGCAGATGATTAATTCTCAAAAAAGCTTATTCATGGCCTCCAAACATATGCCTAGACAAGCTATGGATAAAATCAAACAGATAGCTGGCTTTCAATATAAGCGTGGAAGCATCAGCTATTTGGGGATACCTTTATTCAAAGGGAAGACCAAAATTCCTCATTTTAAATATATGCATGACAAAGTAAATGCAAAACTTGCTGGATGGCAAAGTAAGTTCCTCTCCCAGGCTGGTAGAATCACACTCATTAAATCAGTGCTATCCTCAATTCCCATTTATTCAACCAGCGCTGTTGTTATTCCATACACTATACACAAGCAAATTAAGAAAATATGTGCCAATTTCTTATGGCAAGGTCTTGAAACTGCTCACAGGAAACATTGGGTATCTTGGAATAAGGTATGTAGACCATATTCTGATGGTGGCTTGGGCATCCGTAGATTAGAGGATATCCAACTGTGCTCATATGTAAAACAACTTTGGCTATCCTTACATAGTAACTCTTTGTGGGCAATTTTCACTATATTTCACTTCTTAGGCCATCTGGCTGACAACATTTTTTGCCATGGAGGGGCAAATATTCTTTGGTTAAGGGGCCTTCCATTGACCCATTTACCCTCAATTCTATTCCATCTACCAAATTCTCCTTATGGGCCGCCCGTTGGGTGAGGAGGGAGTTTTCATCCTCTCACCCCTTGTGTTCTTTGCATTCCTTGCATCCCTTGCATTCTTTGCATCCTTTGCATTTCAAGCATCCATTGCATTCATTTACATTCCTTTTTTCCTGAGTTTTCAAACCCGTATCTTCCCTATCTTATGGAACCTCCAGATCTCCCAGGGCATCGCGTCCCTCTATACTCTCTTCCTCCAGGACCTCCAGATCTTTCTCTCATCCTTTCAGGGCATCGTGTCCCCTCCTATTTTCTTCCTTCAAAATCTCTGGATCTCTCAGGGCATCGCTCCCCTCTATACTCTCTTCATTCGGGACCTTCGGATCTTTCTCTCATCCTTTCAGGGCATCGCGTCCCCTCCTATTTTCTTCCTTCAAAATTTCTGGATCTCCTAGGGCATTGCACCCCTTTCATTCTCTCCCTCCGAAACCTCCAGATTTTTCTCTCATTCTTTCCAGGCATCGTGCGCCCTCCTATTGTCCCCTTCTGGAACCTCCGGATCCTCCCTCTTCCAATTTACCTTCCTCTCCGGACTCTTCGAAGTTTCCATCTCTTCTTCTAGGGCATCGCGCCCTTACTCACTCTATTCTTCCGAGGCTCCCGAATCTTCTCATTGCCTTTGATTCACCATCTCTTCTCCTAGGGCATCACGCCCTTACTCACTCTACTCCTCTGGAGCCCCCGGACCTTCTTCCTTTCCTCTGATTCATCTTTCTACTCCTCCAAGACATCACGTCCTTTGTTCTCTTCCTCTATTTAAATCATCCTTTTTCATACCTCCTCCCAGGGCATCACATCCCTTGGTACTTTCTTCCTCCGGAGCCTCCAGATTTTCTCTATTTTGATTCTCCTCCTTTCCTTCCATACCCTTCGGATCCACCTCTCTTGATTTACCAATTTCTTCTTCTGATTCCACCCGATCCCGGGTCCGACCTGGCTTCTTCCACATCTACTGCTCTAGGCATTTACTTTTTCTCCCACTGCTTTCGAGGATTTAGTCTTCACTCCTCTCTCTGATTTCCCTTTCCTTTTGTAGACCATTCATGTAATCAGGGTCTCTGCACCTTAGTGAGGGAGTTTTAGCCCTCACCTCTCTTCCTTTTCTCCTTATTCGTCTGAGTCTGCTCTGGGCACCACTCCATCTTGTTGAGCCACTTCAAATCCTTACTTCTTATATCTCCTTCTGCCAAAGAGGACTGCAAATCCCATGATGATCAAGATCACCTCCGGCAGTTGCTTCCACAACAAGGTCGCAAGGTAACGAATTTGCGTAAGTTTGCATCTTCATTCTTCTACGCACGGTTTTTAAAATGAAGTTCTTCTTAACTTGATCAAGAGTGGTAGTCTAGACCTTTACCCTAGTTCTTTCATTAAAGAAAAAAAAATCAGAAAATAGGGTGGCATGGTACGCAGGCCAAAGGAGCTCAAAAGATCAAAATCTCTAATTCATTCTTCAGTCTTGATAATTTAACCTTGGGTCAATACTAACACACACAACACGCTTAACTCTTAAGCTCAAACGGCATAAAATCTGAGGTGAGTCAAAGCCAAATCAAAAGTGAAAGGTATCACCCATTCTCTTCTCTTCGGTTCACGAGGGGGGAAGTGAGGCCTTTGGTTAGACCATCAAACCTGCCCGCCGCCCTAGTAGGTGGAAGTCACGGCCCAAAACTGAACATCTGCCAAAAGCCTAAGTGAAGTCAATTCTAATCAAATTAGCATGTCAAGAAGGTAAAGTCCCCGCAGGGAAGACCTTGGACATAAGCATGCACTAAGCAAAGTCAATTCCCCATTAATCAAAGAATAGTATGTCAAGAGGGCAAAGTCCCTACAGGGAAAACCCTGGTCATAAGCATGCAATCCCAAAGAAAAGGCGAGGGTAACAAAAAAAAAAAGAGAGTAAAAAAGAGTAACCAAACACCCTATTAGTTTTTTTGTCTTGTTTCTTGTAGCTAAATAAAAAGTTTGCTATCTTGAATTCTTAATAAATAAACTTTATTTGATGTTTCTGCTTGTCTTGATCTTTGACTATAGGCAAATTAGATGTGCATGTTCAAGCTTTTTAAGCAATTTGAATTTTGGAAGCTCAGTATATTTAAAGCTGGATATACATGTTCTACACTATTTTCTAATGTTCACTGATGATGCCAATTTTTCTTACCAGCCTCTGAACCAAGCACCAATATAACTGAACTGCACAAAATAGAACTACAATGCATATCCACACAAGTTAAAGGAAAAGGAATGGCTTCACTGAAGAACGTTCCTCCGGCTTCTCTAATTCATGTCGAAGAACCTTTGGCTGCGGTACGAAGGCATTGCTTCCAGCATCATGACTTTATTTCATAAATAATTTGATAAGCATACATTAGTCAATGGATTTGTATGTACAAAAAGATGTGTAGTATGCATCTATTGTTGTCTCATGGACAGTATTTTTTGGAACTTCTAAGTATCCCTACTCTAGTTTCTTACCCTTCACTTTGTATGCTTACATATAACAATGCACAGATTGTTTTGAAGAATTGTCGGGAGACTCACTGCCATTTCTGCCTCAATGAACTGCCGACTGATGTTCTGTTCTGTTCATCATGTACGATGCCATTTTACTGCTCCAAGCAATGTCAGGAAAAAGCAACAGAGCGACAATATGAGGTAGATATGAAGGTATAGAATTATGGACATCATCCTGGATTTTAATTTGATAAGACAATACCTTCAGGGAATTCCTGAACACAGGCATGAATGTGGAGGTGTGAACTGGCCAGCTGTCCTGCCATCTGATGTGGTTTTAGTTGGTCGAGTCATGGCGAAGTTTATAGAGAAAAGAAGAGATTCCCCAAGGATTGATGTACCTGTGAAGATCTTGGTAGTTATTTTTCAAGTTCCTTTCTCTGTCTATTTTCTGCTCTGCCTTCTACTATTATATTTTACATAGAATTTTGTTACAGCTGACATGGTTTTATTGTTTTTCTTTTCCAATAGGATTTTGTGCATCACTATGCTCGGACGCCTCCACAGAGCAAATTGGAGGTTCATATTCTTTCAGTTGTACTGTCTTATTGCCTTAACTGCTATTTTGGGTCTGATTTCCCATTCACCAGAGCATCAGCAGCACAGGTATTGTGAAATGAAAATCTTCTGCTCTGATCAGTAAATTATCTTGTCTGTAGGTTGTTATTTTTTTTAGTATTGGGATTATTTGACTTGCATCATAAGTCAATGCACAATATTTTATGCTGTTTCATTGTGTGGCAGTTTTCATTTAGTTTTCATTATATACAACTTATTATAGTGGCATAATCTTCTCATTTTCTGGCATTCTGGAACAGCATTTTTTTTTGAAAAGTGGATAGTACCACAATTGTACTAAATGAAAGGGAAGAGGGATATGCAAGTGTAAACAGTCAGTTCCCAAAACAATCCCTATGCAAAATGTGCATTTAGTAGATGAAAAATGGCAATGGCCTCACTTTGGATGCTTTTTATGTGAGCATCTGAAAGTAAAGTGTGTTGACTTGTTTAGAGAATTGTAAATTATAATCTTAACATCTCTCACTACACTCTTTTTGTAGAAGCTGGATCCACTTGTGTTTGGTTCCTCATCTCCCATCCATGTTTTCTCTTGTAGCATCAGAGATTGTCAAAGATTTTCTGTTGCTGATCTGATTTTGGGAGTTTCTCTTGCACACATCGTAAAGCTGTATTAAGTCAAGTGCATGGGCTGCAATACTGTTGGAGGACCCTTAGTAGCTTTAGATCTCACGTGTAGAAACTGTAATATTGAGAAATTCAAATGGCCTTGATATTTGAACCCAACAACTTCCAACTTCTCTTTTATTTCATAGTGGTGGTTCCTTTTTCACGTACTCATATCTTCTTGTGGGTTGGTTGGACTCCTTTCCTGCACCTCATAGGTCGTGCCACAGGGTCTCTTCGGTTGAAGTCGTTGTTGTTGCTGGCTTGGCGGGGACTAATGGGCGTGCGATTTTACACGTCCACAGGACTCACTCGAGCACCTCACGGAAACCCAAAGCGCACACAGGGTCACCCGGACCCTCCAAACACACTGGCGTGCAAATCGGGGTAACACGGCACCTCCGGAATCACGAAGAATCACTCGGACACCTTGCCCACACATCCGTATCGCATACGGACACCCCAGGCCAAAGGAGACACGAAACACGGTGGCCCGGACCTCACTGGGCTAGGCAGCCAACCTTCTGGCCACCCAGAAGGCTGGGCGGCCAGCCCGAGGGCCGCCCAGTCCAGGGCCTCCCCAGAGGGCGGCAAGACAGCTGGTTGCCCTCCCTCCTAGGCGGCCAGACTGTTGGCCGCTCAGTGACCTGGGCGGCCAGGGTCTTGGCCGCCCAGACCAGGGTAGGACGGCCACGCAAGTGGCCGCCTCCTGCGCGCACCTGCGGACAGGTCGAACCCCGCCGTGAGTTCGGTTCCACACCCCGTTCACCCCCAGGTGAAGGGAAAAACAAGGGGAATTCATTCCCGGACATTCCCACGACCCCAAAACACAATCCAAACCACGATCGGGTCTTGAATCGGCCTCGAATCGTCACTCGTCCTAAACATGGGATTTTACCCCCGGCGTGAAATAAACCCACTCTCGGCCTCGCCTCGGCCTACAAAATGTGGGGAAAGGACGTACAAGGGCCAAGGATCCGCCCCCCTATCTCCACCGAAGATTCCGCGCACCGAGGACACCGATCCACGAAGAAAACGCAACGAAACCCTCGCCGGTTCACGGGTGCGCCCCCGAGCTTCCACGCGCCATCGGCCCTCAATCCTCGACCCGTTCCTCCTTCCTCTCCTCGCCACCTCGCCGTCTCGCCCTCCTCTGCCATTGTTGGCCGCCCGGGGAGAGGGGGAGAGAAAGAGAAGAGAGAGAGAGAGAGAGAGAGAATGAGAGAATGGGGAGAGAGGGTTAAGGGGGTTTAAATAGAAAATTCTAGAAATTCTGGAAAATACCAAAAATTGAGAAAAAAATTACCTCCGCGATCCTCAAAAAATGCACAATGCACTGGTACCGTCCCGGGGTCGGAGAACGCAACGAATCATCCTGCACGGTGTTCCGTAGGTCCAACAGGCCAAAGACACGCGTAAACCGTGAAACACGCTCTCGGACCCTTGAAATCGATCCGAAACTCACGGATCCTGATCTGAAAAATATCCGAAAAACCCGGGACATTACACCTATAGCATCAATTTCCAAATCTTTTGATTTTTAGCTTTCAGGAGGGTCGTAGGCATCAATTTTCAAAAGGAATCTAAGGCCAAGAGAGATAGATCAGCTAGAGGCTCTACTTTCTTTTCTTCTTGACTTTATTCCAACGATAGAAAGAGAGGACCAGTGGTGCTGGAGATGGGATGAGGAGGGTTACATCTCAGTTAGGTATGCTTACTCTTGTATATCTAATGGTGGGTTGTGTCATAATCTTATGTCACAGATTTAGATTCCCTGAAGTCCTCTAAAGGTGAAGTTCCTTATTCGGAGGATTTCGCATGGTAGGCTGCCAACTTGTGACAAGATTGCTCCGTTTCTCCAGGGCTTTCCTATGGTGTGACGCTTGTGTCGAGGAGAGGATGAGACACTGGATCATTTCTTTGCAGGTTGTTCCTTCTCAAAGGGAGGTGTGGACTAAAGTCACAAGGATGATACATTCTAGCACTAGCATGCATGGGGAGTGTTCTTTTGGGACTACTTTGAAATCAGGGCCAGGGTAATGTATTCGAGCGATTGGGCTCGAATACGTTACCCAACCCCAGGTAACAACCATGCGTGTGAGAGGTGCACCTTGAGGTCTACACACTCTCTCTCATCGGGTGCCTTACACCTCTTATTCTATTTGAATTATAAAGTGGACCTTGTTGATTGGCATTTGGCACATAAGATAGAATCGCAAAAGGGATAGAATTGTTTGGTGGTTGATCCTTCATGTGATTTTGTGGTCGCGAGAACTTGTGGCTAGAGTTATGATTCCCGTTGTGTTGAGACTCAAAGCCTGCGGAGTTGTATGAGGAAAACCAGATTAACAGAGAGAGTCTATACTCTAGGTTCGAGGTAATTGAGCTTTCCTCACCCTATTTCTGAAGTTAACCAGCCGAGTTAAGGATTGTCGAGATGGCAGATCCCGAGTCATCTGTAATGATTGTGCATGTGGATTAGAGTGCGCAGTGGAAGCCTGGTGGGCCCATAACCCATAGGTCCAGGATCATAGCATTGGTCACTGCAGGTGGATTCCCGAGGATTGGTGGAGCATCAGAGGATCAGTTCCTCGATGTGAGATTGTCCCTGGTTGCGTGAGCCATGTTGATTGCTGTGTCATTGCTTGAGGCATTATGGTTTGTGGCACTAGCAGGAAGGAGAGTTGGGGAAATATGATGGTAGGTTGCCGCATGAGTACCCTATCCAAGTGTTGGAAGTTGTGTCAGGCATTGGTGCTAGACCCGAATGAGTTGCTAAGGTTATCACTTGACGTAGGATAAGGATGTGATGGTTGGAGTCGATAAGCTATGGGCCCGACTTGTGTTGGAAGTTGTGTCCTCGAATGAGATCGTGGTTTGCGAGAGGTGATCGCTGAGAGATTATGGGTCCTAATTGGTAGCTGTGAGTGGCTGGTAAGGCTAGCTAAGTGGTCGACCATGGCATGGTTTGCGATGTCTGGGGACCCATGTGCATTGGTCACATCGTCGTTGAGTAGGATGCTATGGTAGCGAATGGCACTTCTCTATTCCGTAGGTGTGTGCTGTGGATCATAAGAGGTCATGTCCTGTGGCTCTGTGGTGTGAGCAGAGCTCAGGATTGGCAGGCATCCTTTGGAAGAGTTATGATGAAGATTTGATGAGACAGGACGATGGACGATGCCTGTGGATGGAGGTCCCTGGAGGGATGTTGTCGCTGGATGGTGATCCTCAGTCTGTGACCAACATGGGAGGATTTTGCTATAAGTCTCAGTCGAGTGATGTAAGGACCGATGATTATGGAATCCTGCCATTGATTCTGCCATACTCCCTTAAGAGGGTAGAGTTGGCATGAGGACTAGGATCAGATGTGGTGTCTGAGTGAGGATTGGCTCGTGATGTAGTGATGGTTTGTGGAAGAGTCAACAGATGGCCTGTTGAGAGTTGGATGGTGCTTATCAGACCTGGTGAAGGACCAATAAAGGAGGAAGAAGTGAGTGAGTCATGATTTCTCGTTGACGAATAGATGGTGACCGGTGATTGATCTTTCACAGATAGAAGATGCTGGTTGTTGTGGCACAAGAATGGTGAGAGCCGTGTACCAGTGAGGCCTTGGGTGGCCGATTATATGATGTGTCTCTTCCCGGATTGGATATGGGATTTGATGGAAGTTTGTGTTCTAGCAGAGTGGTCCAGTGCTATTATGAGCATTCGGCTTGCCAAGTGTAAGATGGTACATGGCATGGAGCTGACGGATTTGTCGCAGTCAATTGGGATGACTGTGTGAGCTGGTCAAGGCTTAGTGCTAGTTGTTCCCCATGCAGGGCATGAGACCAGTTAGCTGGTAGCAAAGTTGGCGATCGATTGATTTACCAAGCTTGAGATTTGATCGTTGGCTATTTCTCGTGACGAGGATTGCGACTCCTCGTTGAGCGAGATGGTGGCAATGATGCCGCAGTTGGATTCCCATTGTGGCTAAGGTAATCCTACACTTATACTCTTTCGTGTGATGCCTGCTATAATGATCAATGTGTATTGGGTGGTGAGCAAGGCGTTGTTCATGATCAGGATTTGTATTCTCGCGAGTGTCGATGTTTTGGCTGGAGCTCCGGGAGCGTTGCCAGCTGGGTGTGTTGTTCTTCCCCTTGAGTTGGGGTTGCCTTAAATTTCAAGGATGAAATTTCTGTAAGGAGGGAGAACTATAACACCCCATATTTTTTCGGATATGAATTCATGAGTTTCGGAGCGCCGTTATGAGTCCCAGATCGTGTTTTGTGGTTTAAGTGTGTTTTCCTCTAACGAACCGTCAAAATTCGTCGGATGAAACTTAGATCCGTACCACTAAAGATCGCTAAACTACGGGTGTTACAAAGGGAATCTTGGATGCTGACATGGCAAGGTGGCTGGGGAAGGGAGGAGAGAGGGGAGACTGTGGCCCGGGTTAGAGAGAGAGAGGGGGGAAGTTGCTAGAGAGAAAGAGAGCGAGGGATGCGCAAGTAGGGAGAGAGAGGGAGGGAACTCAAGGGATTTTCTTCTCACAATAAATTTTCAAATTCTCATTCTCCTCCAAAGCAAGGCCCTTGGATCCCTATTTTTAGGGGAAAGCTAGGGTTACAAATGGCCATAAATGTCCATAACAAATTAAGAAAAGACCCCACTATCCTGAGGGGTAAAGATAAGTAAACAATGACCTATAACTGAACTTGACACAATATTGGCCCTTTGGGCCTTATTAAGGTGTCCCATTAAGACTTACATAACTCAAAATAGACTAAAATGATGCTAATAAGATAAAAAAAATAAAAGAGCACACTAGGCACTCAGCTGGTGTCAATCCTCATCTTCCAAAGATAGTGGGCGAGATCTGGTGTCCTCACCAATTCCCCCGGGGTGGGGAGAGCTTGACTCCGTCGAGCGACGCGTATGTGATCCAACCTGGTCTCACAAGTCCCTCAACTACATCCTTAATTTTGTTTCCTGGAGCAATTCCGCTTCCTAGAGTCTGGTCTCAGATCGGGCCAAGTACAAAAGTCGCTGCCTCCTCGCAATATGCTTTCCCCTTATTGGCCCTTTACATTCACACCATACTCTCGGCTCAAGTAGATTCTCGCAATGTTGGTTTTCCTCCAAGGAGGGTTTAGGCTCAAAGTCTTCATGGGTACTTGCTGCCGCCTCCTCGTATGGCATCAAATCTGTCGAGTTAAACACAGGGCCCAACTCATATCCTTTGGGGATCTCTACCTGATAGGCTTTGGGGCTTAATCTCCTTATGACCCAAAACTGTCCAATCTTATAGATGTTGAACTGTGGAGGTATCCGCGATGGAATCCTCTCCGCCTGTACTACAACTAGATCACCCTCTTGGAATTCATGGTAACATCGATGGGTGTCTGCTTGTCGCTTATAGGACTCATTGCTCGAGTAGACTTACTTGTTTGCTTGTGGGTTTCTATGGTTGGTAGGCCTAGATTGTCTATAACATGGGGATGGTCCGGGACATCCAAAAGTGGATCTATCATGCATGTGACTCATATCATGTGTGGTAAGTATGGGTGGACTTGGGCAACCAAAACTACGACCTTCTCTATATGATGCTAGACTCCATGACAAATGCAGTTCCTTCCATGAAATGTGCCTCTCACTGATCAAACATATGTCGATAGAGAAGCAGTGATATGGGGTCGGACTCAAACATGAGAAGTAATCCCTAAGAGGGAATAGGTGTTGGGTAATGTTGGACAATTGAATGAGGGATGATTAATTCTTCGGCTCCCAATATGATGGGTCAAATGGATCAAAGAAGGTGGGGCTATAGAGGACGTGTAACATCCTGGATTCTTGCTGGATCTCTATCGGGTCTTGGCGGGCCTTTATTAGGTTGTTCGGATCCCTTTAGAGGAGTTTCGGATTGCTTCTGTAGCTCCTGAGTTGAGTTTGACTTTTCTTGTGGATTTTTCTCCCGTTTAAGCTACGGAACCCTACGGTGAGTTTATTCCTCAATTGATCGACTCGTGGACGATACAGCAGTGACGTACTCTTCGCGAGGATCGTTTCGACTATTTTTGTGTATTTTTCAGAATTAGTGTATTTTTGGCACATTTTACGGATTTTTAGAAAATCTTATAAAATTCCCAAAACCACCCACCCTCTCTCTCTCACGTTCTCACACTCTCTCTCCCTCGTTCTCTCTCGTTCTCTCACCTGGAGGCACTCGACTGTAGACGGAGCGATCCACGGGTGAGGTGACGACGCGTGGGACTTGCTAAGACGCGTGATGGAGCGTGGAATGCTGTGGATTTGGCGCGATCCCGAACGGCGGATTCGAAGCCGGCGGTTCGGTTCGTCCTTTAGACTTTGACAGATATTGAAATTGAGTATTGAAACTGAGAATAAGGTCTTAATAGACTACCCCTATTTGAGACTTCCTCTTGTCAGGGTATGCTTATGTTAGTTATCTTTGCCCATACTACCTCTGCCCTCATATTTCGATCGAGTAAAGAAGAGAAAAGGACCTCATGCCTTCGAGCATGGCCCAAGTAGCAACTGTGTTTTCCAAGGGAGATAGCTGAGGACGCCGTGAGGTGTGTGCAATGCCCATGCTTAGGGTTGCCCTTAATGACCAGGGAGAGAATGTTGGACTCCCAGCATGGGGTTTTCATAGCTAAAGGCGTTGCATTTGAAAGCTATTTTTTTTATTTTTTATGTTTTATTTTACATTGACTTAAATAAAGACCTAAGACTAGGCCTAGACTACCACCCTTAATCATGTTAAGAAGCACTTTGTTTTAAAAAATGTGTGTGAATGAGGTAATGAAACACAATAATGCATACTTACGCAAATGAATTACCTTGCAATCCTATTGAAGAATCAACTGCTAGAGGCGATTTTGATCATCATGGGAGTTGCAGTCCTTATTTTACAGATAAAAGAGAGGGAGGTAAAGATTTGAATTGACTTAACATGAAGGAGTGGTACCCAGGCCAGACTCAGATAAATAAGGAAAGAGGAAAAGAGGCGAGGGTTAGAACTCCCTCACTAAGGTGTAGAAACCTTGATCACATAAAAGGTTTATAGAAGAAAAAGGGAAGTCAAGAGGGGGAGTGAGGACTAAAGCCTCGAAAGCAGTGAGAGAAAGGATAGATGCCTAGAGCAATCGATGCAAGAGAAATCGGGTCGGACCTGAGATCAGGAGGAATTAGAAGAATGAATTGATAGATCGAAAGAGGTGGATCCAAAGGGTCCAGAGGAAGAGGATGAGAATCATGATGCGAAGAATCCGGGGGTTCCAGAGGAATAAAATGACGAGGGATGCGATGCCCAAGAAAAAGGTATGGAAAAGGATGGTTCCGGAGGTCTCGGATGAAGAGAATGGCAAGGAACGTGATGCGCTAGAAAAAATAGGAGGATGAATCGGAAGAAAGGGAAGAGGTTCGAGGGCTCCGAAGGTAGAAAGTAGGAAGGGACACGATGCCCTAAAAGAATGGATAAGGAATCTAGAAGTTCTAGAGGCAATGGCAAATCAGAAGTAGCATGGAGAGGATCCGGAGGTTTCGCAAGATAGGGAAGATGATGGCCAAAAGACCCAGGAAAGAAGAGTGAATGCCAATGCAAATGAATGAAATGCAAGTAATGCATGGAATGCAAGGACAAGATCCTTCTTCTTACCTTATGGGTGGCCCATAAGAAGAAATTAACGATCGGTAAGAGGGTGGATGGAATGGAATGGGGTGTGAATGGATCGGTGGAAAGCCCTTCAACATAAGAATGCCCACTCCTCAATGGCCAATGACGTGTCCGGGCAGATGGCTCAATTAGTGGAAGTAATGGCCATGAGCTCTCATTTGACAAAGCTTCAACAACTATATAATCCAAAGTATGTGGCAACTCTTTTGGTAAATAGCCATAGTGAAAGTTTGGGAGTTCCACTAGTAGCGTGGGAATCTTGGCATAAACTAGTTTCTTGAATGATAACTCCTACAGCAGGCAAGGTACATTAATGTCTGGGAGTTGGAATTTTGGCATGGGAAGCTTCATAATGCCCAGGGCTCTTGGAATATTTTCGTGAAAAGTATTTGGTAACACGGGCACTTGCCCCTTGCATGGAAGTAAAAATGGAGTAGACTTGATGTTTAGGACTTCTAGCAAGGGATGCCCTGTAACGTCCTGGATCTTTGGCGGATCTCTATTGGGTCCTGTTGGATCTTTATTGAGATTCGGATCCTTTTAGAAGAGTTTCAGACTATTTTCGTAGCTCCCGAGTTGAGTACACTTCGTCCCAATTATCCTTCAGTTTCTCGACTTGTGGATGCTGCAGTCGCATTGTACTCTTCGCCAGGATCGTTTCGGCTATTTTTACAGATTTTTAGGCCTTGGTTAGGTTCGAGCAGCTGTCCGGGCGCCTGCCTTTCTGAGTTCTGCTTTGTCCTCTCGCGTTTGCCGCAGGAGGCTAAAGCGGCTACACCATTTTAAATCACAATCCGAGCCTCATTGCCATTTCTAAAATTAAATGCACATTTGAACCCATCAGAGAACTCCTGCAGTTCTAAATTCAAATGTACCTTGAGTATCTCTCTGCTACACCATGGAAGTTTAGCATCTGGCATGAGCATAATGGTTGTAGAAGAAGAGAAGAGGCATCTGATCAAGCTCTACTGAACAAGGAGTGAAATGGCTTAGAGCCCCGGGACATTTGCATCATGAGCAGAAACATTTGAGCTATAATGTAGACTGGCCTATCATTATTATTGTTACCCAAGATGCATTAAATGTCTACTATGAGGGCTTTAGTCTCTTGTTGCAAGTCAGTCTAGCTATTTGCTCATTATCTAGTCTATGGTATTCATCAAAGGCCTTAGTTCATTCCATTGGCTCAACACTATATTTGGGAGGCCAGGAAATGAAGGATTTCAACTTCTTTCTGAAGAGTAGGCAACAAGTCAATCACTTTGTGTTTACTCTGTAGCAATATCTCCAGTCTCAACTGTCAGATGTCTCATGGTGTAGATCCTTGGACTCTCTCAAGCACCCGGTCAATGACATACCAGGTTTGGAGTTGGTGCACATGTCATATCCGGTCAATCCACAAAATATATGTTTCTTGTCAATTGAAAGCCAAGCAGTAGCTAAAATAGTCAAGGTTATTTTGCAATGTGGATTGGATTTCAGGTCATGCTTTATCAAAAGCACTCCAGAAGTGGTGCTGGATGGATCAGATTTATCATCCCTGTTTGGCCAATTTTTCTTATGACTTGCATCATAAAAGTGAATTCTGGGAAAAAATGTGGAAGATTTATATCTGTGCTAAGGTCTCCAAACATGGTGAATTCAGTCTTTGACGTCTCTGGAGATATCTGGACTGCAATGACTATCATTCTAGTGTCACTCAAGGAATGAGCTACTGAGCTCTCCCCTCTTTTTTCACAAGGCCGACTCCCTTGTTTACTAATGGTTTGTGCATGATTAAAGCATCTCATCCCAATCTCCTGTTCAAAGGCTATGCATTGTGCATACATTGTACAAATAAATCAAACAGCCCACACGCATTACACGAGTAAACCAAACTATGCTCATGCATCCCATAAATAATCCCAAGCCACACTAATGCATTTCAGAAGCCAAAGAAACCATGGGTATATTAGAACAATCGTTCATATAGTCTGGAATAAGTCAAAGTACCACTCATGCATCTTAGAAATGGAAGGAGCCATGAACGAATCAAAGTTTAGGTGCATGGCAAGAGCAGGCCATGCATAACCACCACCCTTATTATGCACCTCGTAAACCAAAGGAATAATGCATAGGGTAGTGTCACGTCTCATACTCTATACCATCGAAGTATTGTCCACTTTGGCCTACTGGCCTCACGATTTTGTCCTTTTCTAATAGTGATTGGCTCCAGAATGGGGGACTTCCTGGGCAAGTCACCCATCCCAGTACTACTCCCCATTAAGCTCGCTTAACTTCGGAGTTCTTTACAAGAATTGAGCCGATACTTCAAAACGCACTTTGGTGATATAGAGGACAGCTTAGCTATATTTGAGGGTGTTATAATCTACCCCTCTTATAGAGGCGACGTCCTCATCGCTGGGCATATATAGCACGCAATTGAACTCCCAGATAGGTAGGATTCTAGAGGCTGTCCCTACAGGTTCAAGAGGTGGCTCCCACAATGTAGCACTTTGTCCCATTGTGGCTTCAAGAGGTGGCTCCCATGACGTAGCACTTTGCCCTATATGGCACTCAGTTCCCACACTTCCAGCTGGGGTATGGCTCTGATACCATTCTGTCACATCTCATAATCTATACCATCCAGGTATTATCCGCTTTGGTCTACTGGCCTCACAGTTTTGTCCCTTTCTAATAGTGATCAGCTCCAGAATGGGGGACTTCTCGGGTAGGTCACCCATCCCAGTACTTGGAGTACATTAAAAGATGGTGGAATCTCAGTATGAGATATAGGCGGCCACCACATCTAGAAGATGCAGTACAAATCTGCAAGCAAAACTTGAGGCGAGAGATCCTCGGGAAGGTGATCAGAATTGAAATCTAGTCTTTCGATCAATTAAATAATGTGGTCGCGGATATTGAAGCCTTCATCTCCAGCTCCCCCTCTGCTCCAACTACTGCAAGTCAAAAGGGCAAGTCTACTGACAAGTGACCAGCACCCGAGGAGGTTTACACAATTGACTTCAAAGCGTTCGACCAACAAAAAGAAAAGGTGAAAGGAGTGGCCAACCCGCCTCTTGCTAAGCCAGCTGAGCAGCTAGAAGTCTCATCCTTGCGGGCCAAAATAAGAAAGCTTTACTCTTTCCCCAAGGATAGGACTCGGGTCCTCTTCGAATGGGCTGTCATATACAACAAGGTTACCTTACCGGAGCCGAAGAGACTGGAAGATATTAGAAAGAAAGACCATCCTCACTTCTACCCATATCACCTGATGGTTGGGCACCCTATTGAAGATTGCTACATCTTTAGAGACGCTATTGAGAAGCTAATCAGGAGAGGGGAGCTACAAATGGGTGACTGCAAGGTTGATCCTCCTCGCCCGCATGAACTGCCTACTATGGAGAGAGGGGTCAATATGGTATCTCTATACTAGCAATCATTTGAAGGGGTAACAGAAGCTTGCATGGCACATTAGGTGTCAGCTGTAGAAGGAAAAGAGAAGAATAAGCCAAGAGTTCAAAGGAGGAGCATCGTACTTTCCTGTAACACCCTATCAACTTTGCCTAGTGTACGCCAAGCTGCTGAAGAAGAAGGCGAAGAGATATGCTATACACCAGTAGGGGTAGGCCAAGCTGCAGTATCTACCTCTTGCCATCAGTCTCGGGAAGAGTGGGGGTGCCCTCCACCACCTGCTGAAGCGGTGCGCTATCATACCCCTCCTTCACATAAGGGCGTGGGGGCAGAAACTTTGAGCTATATGGGGCTAAATGCGCCTCATGCTGATAACAAGATGCTGCTAGTCCCACCTGGAATCAATACGGGAAACAGCACTCTCGGCTCCTACCAAGCTAACCCTGCTCTGATGATGGAGCTCTATCAAAAAATACAAGAAGTTGAGATGCTGAGAAAAAGATTGAATGAGATGGGTTTACTCCCAACTGCACCCGAGAAGGCAGGACCCTCATCCGAGGCCCTATAAGGTAGCGCCAAATCATTTGGAGCCTCGTCGTAGCCGGCTATGCCCCAGTTAACACAAGGCCGTGAAGGGAGCACCCTCCTACAGCAGCTATACCATGAGGCCTTCGTGTACCCCTCAGCTCTCCAGGCGTGGTAGGGGGCAGCTTCTACACTTCATGCAATGCCACCTCTACAATTAGCTAGCTCACATTGGAGTCTAACAGCTATAGTCGTAACAAACAAGCTAGCAATGGAACAATCAACTAAGATAAAATCAACTGAGGAAGAAGTCACCGAAAAGGAATTGTATATAATCAAACAAAAAGATGATGAGTCTACTTTAGACTACATTCAATGCTAGGAGAATCTCAGTGCAATGTGCAAACATCCACCGAGCTACAAGGATGTTGTCTAGCTATGCAAGCATAATCTCAGGAAAGAGATCCTGCTAAGGGTAATTGGCCTCGAAGTCAAGTCTTTTGACCAATTAGAAGACATGGCAATAGACATTGAAGCCTTCCTGGCTAAATACTACTTGGCTTTCGCTACCACAAATCAAGGGTATGAGCCAGTTGAAGAGTGGCCGGCACAGGAAGAAATAAACACTACAAACTTTCAATCTTTTGATCAGCGACTAAAGAAATCAAAGGAGGCGGCCGGTCCTTCTTCTACCAAGCCCGCTGAGCAAAAATCTCCCTCACTAAGGACAAGAATGAAAAGACCGTACTGTTTTCCCTAGAACAAGATGAAAATTCTATTCGAGTGGGCCCTCGAATACAACAAAGTCGTCCTCCTGGAACTTAAGAGGCCAAATGACAATGAAAGAAAAGACGGGTGAGCATGGCTATCTCATCCTCATCCTGATTACTGCTTGATGACTCACCTTCTTTAGAAGTTTCTTGGTGGCTAGGACCAGCTTTTAGAGCTAAAGACTTTTTCTTGCTTTCCTCCACTGCTTGGTTCTTAAGATTTAACTAATAGGTCATGAGAGACCCCATGAGTTCATCCACCTTGGTGGTTGACAGATCTCTGGATTCCTCAATCACAGTAGCCTTCGTATGCCAGGTCGGGGTTAATGATCTAAGAATTTTTCTCATAATTTCTTGCTCTGAGTAACTCTTTCCTAAACCAGCTAAACTGTTAGTAAGCAGAGTTAAACAAGTATGCATGTCAGATATTGATTCATCTGGCCTCATTCGAAACATTTCATATTCTATAATCAGCTTGTTGGCCTTGATTTCACGTACCTGAAAGGTCCCTTCATGTATTACCTCTAAACGATCCCACATCTCTTTAGCCGTGGTACATGTTGATACCCTTGCAAACTCCACAGGTTAGAGAGAGCACTGCATTACGTGCTTGACACTCTAGTTAACTGTTGATCTCCTGATCTGCTCCCCGGTCCAAGTGCCCTTATTTTCAGGTAGTTCGAAAGGAGCCTTGCTTACGACGTGCCAGATTTCATGATCTTGGGCACAAATAAACACCTGCATGCGGTGTTTCCAATATGGGTAGTTAGTTTCAGTAAAAAAGGGAGGTTTGTTAACTGAATGACCTTCGGGCGCGAGACCCTTAGATGCCATTCCACCATTTCTCTCAAGGTCGTTGGACCACATCATGAGAGATTGACTCTGATACCACGTGTTGTGTAAGAATGGCTGATCTAGAGAGGAGAGGTAAATAGATATGCCCCCCTTTTCGCGATAAACACAGTGGAATAAAAAGCTCTTCACACAATAGATAAATCACACACAGTAGATGCTATAACAAATATGAAGAACGAACCTAAGCAAACATCTAGTGTAAAAGCAACCACACGAGCGAACCACAGAGATAGAGATTTTAAGGTGGTTCGGACTCTACCTAGAGTCCTACATCCACCCCTCACTGGAATCAGCGAGGCTTCCCTAGTGCAAAGCACTAAGCTGCTGATACACAACTTAACACCCGCTGCCTTATCGCTTGCAGAGAGACTCTCCCCTCTCAAGGATCCGCTGCCACACAGCAAGATGGCGTACAAGGCCAGACCATAGATCAGAGCACACACAAGCTCAATCTGTCTTCCTACTATCACCAGTAGGGACGGTTTACCACTGATACACAGCTTACAGATAGATGTTCGAAATGGAAAAAGATAATAGAATACAAAACCCAGATAGGATATAGGAACTCAGAACAAGATGAACATATCCTTGTCTGAAATCTGGAGGGCGCTCTTTGCTACTTTTAGATTAGCTACTTCCTTGGAGCTTCTCCTTCTCGCAGGAAGAAGATGGGTTGTGGCTGAAAGGCTCATGCTTTAGCTTCCAGTCTTCAGCAGATGGCTTCTTGCTCTTCTTCTTTTCTTCCACTTCTCTACACCTCACACCACACGTTCTATTCGAACCTTCTATTCTATCTCCTTGTCACCAGATTATGTTCCCCACTTGCTGCTTTTGTTCCAGAATATCTTCTCTTTTTGCATGCAAGGTACAGGGTACGTAGTCCCTGATTTGGTAGGAAGAAATCTAGACCATCCAGATCCACAGAATACTTTCAGATCCTAAGTAGAGTGGCTACTGATTGGCCCAGAAGTGATAAGGTACGTTGGCTTCCCATTAGCTTGCCAACCCCCTTTATGCAGAACACACTATCTTGAAGCTTTCTCCTCAAGGCATGTTGCATTTTCGGATGAAACCCTCTCCACGAGTTCTGTAATTGGTCCAACTGTAATGATGGGAATATTCTGCATAATGGGTCTTTTTGGAGGGTTGTCATGGCGTAGGACCATGTGCCAGTGATTGATCTTTGAACATGGATGTGAAGCTTTCATGGCACACACACTGGGTTTAGTCTTCCCAGCCATTTGTTAGCTTTACTAGGCATTCATGAGTGCGGGTTGGGGTGCGTCGGGTGGAGGTGAGTTAAGGGTGTGCCGGGTAACAGCTAGTTGGGTTGTGCCAGATGGGGAGCAGGTTGGGGTGCACCGGGTGGAGGCTGGTTGGATTGTGTCGAATGAGTGTGGGTTGGGGTGCGCCGGGTGGAGGTGAGTTAAGGGTGTGCTGGGGAATGCATGGACAGGGGATAGGTTGGTGGTGATGACTATGTCATGCTTTTATTCTTTTATTAGTTTCAATCTTGACGAAATTTTGGCAGCATCTCCCCCGGACCCGGGATGATCGGGGGGATAACGCGGGTGCACGTCCACAAGGAGTGACGGCCCTAAAAAGAGTGAAGGTGCACACGGAAGGGGAAACACCTGAGACAATCACGTCAGAGCATAGTGTAAACTGACCGAAAGAAGGAGGGGTTAAAGCATGCATCCTTTAGAGTTCACACACGGTACATAGCCTATGGGGCTTGGAAGTGCCCCAGGATTTGGGCGCCAACTCTACAGGGTGAAGTGCTACCGATGCGGTGAAAGATCCCACTGGTTAAGGCCATGGGGAAGAAACCTGCCGATTAGGGGAGCCAATAGGGCTGCTGGTCTCAAAGAGTGAAGCACAAGCAGAGAGAAAGGGAGGCAGCCGCTAGGCCCTCCTACGAGAGTGGAATGGCTAGTAGGAGAGAAGCACTTGAAAGGGTCTGTCACACTTAGAGGCCAACGGCTGAGAACCATGGGGGGAGTGGAAGACAACAACGAATGTGCACACATGAAAAAAATACATATGGGGATCAGAAGAAAGCATTTGCCAATCTTTTCGTTTATTCCTTCATAGAAAAGGGGAAAATACACAGCCTGATACCTCACAGAGGAGCAAAAAACAAAGTGGAAAAGAGATACAGTCGGGAGGAGGGAACACTGGCTCTTGTCCCTCAATCCTCAGCTCTTCTCCCTCACTAACTCTAACTTCTCTCTTCTTCTCCCTCAGGTAATAGCAACGGGAGTACAGGGGACCAACCTTCTGTGTTCTTCCCTTCGTATCTTCCCCCCAATTTTTTTAACGGAGTATGCTCCCTCTTTATAGGAGTGGAGATGGGGTCCTCGAACCTTTACCCCTTCCCTTTTTTCTTCTTCTTTTTCTTTCTTTTTTTTTAATTCCTTTCTTTTGTTTTCTGTGCCTCAGGGCCTGCAGGTAGGGTGGCAGAAGATAGCATCCGTGTCTTTGCGAGAGTGGCCGAGGTTGACACCGAAGGCCTGTCACCATTGAGTTGTCAACTGGAGGGTGAGCCAGAGGCACGAGCATTCAATGCTCTGTGTTTGAGTGAAATAGAGCATCGTACTAAGGACGCTTCTGCAAAAAGTGGGTCGCCGGGTCATGAACAACTTGAGGCTCACTGGTTCAATAGCTGGAAAGGGGTCACCGGATCGCAAACAACTTGAGGCTCACCAGTTCAATAGCTAAAAAGGGGCACCCGATCAAAGGATGGCCTCACCGCAGTATTTTGAAGGGAGGTGGACAGGCTGGCCACCATGGGTCCAACGGTGCAGACACCCGCACTGGGTCAAGGGCTAAACGGGCGAGTTGCTGCCGGATGAACAATGGATGCTTCCGTATGGGAAAGCCTCTCGGTTGGCTTGCACAGTTGCTGGGTGGATGGGATCTGCCAGACGAGTTGAGCAAAGGAAGGGCCAGCAGCCGGACGCAGCTCTCCCACAACCGGCCAAGGCGAGACCAGACTACCTATACCCACAGGCTTGGCAGTAGGGCCAGAGGCAAGTAGATGACGGGCCTCCACTGCAGACCAAGGCATGGCGAAGTAGGGGTATCCCTGCGACCTCGAGCAGCCAAAGACACCGGAGGCGAGCTAGAGTTAGCAGATGCTCATCCTCTAAAGAATCTTCTGTTCTATATATTCTATCACTTAAGTCATTTAATTTTTGATTATCAACATAAGCTGGATCATCTGAAAGATTATCTCCATCTAGAAAATGAATGCCAGGATCCTAAGAGTGGGGAGAAACTGTGCTGCCTTCTTTCCTGTGGAGGCGCTGCTCTCTTCAGTTTTGTGGGCACACATTCGTCCACACTGAGATTGTGTGTTCCCTTGGGTCTTTTGATTGCTGCCATCGTTTTCGAGGGGGTATGAGTGCCAATCTCTTGGAGGCTTTACGGTCGCCATAGTTTTCAAGGGGAGCGATGCTCGCCTCTAGGGAACCCGTAGATTACCTTCTTATTTCTGAGGGGGCAGTGCCCTTCTCTTGAGGGCGCATATACCCCTAGGAAGCTCGTGAGCCACCTTTATTTTCAAGAGAAGTAGTGCTCGCCACTAGGGAGCCCGTAGGCTACCTTCTTATTTTCGAGGGGAGCGATGCTCGCCTTTGGGGAGCCCGTAGGCTACCTTCTCATTTTCAAGGGGAGCGGAACTCGCCTCTAGGGAGCTTGTAAGCTACCTTCTCATTTTCAAGGAGAGCAGTGCTCACCTTTTGGGAGCCCGCAGGCTACATTCTTATTTTCAAGGGGAGCGGTACTCGCCTCTAGGGAGCTCGTAAGCTACCTTCTCATTTTCAAGGGGAGTAGTGCTCACCTTTAGGGAGCCCATAGGCTACCTTATCATTTTCAAGGGGAGCGGTGCTCGCCTCTTGGGAGCTCGTAAGCTACCTTCTTGTTTTAAAGGGGAGCGATGCTCGCCTTTGGGGAGCCCGTAGGCTACCTTCTCGCTTTCAAGGGGAGCAGTGCTCGCCTCTAGGGAGCCCGTAGACTACCTTCTCATTTTCAAGGGGAGCAGTGCTCGCCTCTAGGGAGCTCGTAAGCTACCTTCTCATTTTCAAGGGGATCAGTGCTCGCCTCTAGGGAGCTTATAGGCTACCTTCTCATTTTCAAGGGGAGCAGTGCTCGCCTATAGGGAGCCCGTATGCTACCTTAGTCAAATACGACTGGTGACGCTTCATTGGGCTTGTTAAAGAAAAGCATCATTGATAAAGTTTTCTGAGATTTACAGAATTCCATGTTCTGGGTACCTCACGCCCCCCTAGCGTCGCCAGCCTGTATGCCCCGTTACCAAGTACTTCAGCTACCCAGTATGGGCCTTCCCAATTGGGTGCAAGCTTTCCCATGGCAGCCCTAGGGTCCACCATGCTTGCTCGTCATAGGACCAGGTCTCTGGGGAGGAAGTGTCATTCTTTCACGCAAGCATTGTAGTATTGGGCCAGCTTCTATTGGTAAGCTACGAGCCTTACTTGAGCACGTGTTCTATCTTCCTCGAGCAGGTCCAACTTTTCTCGCATTGCTTGATTGTTTCTGGCCTCGTCAAAATGTCTCACCCATAGTGACGGGTTAGAGATTTCCACTGGAACCACTGCCTCTGCCCCATACGTGAGGTGGAAGGGCATTTCTCCCGTGGCCGCTCAGGCAGTAGTCCGATGTGCCCATAGGATGCTCGGGATGGAATCTACCCATGAGTCTCCTGCCTGTTCTAGTCGAGTCATGATGCTGTGGAGGAGAGTCCTGTTGGCATTTTCCACCAACCTGTTGGCCTGAGAATGTCCCACCGAAGTATGGTGGTTACATATCCCCAGTTCTGAGCACTTTTCTTGGAAGGCAACGCTTGCAAATTGTCTGCCATTGTCAGTCGTGAGAACTCGTGAGATCCCAAACCAGCAGATGATACTTCGCAGCACAAATTTTTAGGTCGCTTCACTTGTGATTTTCCCAACGGCTCTGTCTTGACCCATTTGGTGCAGTAGTCAATGGCGACCATGAGGAACTTCTTCCTCCCTTGAGCTTCAGGGAAAGGACCTAGTATGTCTATCCCCCACTGAGCAAATGGTCGAGGCTCCATCAGGGTATATAGCTGCGTAGCTAGTTGGTGGTGCAAGTTGGAGAACTTCTGGCATTGGGGACACCTCCAGGCATACTCGAGGTAGTCTTGTTGCAGGGTGGGCCACCAATATCCCTGTCAGATTAAAGTCCACGTGAGTGCTCGCCCACCTACATGACTTCCGCAGAGTCCTTCGTGGACTTCTTGAATGGCATGCTTGGCCTCCGTAGGGAATAAGCACTTTAACAGTGGAGCTGAGAGGGATCGATGATACAGACGACCATCGACCACTGTGAAATGCGTTGCTTGTGTTCACATGCAGTGAGCCTCAGCGTGGTCGCTTGGGATCTATTGTCGTAGTAGGAAATCCAGGAGGGGGTCCATCCATGAGGGTTCATAGTCGATGGCATGTACCTGGGGTGTTGGCTCGTCTATGCTTAGCGTTGATAACTCTTCGATCAAGATGGATCTTGAGTTGGAGACCGTGGTCATTGCTGCTAGATGGTAGAGGGTGTCTGGTCGTACATTCTCCTCCCTGAAAATGTGGACCATCTCGAAGTGAGAGAATTCTCCTGTCGCAGCCTTGGCCTTCTCCAGATACTTGATCATGGATGCTTCGCGTGCTTCAAATTCCCCCTTGACTTGGCTAGCAATGAGCATGGAGTCGCTATATACTCACACACTAGCTGCCCCCAAGTACTTTGCCATACGAAGCCCTGAGAGGAGTGCTTCATATCCGGCCACATTATTCGTGGTTGGGAAGTTGAAACGGATGGCGTATTGTTGCTCTATCCCCTCTCGTGACAGTAGGACCGATCCCGCTCCACTACCCACTGCACAGGATGATCCGTTGACATACAGTTCCCAAGTCAGACCTGAGGACTGCTCGGGCATGTCCGCTATGGGTATGGTGCACTCCACTACGAAGTCTACGATAGCCTGGGCCTTGATCGCGGTCCTCGGGCAGAACTTGATGTCAAACTCGCCTAGCTTGATTGCCCACTTAACCAACCTTCCAGATGCGTCAAGATTCTAGAGGATCTGACGCAGAGGGTGATCAGTGAGGATAGTGATTGGGTGAGTCTAGAAGTACGGCCGCAGCTTACGAGCGGCCGTGATTAGGGCTAAGATGAACTTCTCTGCCCATGAGTACCGGAATTACAGACCCTGTAGCACCCGGCGTACATAGTAGATGACCTTCATGACACTATCCTCCTCCCAGGCGAGCACGGTGCTCATTGTGCTCAGTGTCACCGACTGGTAGAGAAGTAGTTGTTCTCCCTTTTGTGGCTTATAAAGTACCGGAGGAGTCGCCAGGTAGTGCTTTAGTTCCTCGAATGCCTGCTCGCATTCCTAGTCCCATTCGATCTGTCCTCTCTTCTTCGGTGCTTTATTAGCTTGCTTGATGAGCTGCGAGAAGGGAAGACACCTCTCGGCTGCTCGAGACAGAAATTGGGTCAAGGCGGTGATGCGACCGGTGAGGCACTGCACGTCTCTCACTCGCGCTGGTCGTTTCATTTCCAGTACCTCTCAGATTTGATCAGGATTCGCCTCTATTCCTCTGTGTGTAACAAGGAAGCTGAGGAACTTGCTTGATTTCACACCGAACATGCACTTGCTGGGGTTGAGCTTCATATTGTACTTCCTGAGTGTCACGAACATTTTTGCCAGGTCCTTCAGGTGCTCAGACGCTCAGAGGCTCTTGACGAGCATGTCATCGATGTAGACCTCTATATTGCGGCCAATTTATGGGCCAAACATTTGGTTGACGAGATGTTGGTAAGTTGCTCCCTCATTCTTTAATCCAAATGGCATGAGTGTATAGCAGTACAAGCCCTGGTCAGTGATGAACGCAGTCTTGTCCTGGTCGGGTTCGTGCATGCTGATCTAGTGGTACCCAGAGTAGGCATATAAGAAGCTCAGCATTTCGTGCCTGACTGTCGCGTCGACTAGTTGGTCAATTCGTGGCATGGGGAAGCTGTCCTTTGGCATGGCTTTGTTTAGGTTGGTGTAGTCCATGCACATTCGCCACTTCCCATTACTCTTAGGGACAAGGACTACGTTTGCTACCCAGTCTGGGTACCGGGTTGGCCGGAATAGCCCTGAGCGAAATTTCTCGCTCACTTGTTCCCTGATGATGGCTTGTCGCTCAGGGTTGCAGCATCTTCGGTGTTGCTGGACCGAGAGAGAGTTTGGATCCAACTTTAGTCAGTGTGTGATGATCTCTGGTAGGATACTATGGGGGATGGGATTAATGATCTCTTTTATTTAAAAAGGAAGGCGTGCCAGTCACCGGAGTGACAAATTTATTGTGTACTCGATCTGACTTGGTCAGTCGATTGTGAAGTTTGAGTCAGGACCGGAAGTCTGTCATACCATAAAGGTTATGATGTTAATTACATCCTCTAAGAAAGAGGAAAATCCTTGATTAGTTGCCAAGATAGGAAGCCACCGGGGCTATGTGAATGCGAACAAGAATACAAACTAGGTGAAATTAACGAAACTTTGTAAGGGGTTTACTTATTGACTTATTCATGTGGGACAAGCATAATTCGTTGCATCCAAACCTCGGTACAAGACGGAGAACTTAGGCCCGGAGACCACCATCATGCATAGCGAGAGCTTTCAGTCAAGCATAACCCGACCTTTTACTAAATGCCATTTGATATACCGAGGGCTCAGTCAGGCAAGCATGCATTAATGGATAGTACATGCATTATTTAATTACACCCTAACCTCGGCACGGGGTGGAGAACTTAGGCCCAGAGACCACCATCACGCATAGCGAAAGCTTTCAGTCAGGCATGACCCAGCCTTCCGCTAAATGCCATTTGATATACTAAGGGATCGGTCAGGCAAGCATGCATTAAGGGACCGGTGACGACTTCATCGGCCACCGTCAAAATTCCTGGACCAACCCTCATCAGTCACGGACGATTCGGCACTGGTAAAATATAACTTTTTTTTAAACCCACGTTCTCTCTCTCTCTCCCTATTTTTTCTCCCACTCTCTCACCCTCTCTCTCTCTCACGCGACCGACAGATCCCCCTCCTTCACTGGGCTTCGTCCATCTGGGCCGCAGATGGAGGCGCATGTGACGTCATCGGATTGCTCGTGACATGAGGATCGCATTGACGCCAGCTTCGCCGTAATCTGCGGAGCGTGAAGACGGGTACGGGTGAGAGGACGGCGTGGCTTCCCTCAGTCGTTCGGCACCTTAACGCCAGTCTCGTCGCGATCGACGTAGGGGGATGGATTCCTTACTTCACTAGGAACGCGATGGTACCTCATGCACGCCTGTTTGTTGTCATTTTTCTCATTTTCTATGCAATATTCCATGACCATTGTATTTTTATTTAATTTCTTGAAAATTTTACAATGGGCATCATCTTTAAGTTTTGATGGAATGAATGTTGTGGAATGGCTTGTAGTTTGGCAGGGATAGGTAGAAAATTATTATCCCATCGATTTGGATGAACTGGGAGGGGTTTCCACCGAGGTTGCCCCGTTCTTGTCACTACGGTAATGGCGTGGCCATCCCGTGACCGTTCTGTGGTGCACGGTCCACTCCCAGACCGTTTAATCCCCTTGGAAGGTCCTGTATGGATCGTGTAAGACTTAGCACAGTAGACGTCTAACCGTGTAGTCCCTCTGAACAGTAAGGCGATGCACACTAGAGCGGCCTAAGAGGGTCCGTTCAACTCTCTTGAGCGGCCCGTCGTTCGACCGCTTTGAGGGCCCTTTGTCTTTCTAAGCGGCTAACCCCTAACCACTTAGTCCCTTAAACGGACCGTTCTTAGCTGTGTAGTTCCTTAGAATTGGTTATGGCATGAAGTTGAGCGGCTATGGGAGAACCGCGTAGGCCCATGGCATGATCAGTCGATCGACCGTTCAATCTCTAAGCGGCCATGCTCCAACCGTGTAATTCCTGCAGAGTTTAATTTGTAGCATATTCATTCAATTATGCTTCTAATTGCTGCATTATCGCCATGTTTAAAGTATTTTATAAACTGTGACATATTTCTATATCCCAATAGAGTTACTTTCTCTTTCCTCGTGATGGAACCACTAGTCGTAGACTAGCAACCTCTAGTGTCGGCCCACCTGGGAGAGGTGGAGGGGTAGTCCCGTCACACGATTTTTAAGCTAGTTTTCATGGGCCCTCGCTTGACGGTAGCGTCGTACTAGGAGGAAAAACTAGCTAGAGGCCTGGCTCTAGGCAGGAGTCGGTGTGTGCACACGTGGTTAGGGGCTTGGACTGACACTGACGAGTGTTACCCTGACTAGTTACTTGTTTCTAATACTTTTACGCATCTCACTTGTCGTGATCCAGACTTGTGTAGATGCTTGAGATGCAGTGTAAGTCGTTAGTGGATGCATCTGGTTTCTTCTTTCTGGTGGTCCTTCTTTCTCCTGTCACTTGGGAATGCGAGGTTTCTTCTATTGGTAGATTTAGCTCCTGACGCTAGGATTTAAATTTAATTGGCATATTTGACTGTCCTTAAACTGTTTAAATAGTTTTACAGCTTTACTTGAATTGTTATTTAATTATGCCATTTCATGTTTAATTCTATCAATGCATGTCTTTACTGCTTTTGCATGTTTAGATGCGAGATAGGGATCCGCGTGACCCCTATCGAGTCTGGCTGTGACTCACCCTTACTCTTGTAGGTAAGCAGCCGCAGTCATCTTCCAGAGCTTCCCGAGCTTTTGACAGTCATCCTTAGCAGCCAGCAGTGGTCTGTCGGTAGTCTGTTGTTCTTTCTTGTACTTTTGGCTGGGGTATGCCCCGTGTAGTTGTACATTCTGACTTCTATTTAGTTGTTGGACTTGGATATTTGTGGATCTGGACTATTATAAATGTTTATCACTCTGATATATTTTTATATTACTTCTGAATTAAAGTTCGCTTTGGTGCCCATCTTAGGGAGCCCTAGATGATAGGAGGTGACTTCAATGCTATTGCGTCTCCTGTGGAGAAGGTGGGGGTAACATGACCTATTAAATTCTATGGTTGATTTACAAGGTTTCATTACTGCTAATGGCTTCATTGGTGCGGGATTTAGAGGGAGTGCCTTCACATGGTCTAATAACCAGGCTGGTTTGGCTTGCATCCGTGCACACTTGGACAGGGTCTTGTTTAACCATGCCTAGTCCACCTATTTTTCGGATTGCTTTGTACAACATCTCCCTAGAGAGCCTTATGACCATTGCCGATTATTGTTATATTTTGTTAAACCTATTATTAAACCTTCCAGATTTATTTTCCAAAAGATGTGGACTACTCATGAGGATTATCTTCGCTTTGTTCAACATGTCTGGAATTCGACCACCCTGTGCCATGTGAACCCCTCCTATGTTTTACAGTACAAGCTTAAGGTTTTGAAGGTTTGCCTGAAGGGCTGGAATAAAGATTGCTTTGGTGATGTTTGCCAGAATGTTGCAGCTGCAAAAGACCATTTACTTAGTGAACAATGTCGATTTGATGTCGACCCCTCTGTGCAGAACAGGACCTTCCTTCAGTCTGCCCAAGCTCAGCTGCGTAAAGCTCTCCACCGGGAAGAACTTTTCTGGTTTCAAAAGGCCAGAGTGTAGTGGCAGGTAGATGGTGATCGTAATACTAAGTTCTATCATCAAGTAGTTCAAGGTCAGCGAAGACATAATTTTATTTCCCGCATCAAGTTGCCGGATGGCCGGTGGTGCGAGGATCAGGCGATTTTGGCTAGGGAGGTAGCTCAATTCTTTCAGGAGCATTTATCCTCTGCACCCCACTCCCTTGATGCTGACCTTCTTGAGCTTATTCCCTAGCTTATTTCTGATGATGATAATTGGGCTTCTGTAGAAATTCCTACTAAGGAAGAAATCAAGGAGGCAGTTTTCTCCATGAATGCAAATCGATCGCCTGGTCCGGATGGTTATACTGGTTGTTTTTTTACTTCAGCTTGGGATGTTATTGAGAAGTATGTCACTCTTGCTGTATAGGGCTTCTTTCGGGGCGTTCCTCTACCTCAGGGTGTGACCTCTTCCATTATTGCACTAATTCCCAAGAAGGCCTCTCCCGTTTCATTTGCTGATTATCGGCTGATCAGCCTGTGCAATTTTAGTTATAAAATTGTATCCAAAATCATTGCCAATAGGCTTTCTAACATCCTACCTCAGATTATTTCTCTACAGCAAGGGGCCTTTGTAAGGGGACGCCACATTGTCGACAATGTCTCACTGGCCAGAGAAATGATGCATGAGATCAATAGAAAAACCAGAGGCCACAATGTCATTATTAAGTTGGATGTAGCTAAGGCGTATGACCAGCTAGAATGGGATTTTTTACGGGAGGTGCTAAAGTGGTTTGGTTTCTCTGCAGGTTTCTATTCTATTGTTGTGGCATTATTATCAAATTATTGTTTTTCAGTTTCCTTCAATGGCTCTCTCACCGGATACTTTCCTTCAACATGGGGTGTTTGACAAGGGGACCCGTTGGCACCTGCTCTGTTCATAATTACTGCTGAGGCTTTGAGTAGAGGCCTTACTTATACTTTTCAATATGGTGGTGTGCAGTTCTTTACGGTGCCCCGAGGCTGCCAGCCACTAACCCATCTCTTGTTTGCAGATGACATCCTAATATTCACTAATGGCCATG
The DNA here is from genome assembly GCA_024336825.1 of Amorphophallus titanum. Lineage (NCBI taxonomy): Eukaryota > Viridiplantae > Streptophyta > Magnoliopsida > Alismatales > Araceae > Amorphophallus > Amorphophallus titanum. Next base: position 11,983,404 of record JANBPO010001714.1, read on the forward strand.
CTTCATCCATTTGGAAACTCAATCGATTCTTATCACGGTATGAGAAGTGTTCTAGTCAGCTAATCAATGCGAGCAAGAGCTGTTTCCTTATTGCTGATAAAGTGCCTCTAGCTGCGCGCGTAGGCATTCATAGACTGATAGGGTATGTGCATAATTCCACTTCCCTTACTTACCTGGGAGTGCTGATATTTACTGGCAGGAAGAGGATTGAATACTTTAAATACTTGATTGATAAGGTCACCTTTAAAATTCAAGGTTGGCAATCCAAATTGCTAGCGCAGGCTGGTAGAATCACTCTCATTAAGTCTCTCTCTCTTACCCCCTATCAACCTTATTTTCCAGAAGTTATACGTTTCAACAAAGTTGTTCTTTACCTAATGGTCATTGCATGGGCTTTGGTTTTGTCTAATTCTGACCTTCCTAGGTTATGTTATGAATTCCCTAAGAATCCTTCAATAATCTGTCTAGATTTTAGTTCATTGTATATATATATGGGCCCGAATTATACCCAATTGGGCCAGTGCCCAATTAGTGGTCCTAACATGGAAGCTCGAAGAGGTGGACACGCCTGATGATGAGGTCAAGGCAGCCATGAAGATTAGCCAGTGAGTTGTTTGCTGTGAAGGTTTGAGGTCGACACTCTGAGAAACTGAGGTTGACACTTCCCTTGTAATGATCTACTTCAACGGCTTCTGTGAGGACTTGAGGTCGACAGTGCTTTGGTGATTCTAACACACTGCCCTCTTGGTGAAGCTTAGTAAGGTCAACACTGTTCATGGTGTGGTCAACCTTCTTTATACACTTGATACCTAGTCATTCAAAAAAGGTGTTTCATGAGTTTCAAGATTCAATGAACAATGACTTATAGTGAGATATCATCAAAAAAATATTTATTCAACAAAAATCAATCTACCACTACTGACCCAATCGGGTGCCGCCGACACTAGCTTGAGAGATCTAGAAGATGCCCTTTCGATGTTTTCATAGTTAGAGGGTGGTCCCGCACCTCAGTAGGGGCAGTTCGCCCTGTAAAAATCCATTTATGAGTGTTGTCATGCTTTGGCGACTACCTCCGGCCAAGCTGAGCTTCAGCGTTACTCATCCCAGATGCTGCTTGAGAGGGTCATGGAGGGGGGCCTTTTCCTAGCTTAATTGGGGTCGAGGCCACAGACCATGTGGGGTGACTAGAGAGGCCTGAGGCGGCACAGGCAAAAGCTCATGCCAAGCTAGATCAGAAGTTTGGCTGACTTGCTTGCGAGCACGAGGCAAGAAGAAAACCCACTCTATCTGGCCAAAATTAACATGAAATTGAGGGTTCGGGATCCATCCCCTGACCTTTCACGAAAAATCACATAAAATTGATGTCGATCCACGCCGAAAATGTCGTTTCCACGGCCAGTTCTTCCCAAAAACGTGAATCGCCTTGCCACCTCCGCCATTCCCTAAAGAGCCCCCGATCCTCGTTGTCGCCGCCACCGTCGCTCTGACCATCTCTCACACCACGATCTCTATCGGCCACCGGAGGTGTCAGGGTGAGAGAGGGAGAGAAATAGAGGAGAGATGGAGAGAATTTAGAGAATAAGAAGGAGGGTGAGGTTTTAGGAATATTTATAGGAATTTTGGTGTTTAAATTTTTCAAAAAATCAAAAAAATTTATAAAAATAAGCCATGCGATCCTTAAAATACGCGTAATTTGCTCATCACACTATGACACCCAAAAATAAATTAGTATTTCTTATTTGGAGATCCAAAGATCTGATAATTAGGAGATTCCATTTCATTCACAAACCATGATCTGAGACCCACGGAACCACACTGAAACCCACAGACACTCGTTCCAAAAATCTGTGTCATGGCATATTAACCCTCCTCTATGGTTTGTCTGGCTACTAACAAGTGTTATCAGAGAGCAAGCCTCCTTGCTTATAGGTTTAACCGCCTAGCTACTAGATCCAGATAGTAGCTAGATGGAGAACCATAGCAACCTTAGTCTGTAGGATGGTTAGTCTACCAGCCGGCCTCCACTCTTTATTAGATTCACCTACCCCTATTGGAAGATCAGAATGATGGATTACCTTAATCGAGTAGATTATGATTTGTGGGTGGTCATGGAGGAAGGTTACGGAGTAATCACCAGATCGAAGAAAGAATGCAGTAGAGAAGAGAATGAATGAGCCTCACTAAATGCACGAGCTCTGAGCCTTATGTTCCATGCACTAAGTCTAGAGGAATTCAACAGAGTGTGCATCTACTTAAGTTCCAAGGAGATCTAAGAGAAGTTTGAAGTTGCGCATGAAGGGGCCTCCTAGGTTAAGGAAACCAAGATTAACCTCTTGGTTGTGAAGCATTTTACCCATTTCTTTATTAATGTTGTATTTGACCACATGGGAGAATAATTCTCCTATCCCTTATTTGCCCCTCCTTAACCCTAGATCTGAGGGTAATTAGGTCTTTTGGTCAGAGTTATATAATCCTTGTATTTCCATATTTTGAAGATTAATGAAGAATTATTACAAGAAAAAGTTGGAAATCTCCAAGAGCCTAAGGGCGCCCCTTCCTCTCTCTCCTCTCTCCCACACCCTTGCAGCTGAGAAAGCTGATCTTCTGAGGTGAGAAGCCTCCATATCTTGTCCCTTCTAGAGTGAGAAGCTCAGCACCACCACCGCCGCCACCATCGAGCCGCCGTCGCACCACCACCACCTCGCCGTCGCAGATCTGTCCACTGCTGGACAGAAGCATGATGCTCAAATTTTAGCTCCCAATCCGGAGATCTGATCGAGCTAAAATTTGGAGGGTGAGTTCCCCACGTTGTTCTCACTCTCCACAAACATTTTCAAGTCGTTCCAACTTCCTTTGCCCCTCCTCCCAGTTTATTCTCTTCACCCCTAGCAATCTGCCCCCTGTGCAGATCTGTGTTCCAACAACCCATCTCTTCATCTATTTGACCCCTTTTCCAATTTCAGATTGAGATGAAATTTGGACTGGGACTTCTGTCCACCAAAACCCCTTTCCACAATTTGTTTCAAGATTTTAGGAGTTTGTTTACCCCTCATAAAAACCTCTACAAAAACTAGATTCTGTTCTGTCCTCTGCAGTCCAGATCTGACCCCTTTTCACCATAAGATCCATTGCACTCTATAAACTACATCAGAAAATTACAAGAAAAATTGTGCACATCTCTCACATCCCCCTCTCTCATCCATAAAATCCCCATCTTCCAGATCTACCGTTTTCAATTCAGTGAAACTTCATTCTCAGGCAAATCCATTTGCTGTCCTGTTTGTTCTGGATCTATGAGCTAGTCTGTTCAATATTCCGCCACGGGAAATCCATCTCTCAGAAAATTCCTATAACATGATGGGTCCTATATCGTCAAGAGAGCTTAACAATGCCACTAGTCTCATGTCGATCTGACATCAGATCTGGTCGCAGCAGACGTTTTCACCGTGTCGCGTAGGTTTGTCCTGAGACAGGCCAGCAGAAGGAGGATCCCAAATTAAATCCTCAAAGGAGATACCTCGGTGTAGATTTAGCGACTACTGCTCCCAAGGATGAACCATCAACCCCCCCAGCAGCTTCCCAGCCAGCCGTAGTAGCAAAGAGACGCCCGAACGCTGCCATCCCAGCAGCCGAACCTGCCTACTGTCCCGTGGGCCCAATAGAACCGAACCGGACCAGTAGCCCATCATCGGCCCGGAAGCCCTTCCGACTTGTTGCCTGTCAACCCGAGTTCGCTACTCCCAGGTCCCACTATAGCCCTTTACCTCCCTGCGTGGAGTGGGTAATAAAAATATTTCTATAATTATTGTTAATTATTTGTACCGGGATTACGAGTCTTGATCGAGATCATCTTTCTCACGCCCGGAGCGTGGAGGTATCATTTTCGCTCCCCTCTTTCTCATTTGCTTGTTTCGTATTTATTTTTATGCCGCTACTTGAGTGTTAGGATATCTAGCTCGTTCCAATTTTATTACTGCTGTGAGAGTGAGTGAGTGCGTAACCCATCCCATGACTCGACCTGAGCATGCGGAAGAGCCGAATACCCTTGACTCCCTACCAGTTTCTCAACCTCGCAGATCCGCATGCTTCCCTCGCATGGGACGATCGTAAGCTTCCCTAGAGTTAGTCGCGTCTTTGCTGGTCATGTCATCCAATTTGGTCGCGTCGTCACTTAGTGTCCCAAGTCTGCATCAAACTGGTAGGAAGTCCGCATCGTCGTCCCACATCACTTTCAGATAGGCGTAACCTATCCTTCCAACTATGCCTTTTGATATACCAGTTAATCGCTGCAGCACACTCTGAATGCCAACCTAATTGATCAGCGCAATGAACTATATGAATTCAGAACTGAGTGAGGTTCCCTACTTAAACAAGCAACATCTAGGGGGGATGAATAGATCTACCCCCAAACATGACCAAATTAAAAACCCAAATGCTATATGATCAGTTTGTGCTAAGATCAGAACCAATTCGAACGTAAGTGCCGGATTAGACAAACAAACAGCAAGCTAGTGTGCAGAGAGTAATGAAGTGAACTAAGTGCACACGAACTAGAATATCGACAATGAGGACTCCTACTCAGCAACCGATCATGCTCACAGTGACTAACCTTGATATGAGGTGGAGGTTTGATCCAATGATCTCCTCACGCAAGGGGCAACATTCTAGATAGGCCTGACCTATACTTCCAGCTATGTCTTTTGATATACCAATTAGTCAAAGCAAAACATGCAGAACAACAGGCTTAGCAAACCACAGAATGGACAAGAAAACTTTTTAGGTGGTTCGATTGGGATCCGCAATCTACATCCACCCCTCACTCTCCTAGAGTGAGGCTTCCTTGCTTAACAAAGTAAATCAACCAGCAACCTCAGTCTATGACAACGGTTGTAACCACAGCTTCACCCCGAGGAACACTCTCCTCACTTCTTCTGGAAATCCAACAGGAACCCAAAGGATCAACCTCCCTTCCTCTACGACCACAGAGGGAACCCTGCGAATTGCACCCTGTAGCTCACGCAACCAGAGGTTGGAGACCTCTCTTCCTCTAAACCTTCAGAGGGGACTCTAGAGAATACTCTCCCTTACTCTGAGAATACTCAGAGGGAACTTAGAAAAATTGAACCGAAGAGCAAAGAAGAAAAATAGAAGAAATGTATAAGTTCGATCAGAAAGATATAGATGAAAATAATGTAGCTTTGATTTGAAGCAATCTCTAGATGAGATGGGCTAGCTGCACTCAATCTTCTCTTCCCCTCATGGTGGCTCTCTCCTTCTTTTTCTTCTGGAGGAAGCTCTCTCTCTAAATCTGCAATCGCAGCGATGGCAGCAGCTTCAGCAGCCTCTCTTGAGCGGAGCGACAGATATAAATATAACAGAGTATCATCTTCCAGTCTCTTCCACTCGAGATTCTGATCGCCCAAAATAATCAATTGGTCCACGTGGAAAGTAATATTTTGAAGATCATATGATCTTTCCAAAAATCTGCCACGTATGATGTAATCTGCGCTCCAAAATTGTCACGGGAGTACCGGCACATGATTCACATGGGTTCATCATGAGCTCAGGATGATTTTCTAATTGGCAGTGCAAATCTTCTTAAGTATGCTCTCTTAACTCTCAGGTGATCATAATTAATCCTTAAGAGACCATTAATCCCACTTGAACTATCATAGTATGTTGCTCCCTTAAGTGCCTTAAAAATTGAATGCGATACGTTGAGGCACAAGCCTTCAGGTCGAGGCAGAATGTAATGACACATCTGCTGACTACTAATGCGTCGAATCAGTGGCTTGCTGCTTCGACCTGTCCTGGCAGTAGCACTTACTTCTCCTTCTGGTGCTTCGACCTAGTTGTCTTCCAATTGTTGGTTCTGAGCTGAGTGCGTTGATGCACTCCTTAGATGCATCGAGGCCGTGTGAAGATAGAACCTTCGATAAGCTATCTTCAAACTCTTGCTACTAACTTGGTGCATCGATGCAACTACTTGGTGCTTCGACGTAGTTGCATTTAAAATCTGAACCTTGGCTAAGTGCGTCGATGCACCACTCTGATGCTTCGACATGGCGTGACTTAATTGGCTTATTTTGTTCTTGATGCGTCGGTGCACTTCTTTGATGCATCGATGTAGGTCTTATAAGAGTCACCTTTGTGGTCGTGATTGCATCAAGGTAGTGATGGTCCTGCTTCGACACTCCATGATTCTTATCTTAACTCCTTAAAGTTCTGATACCAATCAGGACAGACCAATCAGGACAAAAATAGACACAACTTTACTCTTCCCCTTAACTCAACTTTCTCCCTTGCTCTCTTACTTTCTCCTCTTATTCTCCCCCTTTCTCTCTTGCTCCTCTTACTCTCCCCTTTTGACATCATCAAAAAAATGGGCAGAGAGTAGGATGAATTAGAAGTGTAAGAGAAGAAAAAGGTAGTTTGGATACATTTGTAATTTTCAGTCTTTCAGAGTTTATTCTGTAATTTTGCTTTTTCTTTATGACTGCCCTCCTTATGAGGGGTATTGTTGTCCTTGTCTTTTATTGGAGGAATACAAAAATATAAGAGGGAGGTTCGGCCTAACAGAAAGCATCGAGCTCTCCTCTCTCTCTCTCGGCCTTGTTCTTTCTCTTTGTCTTTCATGGTATCAGAGCGATAGGTGCTGGGATCTCACCGGAAGCCTTCCCTCTTTGGGCCGCACCTCTTCTAAGGGATTTCCCTTGCTAGCGCAAGGCTCGCTCTCTCTACTCTCTTATCTCTGCTCTGCACAGAGCATACAATCACCAGGAAACCCTAGACAGGGCGACCGGTGCTGGTTCCTGTTCATGGCATCTCTTCCACAGCAGGGCGCTTCCTCCGGCAGGCCAACCTATCTCTACCAAGGCTGCAGCCCTATCAAGCCACCCTGCCCAGGCTGCAGCCCAGCTGGCCAACTGCAGCTGCCCAGTCCGCAGCCCTAGCAGGCCACCCTGCTCAGGCCGCAATCCAGCCAGCCAGTCTGCTACCTCAGCTGCCTTGCTCTGGCCAATGTCCGATCTGCACACCTCTGAATTTTTTTTCTTGGCCTGCAAGCACTACTCCGACAGCAGTTATCAGCGGTTACCGCCTCCAAGACCCTACTTAACCGTCCTCTGGGGTTTCACACGTGGCGGATAATATCTCTACAGCATCGGAGACCTCTTCTCACCAGGTTCAGCCAATGCCTCAGGCTGCCATGGGTCAGATTACCATGCAGATCACCTTCGAGAAATTGACGGAAAATAACTATCCGTCTTGGGCAGTTGCAACAGAGCTCTATATTGTTGGATGTGATAAGCTAGGGTTTGTGACTGGTGATCAGAAGATGCCTACTCCTCAGAACCCACGTTATCCAGCCTGGAGGCGTGATAATAGGATATTCATGTCATGGTTGCTCAACTCCATTGGCCCTGCAATTCGACCTACCATTCTCCATAAGTCGACTGCAACGGATATGTGGAATACTCTAGCCAATCCCTATGGTTGCAAGAAAAATAAAGTTTGCCTCTACCAACTGAGTCAAAATGTCCATGAGTTGAAGCAAGGTTCTCTATCGGTCACATAGTATTTTTGTACTCTTACTACGCTCTAGAATGAGCTGGACGTCTATCGTTGGGCAACGTGGATGTCTCTCGCCAATCAGCAGATATATCTCTCACTCTAGGAAGATGATCGAATTGTGCAATTCTTGAGCAGGTTGCATTCAAACTATGATGCTCTTAGGGGCCAGACTCTCAACATGAACTGACGCCCTCCCTCGATGAAACTTACTTCAAAGTCCTGAGCAAGGAGCAATGGCGTCAAGTCATGGGCAACAAGAGATCCCATACTCTCGCTTCCAATGTTGGAGAATATTCTGCACTTGCTACCATTGTCAATAAGCCTAGGCCGGGAAATTCCAAACAACGGGGTGGGAAAAAGTGTAAGCAATGTGGCCACACAAATCATGACAATGATTTCTACTGGGAGAAGTTTCCTGATAAGAAGCCCTACAAATTTCGCACTCCGGAGAGGCAACCCAAGGGCAATTTGGCTACTGCCCATCTCCCCTGCCTTCAGAGGGCGGATCATCTACTCCTGTTTTTGGTTCTGCCACACTTACCTCTTCTGATGTTGCGACTCTGCAGCGGATTCTCTCATAGCTTTAAGCTTCCACTTTCTCTCATAGAGATGTCAAAAATATCCGCAAACCCGATTACCCACGTCACCCGACCCATGATGGGTAGGGTAATACCCGGATAAACAGATATGGATTCGAGTTCGGGTATTTTTAAAAAATACAATATTTCATATTCGAATCGGGTATGAATTTAGTGCACCCGAACCCATACCTGATCCGAACCTGTGTATGTTGGGCCTATGATTTTGGCATGAACTCAACCCGCTGCCTGTCTTTTTGGGTCTATGAGTTTGGCCTTCTTGTGTTTTTGTAAAACACAAAAATTCAACAAACAAAACTGGCACACAGAATGCCAATGACAGCACTGGACCACAAACGCAATCGAGTCTGTCCTCACTCAGACATTACATCTGATTCGAGTCGCATGCTAACTCTACCACGGCATAAGAGTATAACACAACTAATCGACAAGATCATGATCCACATCATGCCAAATTCAGACTCATAGGGAACTCCTCCCAAGTTGAATACAACCAATAAACCACCAAACAACCTCAACAACACCTACAGAATCCTGACTACGTTCTCAACACAGAACCATGGGACACAACTGTAAGCTGGGTCACATCAGGGCACAATCACAGCTGATCACACGGCTAAAAAGAAACCAGCGACGCACAGCTTACCAACAGGGACCCACAACAACACTCAAAAAAATACATCTCTAGGACCACGATCATGTCCCAAGAGTACAACTTCAAAGAAATGCAGACAAGGAAAGGGTACTTAATCAGCATATCTACTAATAGATTTCCCTAATACTCAAAACTATCAGTGCCAACAACCACAATGTCACAAGCAATGGCACGGCAACCAACAACATTAAGGCACACTTAGCCAAGACGAAGACACACTGAGGAAATAATCCTCTCGGTTGGCCAGAATCTTCCAACCAAACGATCCTCGACCAAAGGGTAACAAGCCCACACGCTTCCGTTGCACACTCTACACAACGCACACAGGCAAAAGAAAACAACTGGGCATCCTCATCTCAGCACACCTCTTGGCGCCATCGCAACTCGCAAACTGTAATGTACCACGCCTCGAGTATCGATCTTGCTAATCGTTGATCACAAGTCGCCATAGTGAAAACCATCATGCTAAGAGCCATTGCACAAGCAACAAAGAAAGCTAGCCTCTGCTAATCCTTACGTCCCAAAATGATTACTCAACCTTCACAACACAATAGGTACCAAACACGGCACGCTGAACATGGTGCACAACGGCCTTTACCACACAAATTGGGTCCAAAGCCCGACCACCATCAAAGTAAGAGCAGATTAGGTTTAGAATTAACACAGTCCACACATAAGTAGACACAGGACCAAGGCTTCACCGAGACAGCACTTCCAAGGCTTACCTCGAAAAGACATCACAAACAGAATGAGAAAGATCAAGCTCGTCTAACAGTAGCTCACCAGGAAGGAAAATCTTAGGTTCGCCCGAGCACTCTCTCAATGAGACATCTAAACAACCACCTCAAAGTGGAACCTTAACACCTCAAGGGCTGACCAAACCTCAAATTGGGATGGCCAAGACAACATAATGTCCTCCGGAGAACATGCATAGCCATCACAAAGCCCATCAGCCACCTGAACACAACACAAAAAAAGGTAAATGTTGCACCACAGATTCACATCTACTGGCAAATTTTGCCCAGCGTAACATAACCGAGACAACATCATAACAAACGAACACTCTCCGTCACATCCTGATGAGAGCAAAACCATCTCACACAGTGCCAACACAGCATAGCCAAGCGCTCACACAAGAAGCAAGTGGTAAAGAAAACATAAAACCTATGCCAGCTGCTGACTATACTGGACCTTACAAACTCTGAGCACTGCAATATCTCGAATTCCCATGTACTTTCACATATCCCTCAGCTCTGATACCAACTGTGACGACCCAGCATCTAGGCTCGGGTAAACACGAAACCACTTGGATCCTAAGAGGCCTACCAAGAACGGTAATGCTCTGAAGGGATAAAATTGGTATATGCGAGAGTACACTAAACTTCCAGATAAAGCAGTAAACAATTCTAAAATACTATGTTTGATCAGGATTGCTAAAATAGTAGAAATAAAATTACATTTTCTACAACAATTAAAACTAACAGGTACAATAGCTAGCAGAGTCCAGTCCAACTAAAGATAAGTACAGTTCATGATGGGGTCATCACCATCCATTCCAGCACTCGCGACCGTCTGCTCGTCGCGGATCTGTCCGGCATGGTCTAGTTATTTATTTTTGAGTCATATGTAATTTTTATTTGAGTCATATCATTGTAATTTTCTATTTATAAGTGTAAAATCCAGCGACGCTTGAATTTGTGCCTCTTTCTTTTCTTGGTAGATATCTCTTTTGGATGTAGCAGCTTGACCTTGGTCTTTCAGCCCTTGGACTTTTTACACGTTCTTAAATAACGGGCCCATCTGGCAGACTGCCTACCCCTCTTGTGAAAATGCAACTTGATGGGTGCAGTTGCCCCTATGCCTTTGTTTGATGGAATGCTAACATCATTCCTTGGATGTATAAGCAGCTTGAGATTTGGCAATTTGGTCCAGCAATTAGGCATGAAGGATAACTCCCTTGATAAATGATGGAGATGAAGCTTTGGGAGATCAATGTGTGGCATTGACATGGCTGGCTGACTGATATGCTAGAGAGATTGCACAAAATCCTCAGAATATCCTTGGTAGATACAACAACTTGCCCCTTGAACATGGAATCCACCATCCTCTTGGCAGTCGTATGTGTTAGCATGATCTGTGTAGAGATCCCTTTCTCTTGACCAGTCACCTAGAGTGTAATAGAGTGAGAAGTGATGAGGATATTGATAATAGACTTCTCGATGCACAATGTGATTGCCATCGGTCTTGCTTTTGAAGAAACTAGAACAAGTCCATGGGAACTCTCTTGGACAGGCGTCTTTGGATGTATAAGCTCGATTTTCATAAATAAACCTGAGACAAGGACCCGGACTGGCATGTGGAAGATAAATCATGAAGCTTGAAATGCAAGGCCAGCACCGAATTATCCTTGCTCAGCTCACTTTCATGCTGGGAACCAGACCTAAGAGGTATCATGGGCAATGTGTGGGTGGAAATAGTTTGTGGAGTGGAGGAAGTAGGTTTGGAAGGTATGGAGGGTTCAAGGGATGTTGTAGGTGGTGGTGGATGGGTAATGGTGAGGACACATTTGGGCATAAGTGAAAGTGGAGGTGGAGATTGCTCAGGCTCAGGCGCAGATGGAGGTAAAGGTAAAGGGTTAGATGGCTTTTGCAAAGGTAGTGAAGGTGGTGCGAAAAGAGAGATAGCAGGTGGGTTATCGGATGGCGGCGAGGGTAATGAAGGTAGTAATGAAGGAGGAGGTCATGGCGATCATCGGTAACGCACCGATATGATGGGCCAAGTGGTGTTGGGAGTTGAGGTGGTAGTGGAGGCATTAGCTTGAGCGAGTGTTTATGTTTGAAGTGGTTGCTTTGGAGGTGATGGTGATGGTAGGATAGAAAACAGAGTGGGTGCAACACTTGAAAAAGAAGCAAGGGGGTGCCCTTGATTTTGCATTGAAGATGGAGATGGCTATGACATGGGCGGCTCTGGTTGATGGTACTATTGAAGCTATTTTTTGCTATGCAGGTCCACAATGATCTTATGCATTTCATCCCAATCAATTCTTCTTTTCTTTTTCAAATCATAAATAAAACCCCAAACTCAGGACGGTCTATGACCATGTGGCCCGGTTGGCAGTGATATATACAATTTTCAATATGATTCCAAGTCGTGGGTCAGTAAGGCTCTATCGGAGGGAGCTGCAATGCATTGGCAGCAATCAAAGCATTGAAGATATTGGATAAAGGTTCTAGTAACGGAGGATAATGAGCCCACTTCGGGCAAGGTGGATGTCAAGGTGTATGTGGGGATGGAAAAGTTTGACAATGTTGATATGTGGGAAGCAAAGGTTGGGAAGGTAGGGGAGCATGGTGGCCAATGGAAAGGCTAGGTGAAGATATATGGTGAATGGGATGGCGAGGTAGGTAGTGGATGGCATCAACTTGCTCCAGGCTTTAGGTTCCCTTGATGGTGGGTGGTAGAGATGAATGTTGATAGGCAAAGGGTGGATGGCATCAACTTGCTCCAAGCTCCGATCAGCCGCTTGGACTTCGAAAAGGGGAAGAGGCAAAAGAAAGAAGAAGAAAATGAAAGAAAAAGGGGGACATGAGAAGAATAAAAGAAGAAGGAAGGATAAAACAAGAGAGAAGAAAAATAATAAAAAGGGGGTGGAGTTGTATCGACAGAGAAGAGAAAAGCAGAAAAAAAGAAGAAAAAGAAGGGTGAGATAGAATTTCTGACAAAATTTTGGCAGAGTCTCCCCAGCTCGGAGATTGCCAAAAAAGAAGCGAGAATGCGTCCACCAAGGGAACGGTCCCTAAAATAGGCCATGGACATCACACCGAGGCCAAAACGAAACACCCAGGGGAATAGCTCCGAGGGCAAGCCCTACTAGAAGCCTCCCGGGGTCCGGAAGAAGGGATTCAAATCCCAAATAAACAACATTCTCCCTCACCCGTTCGAAGAACTCGGCCGCGCTCCACTATCACTCGGCGCCGTAGGGGAAATGGGGAATGAAGAGATAGAAAGAATTGTTGGAAATGAAATAGCTTGAAGGAAAAAGCAAAGAAGAAGGGCTTATATAGGGGAGTTCCTCCCATGGGTTAATCCGGCGCGCTAAATAGCACGCCGTATTAACCCACCCATCCAAATGGCGTGCCTGTTAAACCCCGCGCCGTATTAGCATATGCTCCAGGCACGCCGGATTAACCACCGCGCCGGTTTGAGGGCCATTCCAAGCCTCTGTCATCCAAATGGGAAATCTGCCCAGACGAACCTCATCTGCTGGTCCCACTTCACTCGTGCCTTGCTCGCAGCACCCGTGGTTGGGGCGCATTTGTTGGCACTCAAAATATACTCGGTGGCGATCAAGCCTAAAAGACAAGAATGATGCGGCCCACTGAAGAAAAGAAGCCGAAGGAAGCCAATATACCAAAGCCTTCTCAAGCTGCCAGAGCCTCAGGTCACCCGATATGAATGCCAAGGACTTCACCTCAGGAGAATTGAGGAGAATTCACAAACAAACCGGCAGTGTCGACAAGTCTGCCCAATGAACCGGCATCAACTCAGTCGTGCCGCATAAAACAACATCCATTGTCTGACCAAGGACAAGGGTATACCCAGTGGCCCGCCACCTGAGCGAAAGATCCTCCTGAGGTGATAAAATGCCCTTGGCCCTTCAAGACAAGGGAACGGAAGGCTCCGTCAGTAGAAGACCCTGATGACCCGGCATGGGTACGACTTCTCAGCAAATTGGGTCCGTTAGCGACCAAATGATCGCCCAGCCAAGGCAGAAGCATCCTAGGTGGTATTTCACTCCCCGGGAAAGCTACGAGCAAAAATTAAAGCAAGCCAGCAGCACGAACCATAGTGCCGAAGGCCGAGTCAGCGAAAAACTCGCATATCCGAACTAAAGGTACACAGGGTTCTGGAAATGGTCGCATGCCGACCCAAAAGCTTTGTCAAGGCTTCTCACCAAGGTTTTGCAAGGCCACGGCAAGATGAAAGATCACGGCGACTCCTAAAACCAGTCCGGGACCCACTATCTGACCCACGTCAAGTGAACGGGACCTATCTGGCACGCCCTTTCACCAGCACTCCCCTCTTGCCGACGCCCTCTTACCCGGCGCCCCAAATGTTAAATGGGCCTCTCCCCGACGCGCATCCTCCACGCTGGGAGAGACTTCTTCTATAAAGCACTAAGTGGTTCGACCAAGTTAACAAGGAGTAAAAAAAAAAGAGACGAAGAAGAAGAAGCAACAACGAGCCCTGAGAGAGGGAGAATTGGGCAACAAGAAAGGGAGGCATTTTGCTGAGGAAAAGAAACCTGAGGGAGCAAGCCAAAGAGAGAGATCATCTTTCATGTTTGTCTGTCTGGGTGACACCGGAGCCGGAGAAGAGGGATTCCTTCCGATACTCTGTTTCTGCCACAAAGGAATTAGGTGGGTGGCAGAGCATCTCTCCCATCCTCCTCGTTTCTCTACTCTGTAAACCCTCCTTTCTATAGGTTGTTCCTCTTATCCTTGTAATAAGTTGGGCGATGATATGAGCCCAATCTCCCCTCTATCGTATGGTGAATGTATCCTTCATGCTACCTTGCCACCGTCATTTGCCATGGCGAGGGGATTGTAACCCCTGATTACCGACTGCCAGGCGACAACGCCAGGCCGTGTTCTATTATATATATTGAATGGGCCCTCTATTGGCCGCTTAATAGGGTGTGGATGTGTTGATAATTTCTGTGGATGCTTTCCCTCCTTTTTTTCGGGCGTCTCGGATTGAGTTTAGCAATTTTCGTGTGTTTTTATCGGTCGGGCCTTCGGAACGCGGTGCAGGGTGAACCGATACGTTCTTTGACTTCGGAATAGTACCACTGCATTGTGCGTCTTCTGAGAATCATAGAGGTAATTTTTTCATATTTTTCTAAATTTCTTGAATTTTTCTATATATAACCCCTTAGCCCACTCTCTCTCCCCATTCTCTCTTTCTCACTCTCTCACCTCACTTCCTCACCCTCTCTTCTCGCGGGTGGCCGACCGCGGCAGGCAGGGGTGAGGCTCCAATGGCGCGGGGGCGAGGACAGCGAGGATGGATCGAGGATCGAGGGATGGTGGCACGACGAAGCTCGACCGCGAGTTCGGGGTGATGGTTAGGGTTTAACGGCGTTTTCTTCGTGGATCGGTGTCCTCGGCGCGTGAAATCTTCAGTGGAGGTAGGGAGACGTATCCTTAGCCGGCGTACTTCCTTTCCCGCGAGTTTTGTGGGCTGTGGTGAGCCGAGCGGGTTTATTTTCACGTTTGGGAAAAAATCATACTTTTGGAGAGTGAGCCGGGTCTAGCGTTTTAACACGTGGTCTTGAGGTTTGATGGCGTTAATCGATGCCTTGGGTCATGGGGGTGAGATTTCCCTTGTTTTCCCCTTCGCGTGGGCGTGAACGGGGTGTGGAACGGAGTTTTCCTCTGAACTCGCCGTTTTGGGGTTTCTGGGATAGAAATGGTCCTAATAGGAGTTGGTTATGTCTTAGGCGGCCCTCAGGGAGACCGCTTTTCACTCGCATCACCGTGTTTCGCTTGCGCAGTCTCGCGATAGACCGTTTACCCTTGTGGGGCGGTCTGAGCTAGACCGTCCTAGATGGCTGGGCGGCCTTGGGCAGACCGCGTAGGGATTGAGCAGCCATCTGGAGACCGCTTCTTGGTTACTGTATTGTCGGCAGGTTTTACGGTCCATCATTCAACCGTTTCGTACGTAGGCGGCCATTAGGCCGACCGTTTACCCCGTGGAGTCAGCGTGACTCCTGAGGTGTTTATGACTGTTGAGTTTTTAACCGTTGCATAGTTTTAGGGCTACGCGGTCATGGCATGGCCGTTTAGTTCTTTAGCATGGTCCAAGGTTGGACCGTTTAGCTTTCCAACGGTCATGAGATGACTGTTTGGCTTTTGTACCGTTTGGTGGCTAAGCGGCCCAAGCGGGACCGCTTATCTCCTCAAGTGGCCTATCGTTGGACCGTTTAGGTTCTGAACGGTCTGAGGACGACCGTTTCTTTTCTCGTTCAGCCCAGGAGTTGAATGGCCCCATGAGAGACCGTTCATTGTCTCACACGGTCCCAGGCAGACCGTGTATGGCTATTGTGGGGCGGTTTGTGGGTGACCATGCAGAATTGTCAAATGATCTGTGGAGAACTGTTTGGATTCTGAGGTGGTCCATCAACCAATCGTTCACCTGTTTTGGGTCATGTGAGCTTGGGAGGTGTAGCGGCCGCGTGACTGACTGCCGGGTGACCCTAAGCAGTCGGGCACTGGACCGATATACCTCTAGACCGTCTTGGTCGAATCGTGTGGTTTCAGGAGGTGCCTAGGGCAGCGCGGTTCTGGTAGGACCGCTCTGCTTGGCTACACGGTCCTAACCAGCCCGCCTAGCTCTTGGACGGCCCATGGAGGATAGTGTAGTGGTTTTCATGTTTGCCGAGGTTGTTCTACCGTTAGGTTAGACCCCGGTCGACCTAGTTGTGACCCAGTGGTCGACTTTCGATCTCGTGAGTGCCCCGGACACTCGGAGATTTTGTGTCTATATTTTGGGGGTGTCTGTGAGTACCATATTATCTCGATTAGCGTGCCTGTGAGTTTTGAGAGTCCGAGTGACTCCGCGTGTTCTGAGTGCTATATTATGCTTGTCCACCTCGAACCAATCAAGCGGAGTCCGACAAGGTCGCCCGTATAATGCCTTATAAGGAGCCATACCAATACTCGAATGATAGCTATTGTTGTAGGCAAACTCCACTAACGGCAAATGGTGGGTCCAACTTCCCTTCTGCATCCGACCATGGCGGTCCTCGACGCCTCACCTCCTCCTGCCTCTGCTGCTGCTACTACGACCACTCCGTTGGAGGAGAACGAGAAGAAGACGAGGGAGGTGGTGGAGCAGAAGAAGCACGTCGTGGACGAGGTCTCCGGGTGGCTCCGCGTCTACTCCGACGGCTCCGTCGACCGCACCTGGACTGGCCCGCCTGAGGTCCAGTTCCTCGCCACCCCCTACTTCCAAACCCCGTCCGACGCAGCCGCCGACGGCGTCTCCCTCCACGACCTCACCTCCGGGGACCTCTCCCTCCGCGTCTACCTCCCCACGGGCGTCGACGAGGGCCGGCGCTGCCCGGTTATCCTCCACTTCCACGGCGGCGGCTTCTGCATAAGCCGCGCGAGCTGGTACATGTACTACCAGTTCTACGCGCGGCTCGCCCGTGGGGCCGGCGCCGCCGTCGTGTCGGTCTACACCCGCCCCGCCCCCGAGCACCGCCTCCCCGCTGCCGTCGACGACGGCTACGCCGCCATACTCTGGCTCCGAGACCTCGCCCGCTCTCCCGCTGACGGGGATCGGGAGGAGCTCCACCCCGCGGTGGCCGCCCTCCGGCGCTCCGCCGACTTCTCCCGGGTGTTCCTGGTTGGGGACAGCTCCGGGGGGAACCTGGTGCACGAGGTGGCGGCGCGGGCGGGGAGGGAGGAGGACGGCTTCTGGGCGCCGCTGCGGGTGGCTGGCGGGGTGCCCATCCACCCGGGCTTCGTCCGGTCGGCCCGGAGCCGGTCCGAGATGGACCGGCGGCTCGAGACGCCGTTCCTGACCCTGGACATGCTGGACAAGTTCCTGGCCCTGGCGCTGCCGGTCGGGGCCACCAAGGACCACCCCATCACCTGCCCCATGGGGGCGGCGGCGCCGCCCCTGGCGGGGCTACGCCTGCCACCGATGCTGGTGGTGGTGGCCGAGAAGGACCTGATCCGGGACACGGAGATGGAGTACTGCGAGGCCATGCGGGCGGCGGGAAAGGAGGTGGAGGTGCTGCTGAATCCTCGGGTGGGCCACAGCTTCTACCTCAACAAGATCGCCGTCGACATGGACCCCGACGTCGGCGAGCAGACGGCGGCGCTCATCAATGCTATCAGGGACTTCATGGGCCGTCACTGATTGATGAGCCAAACCCATCTCTCAATCTCTCTCTCTCCCTCTCTCTCTCTCAACGTTATACAGAAATAACCGAAATCTTATAGATCAGTATGTAATTGCACTCTGTTGGCAGCAAATAACTTCCTATATTATATAATTTTCTCTCTTTATTTTTTCTACTTCTACGCATATGCACACAGTGTGCATCGTCGTGAATGGTGTCTCATCACTCGGCAATGTTGTGACTCGTGAGAATGTGCCCAGATGTACGTGGTGATTTGCCCCCACCCGGTGTGTTCCCACTCGGAATCCTTCTGTCAAATCCTGGACACCACATGGTGTGCTGTTTTGCCTGGTTGGAGTTCAATTAACATTAATGTTTCGAATATATACTTCTTAGCAGTTTATTTAAATAATTATCAGTTCTATTTTTGTATTATTTTTAGTGATCTCACGCCACATCTCCACTTGTGTTAAAATATCTTATTTAACTTTAACTAACTTTCAATTAAATTTGAAAAAGTCTAAATACCCATCGTCTCTCTTTTTTCTCTCTCTCTCTCACCCTCATATGTCAAAAGGTCTCATTTTTGTATGGATATTTTTTTCTATAAGCACTTAATTTTATGGGCAAGAGTGGAAAAATTGTTGCATATAATTAAACAAAATGTAAATTGTAGGGATATTTTTAACATTATGTTTTAATTTAAGGAGGTTATTAAAAAGGTACAATAATAAGACTCACAATTTCATAAGTAAACGTGACCGATGTATTTGTGAATGCCATGCCATGTAGTCTCCCCATAAGGGTCGGAGTAATATTTTATTTAACGAATTCGGTGCATAAAGTCATGTCAAAATATAATGTATAAATATATTGACTCAAAAAAAGATGAGAGGACTCTACGGCCTGCTACATAATCAACCGGGCCATGGTAAGACCGGTATTGAAGAAAACTCCATATGAATTGTATCGAGGTAACATATGCTTGGAAATTAGCAACTCCACTGAATTGTTTCTTTTTGTTTGTTTGATCATGAGAGTGAGTGTTAAATATATGGTCGTGGTCACGAAAGAAGTAAATCGTTGTAGGCAGCAAAGAAAATTTACTATGGGGTTGTTGTTGGTTAATTATTATGCTACCTTCGATGTTCAACATAATCTCCATGACTATGATATCAAATATATTACTTGACTTGCTGGCAGGTTTACTGGGTTCATGTTGATAAAATCTCCCTTTTATTTAGGTGATAGGAGCTAGAGGTGTGATCGGGGCAATGTCCACACTGCATTAAGAAATAGACTATGAAATAAATTAGGAGGAGGCAATACATTTGCAAGGCGTAGAGTGATGGAATAAAGCTTTGAATGTACTTCACAATTTACCAGTGAAATCAAACGGGATATATCTTATAATCCAAATCAAGGAAGGCCTATGCTATACATCTGTCGCTGCAGATGATATTAACTGTATTTGATATTAGGGGAATTGGGGACACCAATCATTTATACCTAAGTTTTTTTTGCTAATTTTATAATATGAGGGTTAAGATTTAATGTGGTAATTGACACTAATATGAAGTGCTCTTGTTAGAAGGTTTTGTAAATTAATCGGCATGTATTGTTAATAGTATTTGTTCAATATTTTACTGGGGAGGGCCCACATGTTACTATGTTAGTACTATCAGAAATTGAAATTAGAATCCAACAATTTTAGAAATTATCTCTTGGAATTTTTTTTGTTACATCCTGTTTTGCTAAAGTTAGAATGGTGATGTTTCGTGTTTTTGTGGTCCTTTTTATTGGGTACGGGGGAAAGGGTGACATATGAGTTTTTCTGGTTATTCTGCAGCCTTCTCAAGCCATAACTACGATGCTTGAGGTTTTATGGTGTTGTGGCGTCAACATAGAAGTGTCATATTAAGGGGTTCACTGAATTTACATAATGGAGAAATAAATATCAAAAGTGGTATAGCTCATTGCAAAACTGAGATGTTAAAGATGAGTACCCTGTGGTTGAAACACATGGAGGGTTACGAAGTAGGCTGTGCATAGCTGTGTATGATTTAGTAGAGCGCATTGCAAAACTGAGATGTCAAAGATGACTACCGTGTGCTTGAAACACATGGAGGGTTACTAGGTAGGCTGTGCATAGCTGTGTATGATTTGGTTCGTCATTAGAAACTGGTACAATATGCGGTTTTAGACTTTCAGGTCTCTCCACTTGGCTATTCTTATGCTCGTTCTGATCCTGAAGCAGTCATAATCTGATAATCATGAACATATTATTGTACTTCCAGCAAAATGGAATTAATATTCAACGGATGCGCTCATGATATATCCCTTTCACCCACTTTGCTATCTGGATAAGAAAGCAAAGCAATAAGGTTGTCTCAACCAACATAATTTCTACCACTTAGGGTGGAAAGTGTTATGCTTGGTCAACCTGAAGCAGACTTCTGAAATGAAACTGTTCGTCTTGGGAATCAATTAACATCCTGTTTTTGTTTAACATTTGGAGAACTGGGTGGTTGCTGATTAGGAATGAATCCCTCATTCCTAGATCCATGTGCTATTGGTGCTCATATGCAATGTATCACCTCAGTTTTGTGTGGGGTGTGGATTTACCTGTTTGTTTATCACCATATGTTAGGAAATAACTTTACTTGGTTTCACATCATTTCCTCGCATTAGATTCATATTTTTTAATTGTCTCTTTGTTTAATCAAAGACATTACAACTTTGCTTTTGTGTGATAGCGTTTTATAGCTAAAATGCTAAATAAATTTGATTTCATCTTCATATGCAAATAACACAAACTGCCTTCCAAAAGTTCACTGAAATAATGAAAGATGATGCATATAGTCAATAAAAAGAAAAAATGCTATGTAATATATACTGATATTGGAGTATGTACACAAATGAATCGGATCATTAGCATCCCACAAAACCTCTTCATATGTTTTCTGAATTGAAATATCCTTATTTGCTTTAACCTATATGTATAGTAACTAAGATTCGCATGTCATGCTTCAATCAGATGTGACCCAGACTCCAACCTTCG
The DNA here is from genome assembly GCA_024336825.1 of Amorphophallus titanum. Taxonomy (NCBI): domain Eukaryota; kingdom Viridiplantae; phylum Streptophyta; class Magnoliopsida; order Alismatales; family Araceae; genus Amorphophallus; species Amorphophallus titanum. Next base: position 12,004,205 of record JANBPO010001714.1, read on the forward strand.
AATACCCTAACCAATCCCATTTCAGTCCCGACATCCAACACTATATTCTATCTGAGAATAGCCAGACTAAATCTTATAAATTAGCCTCTCATCACCTCCCATTCTGCATACTTACTCATTTTGATGAGAGCAGATTATCCTTTTTGGCTAGTGGTTAGTATCTGAGTTGAAGCTCTATCACTCATCAAAACTCCAACAAATCTGTGGAGTTCTATGTAGTATAATAAATCTAATGGTGCTTTGATATCTTCACTAACTTCATGGTTTTTTAATAATTTTTGTTTGGGTATCTCCATAGAGATGGTTACCTGATTGTTTGTCATTTTTGAATCTTTCTTTTATTTGAAATGTAGTTAATCTAACCATCTAATGTTGACATTAACTTCAGAGGAGGAGGAGAGGTACAGAGTCAGAGGGGGAGACATGGAGACCTACAAGAAATGGGTCAGGAAGAACAAGGATTTTGTGCACTCCTTGGAATCACTGGCCAATGTAATACGCAGAGACCCTGAAACCCTTCCTCCACCGCTTCTTGTTTCTCTTCTTCTTCTTCTGTTTCTTCTGTATTCCACAATATAAAATTTTTGCTGTACTCTATACTATGGTGGGTGGTGCCTTCTGTGTTTCTCTTGATGTTATGTTGACCTGCATGTATCCACTTGTGTGTTTTGAATCTTTTGATGGGAACTGTTGTGCACAGGGCATTACATGGCTTCTTCCGGAGAGGTTTTCCAGCTCAGAGATGGGCCCAGAAGCAGGTTCTGTGAAATTTTGGTAACACTTGTCATCTTTTTGTAGTCTTTTGAAAGAAGAAATATCTAACCCGGCGATAGAACTGTTGCTCAATGGAAATTCTCACTTTATTTTATGGTGTTTCTATTGATAGTATTGTTTCTTAGTTACAATACGATGTCGGGCTTAGTTCGGAACATGAGTTTCTTAAGGGGAGGCAAGATTGGTTTTTGGGCTGAGTCTATTTTTGTCCTGCAGTGTACGCTATTTTGGGCATATTTAGCACTGTGAATCAACATATAATTGACACAGCCACAGGCCAAGTGCGATCATGTGACCTTGCTGAATTTACATTTCCATGGCCATTGTGCGTGTCTGTGCTCAAAGATTTGGAGACTGTAGTTGAAGTGGCAGCCCAGCACTTCTATGGGGATGACGGCAAGTGGAATTTTATAGCTGTCACAGAAGCTGCCAAGTAAGTTTTGTTTTTATTGGGGGTGTTGGAGGGGATTGTACATTGATGTTTTAGACGTAGGGATTTTTATTGATTTCCACTTTTCAGGGCATTGGTTAGATTAGCTCTATTCTCAGATAGTGGTTACAAGATGCTCTTGCAAGGCGGAGAGGAATTGAATATGGAAAAAGGTTTGAAAGCTTCTGATTCCCAATGCTATGGAATGTGGAGGTATGGAACATCTAGTGGCTATGCTGGAACTGCTGGTTTCCAAGATAACTGTGGCTATGATCCACGAAATCTGGAAGGGAGAGCACTGTCAGCATTGAGCTTGTTTGGTCAGAATGCTAGGATGGCCTCAGAACTGATGTGGTCCAGCGTTCAAAGGGCCCCCAGCTTTGCTCCTGGTAATATACTTTTATTCTATATTTAAATGCAATAGCTCCTTCTCAATCAAGTTTTATTAACTCTGTTTTGTGTAAAGCATGTTAAATTCACTCCCGTCAAAAAAAATCATGCTAGTGCTTCTCTTGCAGCTTCACTGACTAAAAGGCCAACTCTCTCTACCCTTTGGTCTGAGAAGGGGCTCTTTGGTGGTCTTTTTGTGATGGGGGAGGTCCTCTGTATTATTAGACCACTTATATATGTTCTGTTCATTAGAAGATACGGAATTCGATCATGGACCCCTTGGTTAATCTCATTGGTCGTGGACCTCACTGGAGTTGGTATTCTTTCGGGGCCGTTTTGTTAACGAAATAAGGGGCGGGTAGAATGAGTTATTTTATCTTTTCACTCTTAATCGAGTTTGATAGCAGAGTTAAGTTACCAGGGGTCGATTAGGATAAAAGTCCTTATTCTAGGAATAACACATTCTACCATTTCTTAGGAACGAGTTATTCCTAAGGTAAGAACAAGTTATCAAACTGAAAAAGAGAAAAGTCAAGAATAACTCATTCTAACCCATCTCATATGAGTTATCCCAACCTATTATCAAAGTGGGCCTTAACAGTCTCGAGAAAAACCTAACAGATTCTAGAAAGATAGTGGGGCTACGCCACAATTCATATGTATTGAGGGGTATTCTATCGGGTATCCTTTCGATAGGTAGTTGTATCCTCTTCTCCCTTCCTCCCCTGAGTTCCCTCCCTGACTTTTGTTCCCTGTTTTAAAATTAAAAAAAAAATCAAGGGGATGAGATAGAGAGGAGAGTTATTCTAGTACTTTTTTTTACTTAAATAGAATATGTCTTTTACGCTTAACGGCATATTCCTTTTCCTCACGGTATGTTAACCACACATATTTTGTGGGGGGGCTCCTACTGGACCTACGGGCTTTTTGCATGAAAACCCTATGACTTCTATAGATTGACACATTGGCTACTAAAGCCTTAAAATTGCACACATAATTAAACAAGGACGTAAATAAAAATCAAAGGACATGAAGGTAAAATAAAAATATGAATGCCTGAAGTCGATTCCCATCACATGTGGCCTACCTTTCCACAATCAAAACAATGAACTTTCCTATTCTGAACAATAATAGGTTTCCTAGCATGAAAATTTTTAGCATGCATCCTTCCAACATTTTGTTCATCATTTTTCATTATTAGGCAATCATGCAATAGATGTCCATACTTCCCACAATAGAAACAAGAAACATAGTTTTGTTTTGAAGCATGGGGTTTAGCATAGGAGTTCTTGGTATGCATGGTAGACTTGCTGAAAGTCTTTTTCTGAATTTTATTATTCAGTTTCTGAACTTTCTTTTGTTCTTGAATTTTCTGATTTTCAGGCTGTTTCACTTGTGATGTGGTGGCAACATTAGAGACTTTGACAAAAGATGTTGTTAGTTTATTTTCAAAAGATTTCTTCTTAATCGTCTTGTAGCCCAGCCCTTCCTTTTGAATATTTACCTTAACTCCTAGCAGCCTATTCAAATTTTCTTGACCATTAACGAATTTTGACAGAGAGTTCTTCAAATCCTGAACTTCATTTTCTAAAGAGGCAATGTGTAACTCATAACTGCCAATCTCTTGTTCACTACAATTAACACATTCATTCAACACTTTGTTTATAGTTCTATAATTTTCAATTTCTTGTTCTAGATTGCGTAATTTTTTATTCTCATCTATGTAAACAAATTTTTCTTTTTCTAGGACAAGGAGCCTCTCAGACATAGCAGTGTTCAACTTATTCAGTTCTTCATTTTTTTTATCAAATTCTCAATTTCCTCATCATGTCTTTCATTACTTTGCATTGAGTCTAGTCTTTCAATTAGTTTGTCCACTCTTTGTTCAAATTCAAGTTTCTCATCTAACAAGTTTTTTTCCCTCTGCCATTCATTATCAAGGTGGAGACCATCATTAAGTTCCTTTAGGAGAGGACATTTATCGCAGGCTGACTCTATAGAACATATGTTTGAAGCTTTCACCTTAAATTCCTTTATTTTAGCTTCAGATTTTTCATTGTTCTTCTGAAGTTCAGCATTCTCAAGTTTCAATTTGCCTACTTCAGATTTGATCTTATTCAGCTCTTGCAATTTCATTAGATGTTCATCATTTTTAACTTTCAGATTTTCAATCTCTTCATTCTCCGTTCCAGAGTTGTTATCCAGGAGATTCTTATTTTCTTCTCTTAAAGATGCAATCAAATCTTTGTGCCACACAGCATCAGATAAAAGATTTTCATTCAATTCCTTCAATGATATACAATTATCACATGATGAACAATCATAATAGGTATTGGGCACATTTTGTTCAACTTCCTTTTTTAGCCTCTTATTTTCCTTTTTCATTTTCTTATATCTATCAGTAAGCTCTTCATACATATTCACTAAATCATCAAACGAAATTTCTTCGGATCCAGAGATTACCTGAGATGACGTTTCTTCCGGTTGAACATAGTTATGATCACCCTTCTTTGCCATGAGGCATTCTTCTTCCTTCTTCTCATGAGTGGCAATCACCGCATCCAGGATTTCTTTTCCTGATGTGCACCTGAAAGCAAATGAAAATAAGTTAGCATTAACTACAGCTTTCAAAATATTAAGAACTGCGAGATTATCGCGGTTCTTTAATCTATCCTCATTAGACCACTTGGTCTGATCATGAGACATTTCATGTGGGCCTTTAGATACAAGACTCCATAGATTGGAATCAATAGAGTTCATGTAAACACACAGGCCGCCTAGCCAATTGCTGAAATTTGAACCATCAAAAACCAAAAAAGGAGTCATTGAAACCACTTATCAAGCAAATTCAGAGCAATGAGCATTCAATGAGCAAAGCACCAAAAAATGATAGTAGGATCCTCTGCAAATCGTTGGATCTGGACAATCAGAGGTCCGTCATCCCATCCCAAGAGACAGGCGGCCGTCAAATAGCTTAAGGAGAAAAAACTCTTCACGATTTTTTTAGAGAGGAACTCGGATTTTATGCGCCTGAAGCTATTAGCCTCCGTGGTCAACTATCTAAGAATGCAATAGTTGGTGGCGACGTTGCGAAATTCTTTGATTGCCAATCTTGTCATCTGCAACTGCATCAACACACATTAGTCAAGTTCACATGATAAAAATAATCCAGTTAAGTATCGCATTGAACTGTGAGTATGAACTTGATTAAATTAAGTCTAGCTCCTAGACAAATTTGAGAGATGGCCAGGGTGACCGTCGTTCCCGTCAGTGGGCGACCAAGGTTATGGTTGTTTTTCCCTGGTGGGCAGCCAAGTCTATGGCCGCCTATCTTACCCATGGCGGCTAGAGGGCTGGCCACCTACCTGTTTAGGTTCGCCCTGGTGGACAGCCAAGTCTATGGTCGCCTATCTTACCTAAAGTGGCCAGTGCGCCCAGCGGGCTGGCCACCTACCTATTTAGGTTTTGTAACTGGAGAGGTCTCGAACAGAGTAGGACTCTTGGGTTTATAGGGTACGGGGAGCCGACACCCCTTAGCAGTAGGCTTAGGTTTCGAGGTAGAGAGCAACCACCATCAGGGAGAAAGCTTCGAGATGGTGTCTTCTTCTTCCTCTCAACTCTTGGGAAGTGCCAAGCCCGACATACTTTCTGGCATAAGGGGACATCTCGGCCAACTAGTGAAGAATGGCCAAGTGAGTTGAAGAAACCTATGTGTATTGCAATGCGAGGGGGGAATAGTTCAGAAACTAATCTGGTCTTCTTCTCCTTTTTAGCCTATTCCGATCCTTCTGGGAGCTAGGCATACCCGGCGCTCTGGTTGGCTGCACGACCTCCTGGCGGCGATCACACCCGACATGAGGGTCTTCAAGCATCAGTGGCACCTAACGCGCCTAGTCGTCATGGCAAAAAAGCTCGTCAGTATGAGGTGGAACTGGGAGGGTTTAGGCACGCTGCTAGAGCTGTGGCATCCGGAGACCCACACTTTTGTGTTCCCAGAGTTCGAAGCCTCAATGCTGGTGGAGGAGATTGACTTTCTCTTCCAGTGGGGCGACTTAAACACGGAGGACCTGTTAGACCTCCCTCCCTGGGAGGAAGTATTGGCCAAGATTATGCACAATAAATGAGAGGTTCGGCAGATGACAGACCAACGAGGGGTCTTGATCGATCGTCTCGCTAGATGTTTACTGGACCAGATCAAGGACAGGTCGATTGATGCAGATAGGCTGATGCAGGGACTGACATTGTGTCTTGACGGAGTTTTGCTCTTCCCGACGTCAGGGGACGTGCTGGCGGGAGAGAACGTCGAACCGCTCACTCTCTTGTGGGATAGACGCTCCCTATCCCATGCTGTGTTTGCTCACTTGTTCTGTAGGCTAACGCAGATGAGCTTGGGTGGGAGTGCCATGGGGAGCCTCTATTTACTGCAGGTGTGGATGGAGGTCCACGTGTGTTTTAACTTTGACGATACAATGATGACTACTTCTTAGATTTTTGAGAAGAGTGCCCTCTACCTGGCTAGGGCTATCTTTGACCCTGAAGATCAGGTGACGTGCTAGACAGTGCATCTGAAGACCAGAGATGATTGACAAGACTACTTGAATTTCCTGCCTGAGGATCAGTTCATATTCATGTCGATGATGCACCGACACCTAGAGTTCCGAGTCCGCGACTCATCGTATCGAGAGCTTTGTCTTGTCGGGGCTCGAGATTTAGTGTTGTACTAGGCCCATCACTGCCACCGCTAGGTGGACTTACCCAGGTGGATCCCAGGGGCCGCCTCGAGGGGAGCTCTAATCATGAAATGTCTCATGGGAACCGACGAGAATAGAAGGCGACTTCGGAAGATCCGACTAGCGTGGAGACGCCATGCCGTCACATTAAAGGCATAGATTGATGTAGAGGAAGACAAAGGCGAGCCGAAGGATTACGTGGGTTACCTACAAGATGTCCGACCGATTGTCAATGAATTAGAGTGGGCATGGGAGCTGCAATGGGGATGAGATAGGAGCAAGGATTTTCTAGTTTATCATTCAAATTTTCTTCAGGAGGAGGAGTGAGGTTGCTTTGGGAGTGGGAACAGTGACAAGATGTGTACATCCTGTTTCAAATAGTTGGGTCCTTCGCCCAGTTCCCAAAAGTTCTGATATCCAACATACAAATAGTTGCTTTCCTGCATCACTCTCACAACAATAGCATGGATACATTCCTCTTGGGGTGGTGGGGCACAAATTCTGTTTTTGATGTCACCCAAGGGTTATATATGTAAATTATGCTGTATGGTAGTGGTTTTGGTGACATATAAAAGGGTATTCTGGATATCTTTTTTCTTTCACTGAGGGAGGTATTCATTTTCTTTACTCCGAGGAGGGTATCCATAACATTATTGTTTATTTCTTGTAAATTAAACTTCACCATACACATTCATGTAGAAATCCCAAGAAATAAGTATTCTGGATCAAGGAATGCAGAATCGGATCGCCGATCCAATCAGTTTTTGGTTGGTCCGATCCAACCCCGATCCCACCTTTCCCAATCCAAGATCCGGATCGACTGGATCGGTCTAGATCTGCCATAATTGGGCCCGGATCGGCCACGATTGATCGATCCGGTGCGATCCCTACCCATTTACAAAAGAGTGTTGTTCATCCACTCTCGGATAAACTGAAGGCACCACTGTCGCCTCCACTAGCCGCCGATGCACCATCGTGACGCCCTGCCACCGTCGACCTCTTCCTCCTCTGTTCTCCACCCGCAAGACCACCCGCAAGTAGCTGCGAAGGTATCGACTCTTGAGCACGAGCATTGAAAAGGTAAAGTGCCCACTGCCCACCAGCAGCTGCGAAGGTCTTGAGGAGAGAAAAAGGTAAGCCCCTGCCAAACCACATGCACACAATAAAGCCTCAATCGTTGGGTCGGCCATGATCGCTTTACGATTGGGCTCAGATCGACCAGATCAGCTGATCTGGATCGAATTTTGGGCCCCCGATTCTAACCTGATCTGCGATTCTGCTTGCCTTGTTCTGGTTGCTGATGTGCTTGAAGGAATATGCGCTATCAAGATGTGCTTTCTCCATTTTCTGCTAATTACAATCATTTTATTATCTGATGAGGTTCCATTGGTTTATTACAGGCTGGTGCACTAATGGTTGCAGGACTAGTGGCAAGCAGAGCAGCACTTGCACCAAAGCTTGTAAATAACTTGATCTCATTCATTGCAAGGATGGCACAACAAGATTCAGAAGAGTTGTCTGATGTCCCATGGCTTCGTATGGCTTTAATGACTATTGTCAATCTTGTGCAGGTATGCATTGTATATCTTGTGCCACTCTCTGTGAAGATACCAGCGGACTAATGTGTCAGGTGTTTAGTATCACATTTCTGCTAATACTTGGCTAATGCAGTAATAAGTTCACTTCTGCATTTTATGATTAATCATAAATTCGGCTTCTGATTTCTTCTTGGAACTTGGCAACTTAAATAATGACCAAGGGCGTTGTCTGTTCTTTGCAAATGACAATAAATAACTGTCGGGTTTATGTAGTTTAGAGGTATGAAATCTCATCAACCCTGTTTTACATTGTGTTAGTATTTTCTAATAAGAAGATTCAATGAGAGATCTTCATGGTTGTTGAGGTTTGTCCCACATCAGATAATCTGCAGGCACCTTCTCTCTTTATCTGTAGAGGATTATGCAACTCAATACCTAGAATTTGGGTTCAAGTTTGGGCTTTTAACAGGTTATGATGATGTCAAAGCTGGGCTTACCCATTGGGCTGCCCCACCGGTTCACTAGTGACACTTATACAGTAACCATTCGAGTCGGGTGCTAGGGGGAGTGCTGAGGTTTAGTCCCCCATATAGATAATCTGTGGGCGCCTTCCCTCTTTATCTGTGGAGGATTCCCTGAACTCAATGTCTAGGTCTTGGGTTTGAGTTTTAGCCTTTAACATTAGTGATGTCTACATAACATATTTGTATGATTGTTTCTTATTAATGAATCATGATGCAACAAATTAGATGTGAAAAGTGTAGGAGTACCAGTCATATGGTTGGTTGTCCCAGAGTCAATGACCCAAGGGTGAGGTCTTGACCTTGCAAAGGCACTCATAGCAATGTCACCAGTACTTGACGAGGAAGGGATGATAGGGTGACAGTGGGACTAAGCTGCGACAATTGGCATTGTAGCTGTGCAATATTTTGAGATGTCAAACCCTGCAGTTGAGGACCATGGTAACCTGATGCGTCCTGTGTTGGAGGCGGGCCAGAACGGGCTGCAGCAACATATCTTTTAGCAGACTGACCTTTTCCCTGTCTAAAATTTAGCTGGTTTCTTTTGTGGGTGAAGATCCCAACAGTCATTTGTTATATGATTCTCACAACTGTAATGACTATAATGACCACATATTTTTTTTAGCCATTGACTTGGTTGATTGCCTCGAACCGCCTTTGATAGATTTCTGACCAGCACTAACATATGCCCCAGATTCTCCCACTGGAGATGAGACAACGTGATCATTCACGGTTTTGCATCGTCCCTCTTCACTGAGCACCTTATAGTACACTTGCTCTAGAGATGAGAGTTTCTTCATGCTAAGAATCTGACCCCGTAGGGTCTCGAACTCTTGATTCAAACCAGCCAGGAATGAACGTATGTCACAAATTTTTTTTTCCTGATCTTCTTTGGATGACCAATCATCGATAATGTAGTAATCTAAATCCTCCCACTTACTGCAGAGCAAGCCATAATACCTTGTGACAGAGAGCACACCTTGTGTGAGGCCATGAATATCGTGGATCAACTGATAGACCCAAACCATATCTTGTTTTTGTCTGAACATTTCTTTAAGGAGAACCCAAATATTTTGAGCCGTTTTCTTCCAGATAATGAGCCCTTGAAGATCAGGGCTGATTGAGTTCACCAACCAAGACATGGCCACATTGTTTTAAAGTTCCCATTTATCAAAACCAGGGTCAGAATCACTAGGTTGCTGAAGTTTCCCATTTATGTAACCATTTTTTCCCCGGCCTATGATGTACATTTTTGCCGCAACTGACCACACCATGTAGTTGTGGTCCGCTTACTTGACTTGAGTAATATGGAGAGAAGTATTCTCTTTTCCAACGTGGATGGACATTGAATCCAGATAACCGGAACTCTTGGAGATCATTTCAGACTCTATCGACTATGACATAGCTCGTTGCAGTGATGTTCACTGCTGTAGATTGCCCAAACAAATCCCTCCCAATGAGGGAAACACTAGAGCAAATGCTAAAACACTAACTGAACAAATAGACGTCAAACTCCGATGATGTTAGGGCAAAATAGAGGTGTGTACAACAGCCAAACAACCTGCAGTCTTCACAGACCAGACATGCCAGAATTCTGGGCGCTACGAGAGACAAAAGGAAGGGCACACATAGAAGACACCTTCTTCACAAACCCCGTGACTGCATAGCACAGTTTCTTGGGCCCTGAACAACCAACGAATTGAGCCCTAATAGGGGTGCATGTAAGTGGAGGTGTTGTGCTAATGGTGGAACATTGATCCCACAAGGATCATCTGCTTTGATATCATGTAGAAATCAGGTTTCCATGAGGTTGGAAGGGGGCAAACTAGGGAGGAAGAAGAAGAAAGAGAGGAAAAGAGACGAGAGATCATAGGAGAGAGAGAGAGAGAGATGACAGTAAGAGGGATGGCGGCTGTTTATATTCGCACTGTCCCTGAACCCTTTGTTTGTTAGGGTAAAAACACGGTAAAAACACCATACACGAGGGACCTAAATACCTTGCAATATACTAAAGCAGGGGTACTTACAGTAATAAGACAGTGGACATAAGTTAATTGGATCCACCATAACGGATATGGTAATGAACCAGCACCTCTTAAGGTGGTTCGACCAGGTCTTAAGAGCCGGCCTGAACCAGCCGGCCTGTCCTCACTACACATATAAATGGCAGTAAGGAGAGCCTGCTACTGAGAATGGATTCTTCTGGCATTTTGGCTTGGACAAAGATGAGCTAGTTTTGCTAAGGTAGAATGACGTTTAAGTTAACCCGATTTCTTCTATTCTGTTGTACCAAAGAAACCCTTTACATTGATTGACATAAATTTGAACCTACCATTGTCAGAAGTCCTGCCCCCTTCTGCCAATCCTAATTGACATAAACATTGATGATCATGACTAGGGGCCCATTTGGTTTGATGTAAAACGCCGTACAGAGCAGTTGGGTCTGCTCAGCGGTTGCATTCATGATTTGTTGACTCGGTGCGAGTCGTCTCGAGTTTAGATCGGGTCGACCGGGTCACGCGAATCGACAAACTTTGGTTGCATCATTAAGACCAAGCCAGCCCTTTGATATTACATATGTGGACTAACCATGGTTGAATTTGTGTAATCACTAGGTACAATTACAATATATAAAAATATTTGCTTGACAACAAATGTGCAGCTGCTGCCGTACGTATTTCTGCCGCCCATGTATTGGGCCACATTGTCATCTGGGAGACAAAGAAGGCTTGAATAATGTGTAGGGCCCGCGCGGTTAATTTTCTAACTCGGTGTGCATCACGTAAATTTTTTTTTTCAAAAAAATAGGTAACGTGAGTCTCAATTCATCTTTATTTATCGTAAAAACACACTCCATCTGAAAGTTTAAAAAAATAAAAAAAATAATTGAATCGTGAGAATAGTGTTGAGCTCAAGTATTCAAGAATCAACACTTTTTGTTTTGAAGTTTTGAGCCGTCAAGCCGAGGTGACTTGTATAGTAAGCTAGGGTTACTTGCACCCCTTGTTATAAAAAAAATCAAAAGAATTTATTTAATTAATACACACTTAAACCATATAATTACACTCAAGTATACACTAAATATTACTAAAAAAATTAGGGTCATTGAGTCACGCTCAGCCAGGAGCAGACCTAGAGGGGAACTCAGAGGGGCGACGCCCCCCACCATTAATTTGGCAAATTCTTACGTATGTCTTCATTTAACATAAATGGGAAGACCATCGTCTATGTTATTTGTTTATCTTGGACCTGGACGAAACTTCTGTTCTTTAGCCCCATTTTGATATAAGATTAGTCATTGGTTAGTTTTAATTTAACTCAGGTTTAACTCTTTTTAAAATTTAAATTATTAAAATGTTCCTCAACATTTCTTCTTCGACGATCTTAAATCCTTTTTGAAGAGTCGTGAATGGAAATTGGGAATAGACGAGTCAATCTTTTGAATACTATGAGTTGGGAGGGACCAAATCCGAAAATCTCAAACAAGAGAGCATCCTGACCGTTCGGATCCATTTCATCCAAGGGCATCATCACATTAGGGATTTTAGGAGTGAGAAGCCCTTCTTGCCGAGCTGGACTTGCCCTTCTCCCCTCCCTGCGTTGTGGACTTGGCGGCGCGGCGTACTCCAACCTTTCCGGCAGCCATCTCCGTCGCCTCTCCGGCTCCGGCACCAGATCCCTCACCTGTGACAGAGGTCCCTGCCGATCTCCGGCTCCCTCTCCAGCCCGGCGGACCCCGACAGCTCCCTTGAGCGCAGAAAACCCGATTCCGCGCGATCACTTCTCGTCCGCTCGTCTACAGATCTGGCGTGGGGGAAATCCTGCTTTTTGTCCGGGGAGGTAGGGTTTGGTCCATAGATCCCTCGAGATGGGGGACTACAACGATGCCTTCATGCGCAACCGGGATGCCAACGTGCAGGCGCGCACCAAGGCGCAGAACAGAGCTACCGTCCTCCAGTTGAAGCTGGTAAGCAGAAGCCTCCATGATTATAGTAGTAGGACTCCTAATCGTCTACGGTTTTGGATCAGGCAATCGTTATCCTCTTGATTTAGTGGTTGGTTTACGCGCGAAAGTGTTTGTTCATGGTTGCCGGCTCTATTGTGGAAGCGTGTTATTTTTAGTTTGATGTTTGCGATTGTGATCTGCTTCATTTTGCTTGAGCTTGCTTTGCTTTAATCGGCACGTCCTTTATAGCTCTTCCTTATCTAATTTTAATCCGTTTCATTCCTCTTACCCTGCTGCTGTTGCTGATTGCCCAATAGCTACAAAAACCCGGGAGAAGCCGCATCTGCTTCTCAATATCCTTCAACTTTATAGCCTACTTCTAATATCCTTCGACTTTTATAGCCCGCTTTCCAATATTTCTTGACTTTTATAACATGCTTTTCCAACCCTTCGGCTTCTACAGTTTGCTTCCCAATATACTTTGGCTTTATAGCCTACTTCCCAATATCCTTCGGCTTTTACAGCCTCCTTCCTAATATCCTTTGGCTTTCACAGCCCGCTTCTCAATAACTTTTGGCCTATATGGCATTCTTCCCCAATATCTTTCATCTTTTATAGCCTACTTCTCAATATCCGTGGCTTCCATAGCCTGCTTCCAAATATACTTTGGCTTTCGCAACTTGCTTCCCAATATCCTTCAGCTTTATAGCCTGCTTCTAATACCCGTTGGCTTTTATAGCCTACTTTTCTAATTTTTTTTGGGCTTTACAGCCTGCTTCTCAATATCCTTCGACTTTATAGCCTGCTTCCTAATATCCCTCAACTTTATAACCTACTTCCCAATATCCTGTGGCTTTTGTATCCTGCTCCCCAATATCCATTGGCTTTCACAGCCTATTTCCCTAATATCCTTTGGCCTATCTGGCCTGCTTTCCCAATATCGACTCTTACAGCTTGCTTTTTCGCTATCCTTTGGCCTATCCGACATACTTTTCCTATGTCAGCTTATACAACCTACTTTCCTACTATCCTTTGGCCTATCTGGCCTGCTTTCCCAATGTCAGCTTATACAGCCTGCTTTCTTGCTATCCTTTGGCCTACCCGGCTTGCTTCCCTGACGTTGGCTTATACAGCCTACTTTCCTACTATCCTTTGGCCTACCCGACCTGCTTCCCTGATGTTGGCTTATATAGCCCGCTTTCCCTGATTTCGGCCTAGAGGCCTACTTCCCCTAATTTTGACATAGACCTCTCATCAAAGCCCACTTTCATACTCTCTGTTTAGGCTCTCCATTAATAAATCCCACTATTCAGTCTCAAGCTAAGACATCCTGTCAAAGTCCACTGCCCTGCCTGTGGCCTAGACCTCCTTTGGTTAACGCCAACCCCTTGGCCCCATCGAAGCATACCACAATGTATAAAACCCTTCCTCCCTTTCTTCGGCATTGATCTCATACATATATAATATACACACGTAGCAATGATCTGTGTGTATGCAAAAAAAAGCAAAAAAAGAAAAAAATCTCTCTTGCATGCTCTTGATGTTGAATGCCTGATTGCCCCATTTGCATGCTTGCTCATAATATAGATTAATATGCTTCCTTTGAATTTTCTAGGGCCGTGCTTCCTTGCTAAATAATAATGCCCTGATTCTGGATCCGTGTGCATCATGGCATACGCTAAAGGGGAAAACCCGATTATGGTGGGTGCACGCGTCAAGGGGATAGTCATAGCTATGTCGTGAGCATAACTCACAAGATACACCCAAGTCAAACTCTCACACTTTGCACTTAATGTGTTTGATGGTCTTTAACCATAGGGATCACAGATCTTCTTCTTAGCACTCTATGGATGCTTAAATTCATGTACTCACACGGAAGGTAATCGTGAAGAAAAAGCTATCTGCCCCCTTTTCAAAAAAAAATGATAAATAAGTGGAATGTGAATCCAAGTAGTTGGAAATCCCCACTGAAACAAATGCAAAGACTCGCGTGAAATGATGAAGCAATTTGATAGGGACGAATCCTAGTAGCCAGGAATCTCCATTGAGACACATGAGAAAACTCACGCCGAACAGCAAAGTCTAGAATTCTAATAAAATAAGGGGACTGTATGAAGGTACCAAAAGTCGAAAGCCTAAAATGTGTAGGCGCTAGAGTAATCCTCAAGTGTTACATGGAAAGCCTAAACATCCCTATGTTTAGGGCTCTTTGTCCACACATCTACACTTTCACGCTATGAAAAAGTTGCCTCGGCTCTTTGTCCACACATCTACACTTTCATGCCACGGAAAAGTTGCCTCGGGTGTAGATTACGATTTAAACTATGCACCTAGGCTATGTGATATCTTCTTGACGAATGCACATCTCCTTTAGTTGTGCTTTCCAGATGTTGATCTAGAATTTTAGATAGAGTCTTAGACCTTCCCGGTGAGATGGGTATGTAGAGCCATGGGATAAACTTTAAGTGGGATAAATCAAGGAAATACACAAAGCACTTAAGTTTAGTAGTTGTGGTTGTAGGCTTAAATTTTCGCCAACGACTACCAAGAGAGCTCAATGGCGTGAGATGCAAAGGACGGTCCAAGGACTGACCCAAGGGCTGCAACAAATAGCTAAAGGAGGAGCTAACTATGGAGCGGGAGAATTACATAGGAACCTCAAAGTATGAACCCTCCCATGTTCGCTGGGTCCACAGACCCAGATGAGGCAGAATAATAGGTGAAGAAAATCGAGAGGATTTTCTGAGTCATGTAATGTGCTGATGAGGAGAAGGTCCTACTCGCTACCTTTCAGCTAGAAAGTGATGCCCGCACACGGTGGGAATCAAGGAGTTTGCATTGCGTCGCTTTCCGCTCCGCACCCTTCTGCTCTCCCTCGGGCTTTCCCCGCTGCTCGCTTCCGGAACCGCTCCGGGAACTTTCCCGAAAACCGAAACAGACAAGGCCGCGAAGGACTATGACGCGGCCGTCGCCGCCGGAAAGTGGGACGACGCGATCCGTGCGCTCGTCGTGCGTATCCGTTCGACGGAGACGGTGAAGGACGAGGGGGCCGGCGATTTTCTCCGCGCGCTCGACAAGGCCGCCGCCGAGGTGCCGGAGAAAATGCGTCCGGTCCTCCGCACGCTCGCCGCGAAGGCTTACATTTCCTACTTCGACAATCACCGGTGGGAACTCCGCAACCGCACCGCCGGCGGCTCCGGCGAAAAACTCGAAGGTTGGGACGCCGCCCGGTTGCTGACGGAAATCGACGCCCGCATCCAAGCCGCGCTCGCCGATGAAAAGACGCTCGCCGCGATCCCGATTTCCACGTTCGCCGGCATCACCGACAAGGGCGCAGAAAACCCCGGCGATGTCGCCCGGCCGACGCTCTTCGACTTTCTCGCCTACGACGCCGTCACGTATTGGTCCGACGACGACCGTTTCGGCATCCGGCCGCAGGAAACCCCGGTAGCCGCACCGGCGTCTCCGGTTTTCGGCGACACGAAAGCGTTCCTCGACGCGACCTTCTCCGGCGACGACGCCACCGCGCGCGCCGCGTCGTTGCTGCAAAAGCTGCTCCGCATCCACGCCGGCGAACCGGAAGCCTTCGCCGCGGCGGAACTCGTCCGGTTGCGTTGGGCGCTGCATCTCGCCACCGCCGACGAGACGAAGGACGCGATCCGGAAGCGTTTGGAAAAACTCGCGGACGACCGGCCGGAAACGCTCGTCGCTCCGTTCGCGCTCGCCGCCGCCGCGAAGCTCCGGCTCGACGACGGCGAACCGGCTCTCGCCCGCTCGCTCGCCGAACGCGGCGCGAAACTCCGGTCCGGAACGCCGGGCGCGGTCGCCTGCGAAAATATCGTCCGGGAAATCGAAGCTCCGGCGCTTCGCATCGACAACGAACGCGTCTGGAACGCGCCGTCGCCGCGCATCACGGTCCGGCACAAGAATGTCGGCAAAGTTTTCTTCCGGCTCGTGAAGTGGGATTGGAAGGAATTCCTCGAACGCGAACACGGCCGGCCGGAAGCGTTGTCGCCGAAGGAACGCGACGCCGTGCTCGCCGCCGCGCCGGCGAAGGCGTGGACCGCCGACCTGCCGGCGACACCAGATTTCCGCGAAACCGAAACGCGTCTCCGGTCGCCCGGCGACATGCCGCACGGGTTCTACTTCCTCGTCGCTTCGACGGACCCGGATTTCTCCGGCAAAACCGCGCCGGTTTTCTGCACCGACGTCTGGGTCAGCGATCTCGCCGTCGTCGCCGAAGGCGCTCCGGGTGAGGTGCGCGGCCTCGTCGCCGACGCGCGCACCGGAGAGCCGGTCGCGGGCGCCACCGTATCCGGCTGGGTCTTGCAAAACAACCGCGACCGCGTGCCGACGCACGATGCGGCGACCGGGCCGGACGGACGTTTCGCCATCCAAGTTCCGGAACAACGTCAGCGCGGTTACTCAGTTTCGTCAGTCATTTTAATTGCAGATTTTGTCACTTTTCGACACGAGTTGTACCCTTTGTCTCAAGGGCACTTCCCGGCTACTTGGTGCCAAATCCCACTTAGTTTAATTGTGAATTTGCTTCACTTTTCGATGCGAGTTTTCTCCTTTATTTTAGGGAAGATTTCTGGCTACTCGGATCCGCGTGTCACTTATTCAGATTTTTGGTGGGGCAAATAGCTTTTCCTCACGAGACATGTGACTTCTATATAGGGAATCAAGTGCCCTCAAAAGTGTTGAGTGGAATAAGTGAAATTCTTATTATATTGAATCATTTATCTCAAAAAGTGTAATTTGTGTGGGTGGTTGTACTAAATGTAAAAGATGAATTAGTCTCACCACAGTTATGTCTCCCCCTAAGTGTATGCATAGTTATGAAATGAACCTCCCCCTTAATATGTGTCATGTAACAAACATGTCTAAATCAAAGTAATTTTATTTAGCAAGGAGTTGAGGTCTTAGAAAAGTATCAAGAACTGGTTGCATAAAGTATATACATGTAATCAAGTAAGGATATTGTAATCTTTTCAAACAAGGTGATTTTCGATAGGAGGCGGAGGTGGGGGTCCAAAAACCCTACATACACATAGTGAGTATTTTCAGGTGGACGTAATCCACCCTTCCACATCACACCATTTTAGATACCGAAGAATCTAGGCATGCATGAATATGAAGTATGTATATAGATATATGCATGTATGCAAGAAAATGATGAGCAATTATTCCTATTTACAAGTGTGTGAAGATATGTGCAATATGTTCATAACAAAAAAAATGTGTATGCTATGGGTGCAAAGATGTGCATGATACGTGCATTATGCATCATAAAGTTTTGTGTGTTTTCCATATATGTAAAACTGAATTGTTATTTGCGAGAAAGTGAGTGAAAGTATGTATGCAAGCCTAGTATGAACAATTACTCATATAGTCTCCTAATGTCAACATTTTTCATTTTCACTACCAAAATCAACAAAAGGTAAAAGCAGGATTCAAATCAAAAGAATGAAATGTTTAACAAAAGATTTCAAAACTTGAGCTCTTTTACCTTTGCCTTAAGAAATCATTATTTACCTACATTCCTCCTGGCCTCAAGATATTTCTACAAAGCAAAATTCTCATTTTGAAGATTTGGGTAGCCAAGCCTTCTTAGGTCCCGAGGGGTTAGTGATAACATGTGCAAATAGATTCCTATATTTTCTGGCACACCAATCATCATCAAATCTCGTTGTGGCTCAATCATCCATTGAATAACTATTCTGGCCACAATAAAAGTAGTGAGAAGACTTTCTTCTCATAGACCATTTGTCATCATTTTTCATTGAAGAACAGTTATTCATCGTGTGTCCAACTTCACCGCAATAAAAATAACAAGAAGAGTTTCTTTTGACTAATTGATTATCATCATTTTTCTTGAAATAGCATGTATACATTGTGTGTCCTATCTTACCACAATAAAAGTATGTGACTCTCTTCTTTCTAAAAATATCCCTAACATCATCGACCATTTTATTTTTGGTTTTCATGACCTGATAATCATCAAACTTCATCAACGAACAATCATGTATTTTATGGTCATATTTTTCACAATAGAAATATAAAACATTCATTCTCTTTCTTGATGCATGAACAAATTTAATAGTTGAGGGTTTTACATGCATACAAGAATGAACATTGACATTTTTCTATTATTGATTTTCTTTATCACACAAGGATAAAAATTCATTCAACCTCTTGATTTCATTTTCCAATGATGAGGTGTGCAGTTCAAAATAAGCAATCTCTTCTTCACATAGTGCAAGTTTATCATTCAAGAGAGAATTGATAGTCTCATAACTTGCAACCTCTTATTCTACAACATGAACATTTTCAGAATCATCAACAACCACATTTTTTCTTTTTCAAGGACTTTTAACTTATCACATAAAAAATTATTTTGATTTTTGAGTTTTTCAATCTCTTCAGCAAGCTTTTCATTCTGAAAAAGTTCATCAGGAGAAGAATAAGAAAAAGAGAGGCTGGAACAAAATTCAGCTGGCTGTCAA
Source organism: Amorphophallus titanum (assembly GCA_024336825.1). NCBI lineage: Eukaryota > Viridiplantae > Streptophyta > Magnoliopsida > Alismatales > Araceae > Amorphophallus > Amorphophallus titanum. The sequence goes on from JANBPO010001714.1 coordinate 12,023,043, forward strand.
CCCAACATCAACCTCCTATTTTGTCATCGAGACTTGGCCAAGACCAGTAGGGAGACGAGGGAGGTTTGCCTCTCCACATACAGATGACAAATTCCTAGTTGATGCTCATTGGTAGGGAGCATGGTCTAGAGAGGCAAATGAAGGAGTTCAACCTTCCTTCATCTTATTTTATGTGAAACACAAATGATAGCATCTTTAATTATTGAAAAAGGGATAGCACCTAAGAGGGACTTTGTGCTTTCGGAATGTCATATTATCCTTTACGTTTGAGGAAAAGACGTGTCATTTGATGAGCAAATCCATCGCTTGGTGGACAAGCAGGAATAACTCTAAATTAAATGATGATGATGATAATGAGGACCTGGATAAAGGAACCTTATTACTCTGCACAGATTAGAAACTGCCTAGAATTTTGAACAAAATTGTTTCAACTTTGAAACAAATTCTATAAAAGATTACTCACCTGATCAAATAATGATGGGTTCAGGTTGACGTTATATTCTATGTTCATGTCTTTAAGGCCACTGTAAAAAGCCTTGCTATCTGGAATAGCCCACCTCCAGATATCTCCATCTTCAATGAATTTGTAGAGTGAACTGACCCTCCCAAGTGCATCCTCACGCACCAATTTATCCGGTGGCCATGAGGTACCTTCAGCCAAATCACGTCCAAAAGACTGGGCTCTCCCTAAGAGCTTGTCTCTAAAGAAATCATAAGCAATGGTAGCACCACTCCTTCCCATGTCTATGATCCCCGTCACATTGCCACAATGTTGATCACTTTTAGAAAACATATCTAGCGCAGTCTTGTGATGATCTAAAATGGTGATGCTGAAAACAAGTTCCGGAATAGATAATTAGGCTAGATCATTTTTTCTTCAAAGCGATACCATAATTCATTAACAAGAAAAGGCAACAAAAGAATGTGAAAGTATGTAACTCTTCAAACTTACTCCAATAGGACCCAAGAGAAAATGAGCCCACACAACCCTACATAATCTCAGTGCCTGTCTGTCTCACCAAACAAGCAGATACCAGCAGCTTCTCACCCTCCGAGCACATACATAAAATAACCCATTGAATCCAAAATCCATCTAATTAATCACCAGTAATGATGTTGGAATATCTAAGGGATTTTTTTAGTTTAAATTGCATTAGTTGTATGTATGATACTCCACTTCACACTTCTGTCAGGCACTTTGACCCTCACTGCACATATTCAACAATTCAACATAAGTGGTAAGTTAGATTTATTGTTATGCCATGTACTGCCTGCAACCTTTCTTTCAATAAGGCATTCTAGGAATGCAAAAACGATAACTCAGATGCTGAATGGGAGTGAAAATAGCCAGACTATCCAAATCAGCTATTGGAGTTTAGCCACTTTCCGCATCAACACTTTAACCTTATTAAATTACCTTGCAAACTGACATTCCTACTGCCACCGTCAATAGATAGATATAGATTATGTTTCACCATGATGTTTTCATGGGTTCAACGGACACTTCCATCTAACTGCCTGATCCTCTCAGAATCTCTAGGAAAGATAGTAAATACTCTAATTAGTCCTAAAGTCGACATCTGGCAATGAAGACAGAAACCCAGGAATTAAAAAAGAAAAAATCTACAAGACTAAAAGGATTGCAGAATGGAATCCAGCACTGTGATAAGCCTCACTGATCTGATATAGTTTGGATTGGGATCGGCCTATTTTGGACCAGCCTATTTTGGACCACATCCAGCCAACTCAAGCAGCCGATGATTATCTTTTTTTCCTTTTTCCTTTTTCTCCTTTTTCCCTTTTTTTCCTTCTGTTCCTTTTCCTTCTTTTCCTCTCTTGAGATCAATTGGCATTGGCTGATCCTGAACCATATCAGCATCAGCCAGTTCTGCAAACCATGTTGTTCTCAGCTTGCTAGTTTTCTGCAAAGATCAACAATGTTACAGAATGAAGAAAAAGCAACTCTAAAACTTGGCCAAATATTAGCCCACGTTGTTACCTTGGGAAATATAGTTTAAAATATTGAAGAATTGACCATTATCTACGTTAATGGTCAGCGAGATATTGTAATTATGACCGTCGTCGTTGCCAAGGGCTCCTTGAGCAGTCGTTGACCAGGGATAGACATTTGTCGACGGATAAAAACCTACGTTGCGAACGATACTGTATCCGGAAAAATTCTCGGACAAGACGAGAAACGTATGGCCAACGTCAACCGGGTTGCCACCTGCACTGCTTCCTCCCACACCCGTAGAAGATATGCCCCAGGGTTCCGTGGTACCGGGATCTGGTTGATCTACACAGATCGTAACCTGATAGGTATGGTCCGATCCACCATAATTACTAAAGCATTTTATGTAATCAGCTATGCTACCTATGGCGTTCGTCGGTGGAACAATCGCAATTCTAAAGTATGCAAGGGAAAGGGTCCGCGTCACGGGCAAGGGGCTAGATAAGCCGCTATGGCCGCCGAGGGGCGCCTCCACGAAACTATACATGGTGCAGGTCGTTTCTGACCACTCGTAGGTGTCGTCTGGATCGTCTTCGGAATAGTTGTAGCCGTAAACGGTATTGCATACCTGTGTTTGCTCTACGATGTCGACCGTAGTGTGCGAGGGGCGGCTATTGACGCGGCTGGGCCGGGCAAGGGTATTGCCGGACCAGTCTTCGGAAAGCATTATGCCGCTGAAAGACGAGTCGCCGGGATGCATGGTGCTATCCGGGATAAAAGTGAGTTGCTGGTAAGTCGTTGTATTTAGTGAATCCTTATAAATGACAAGCCGGGACGCATCAGAGAGGCGGAAGAGGGCGGGGCCCGAATTATCAGCACGCAGATAGACATCTTTTGAAAACTGGATGGGAACTACGACAGCGTCAGACCCGGAGATCGTAACGACGGACGCCTGGTCCCATCTTAGGGTCCTCGGGAGCGTCGCGCGGTGATTGTTTGGGTTTGGAGAAGGTGGGCGGCTAAGCACATTTTGTTCGAACCATGTTTTGGCTTCGGTCACCTGCGGGTTCTCCTGGGTTGTTGCCGGAGCGCCTTGGTGTTTGACACATGCAGCCATGATAGACATAGCCAGCAGCGGAATAACTAGCTGTTTGCGGTTCATTGTTGGAAGGTTTAAATAGTTAATGATAGTACAACGATTATAAAGTTATAGTGAAAAAGACGCGGAAATGTCAATTCCGAGGTTTCAAACCACGAATGTGATATAAATCACTTTAACAGGTATGCATGTAAGATAGTGCGCGCATGACTGGATCCCGGGGACCGCTACAGCCAGAGCGCGAGCGTGCATAAGTGTTTTTACTTACGACAATTATACACGGCTATATTTATTCGACCGCAAGTTTCTGAATGCGCTCTTGGCGGCTACATGGAACTTGGTTAAATTAACTATTATTCATTAACCTTTTCGTCTATGGAACCTATCGAAGAGCTCTTGTCCTTTCTAAACTCAATTACGGAAGCCGAAGGTTGGCCCCTTTCCGCTGCATGCCTGGCTCATCTGCGCAAAATCACCAAGACTAGTACACTAAAACAGGAGGAGATGTTGCTGTCGGCAGGGCAGGTATCTAGGAATCTGTATTTCATCCGCAGGGGACTCCTCAAATGTTTTTATATCGTACATCACCGGGAGGTGTCGGATTGGTTCTTTGGAGAGTTGCAGACAGTGGTTTCCATTGATAGTTTTGACGACCAGGTGGCGAACGAGAACTTTATCAAGTCCCTAGAGGATTGCGAGCTCTTCTACATTACTTACGAAGAACTGGTTTATTTGTATCGAACATTTATCGAGTTCAATGTCGTTGGCCGGATACTCACGAATAAATATCTCCGGATATGGCGCCGGCAGGCACGAAATATACGCATGCTGACCGCCGAAGAACGCTACACTTTCCTCCTACAGACACAGCCCGGGCTGATCAATCGGGTCTAGGTTCGATATCTTGCTTCCTTCCTCGACATGTCCCGGGAAACGCTTAGCTGTATGCGCTGACGTATTCATTAGGTGACTGATTTTATGAAACACATTTGAATTTGCTAATTTGCATAAATGCTAAAGAAGATCAGATTATATTATACATCACTTGTGGCGAATCATTTCGGAGGAGGCTAGGAATATGCTTCTTCCCCCTTTTCTAGTGAATTGATCAGAGAAGCATTCTTCTCTCTGGCTGGGGATAAAGCCCATGGACCAAATGGATTCCCAATGTTCATCTTTCAGGAATGTTGAGGTATTATTCAATCTGACATTGTGGAAGCAGTGATGGAATTTCAAGAGGGTAAAGCTGATCTTAGAGGCATCAACAATACTTCTGTCCTCCTCATCCCGAGGGAGGAGGCGGATGACTCTCTCAAAGACTATAGGCCCATAAGCTTGCTCAACAGTATCTACAAGATTATTTCCAAATTGTTGGCTTCTAAGTTATTTAAAGTGGTGGACAAAGTGGTGAGTAGAAACCAAAGCACCTTCATCGAAGGGAGACACATCTAAGAAAACTTTTTGTTGGCTCAGGAAATAATTCACTCCTTCAAGGCTCTTAAGAAGAAGGGTCTGGTGCTGAAGTTGGATTTTGAGAAGACATATGATAGGGGTAAGTGGCAATGTCTTCTCCATGTGTTTAAGGGTATGGGCTTTGAAGACAAATGGATTGGTTGGATTAGGGCTTGAATCATGTCGGCCTCCTTCAAGGTTTTTGTTAATGGGGAACCCACCACTACCTTTCGCAGTGGGAGGGGCCTACAGTAGGGAGACCCCCCTTCTCCTTTTTTGTTTTTATTGGTTTCGCACATCTTGAGATTTGGATGAGGGCAAAGGAAGCGGGACTCATCAAAAAATTTCCAAACTAGGCACTGGGGAAGTCACATTTCACACCTTTAGTATGCAGATGACATGATCCTCTCCTTTTTCGAAGGCGAAGAGCAACTTCTGACTGCCAGATTTTTGCTTGAGTTGTTAGAGGAGGTTAATGTGTAATACCCTCAAATATAGCTAAGTTGTACTCTATATCACCGAGGCGCCTTTTGAAGTATCGGCTCAGTTCTTGTAAAGAACTCCGAAGTTAAGCGTGCTTAATGGGGAGTAGTACCGGGATGGGTGACCTGCCCGGGAAGTCCTCCATTCTGGAGCCGATCACTGTCAGAAAGGGATAAAACCGTGAGGCCGGTAGGCCAAAGCGGACAATACCTCGATGGTATAGAGTACGGGGTGTGACAGGAACATACCCCATTGACACCTTCGAATCACCATTTGGTCAAAGGGCCCCGTCTGTTAGTAACGAGTGTCCCTATGGGCCGCAAGGTGAACATTGATAGGGGCTTTAATCCAATACCAAATCCACTGTCCCTAGGGATATTGTGGTGACTACAGGATGTGTTCCCCTTGTAGGCTTGCCCTCGGGGTTTCCTTCCCTATTAGTCCTCCCTCTTTCGGATATTGTGTTGACTATGGGTCGTGTGCCCCTTGTAGGCCAGTCCTCGGGGTCCTCAGCTCCCTCATTGGTCACCTTATCTGATTGCTTTTAACCCACGGAAGGATGGTGCCCCTAGTAGGCCAGTCCTTGGGATTTCCTATCTGTTTGGGTCTGCCGACCGTCGTTGTGCCACTCGACTTTAAGGGGTTTGCTCCATCACATGAACATGTCCTCGCTTTCCCCCCGCAATCCTCCAGGGATGGGGAGATACTTCCCAATTTTCTCCGGGTTCTAACTAATAAGTTACCCTTGTGATTTGGACTTAATAAACATGTTTCTTAAAGAATAAACACCGTGCTTGAGTACGAACCTCGCACGAACTCATGACTCTGCTTCTGGAGAGTCCGGGGATCCAACCCAATAAATAATTAACCCAATTAACCCCAAGATTCTCAAAGGACACCTTAATAAGCCAAAATAAACCAAAAATACACAAAATTTTCCTTAAATCGGTGCGGCCTTAAACCGGTGCGCCCTAATCCGGCGCGCTCCCCCCCCCCCCCCCCGCGGCTGGTGGCTAGAACGCAAAAAAAAAAATATTTGAAAGTGGAGTACGCAGCGCCGCCGAAACGCACGGCCCGTTGCTAGCCTGGAATACCAGACCGTGCTGCCACTAAAGATTATGGAGGTCCCTCGCTTCTGCGAACCCCCTATAATATTCTACACCGGGGAGCCTGTCGAGGAAGATGATCAGGATTGCATGATCCCGGAGGAATCCACAAGCCGAATGGTGCCGGTTGCAGGCTTGAACTATACTACACAGCAGGTCTCGCAGATGTTTTCCAAAATGCAGATGCCTTCACTGCAGCCAGTCGCTCAGAAGAAAGCATTCCAGGAGCTTTGGGATCCACCCCGGAACAACAAAGAATTGATGAAGGTCACTCAGCACCCAGGGTTGGGTTATACCCTTCAGGAATACTATGAGGCCGAGGTAGATGTCATCTCCGCCTTCTTCTCACACGAAAACCCTCCTGAGGTAGGTTATGATGATTACCCCTCAGAAGATGAAGAGATCATATACCAGTCCCTTACAGATAATGGGCCTTCGGATAGCCAACCAAAAGCAGAAAAGCCTGATGAAACTGCCGCATGTCGGTGCTGGGAGGAGCTGTCTTATAAAGAAGACCTGTTCCAGACTGAGGCCAAGTTCGACACAGGAACGCCGGATGAGGACCGGATTTTCGATGAAGCAAGAGAATGTTTAGAGTTCGAGCGTATCCTGGAGGAAGTCCGAGCTCTACAAAGCATGGATCCCCCGGAGGAACTTGCATTAGTAAAGCCCCTGGGAGTTGAACACTGTACCTGCGAGCCGTAGCCAGAACCATCCACACCCCAGGGTCAAGCCGAACAAAGTCCAACAGTCTCTGTCCTATATGATGAGTCAGCATCGGCCGATGTCCAGCATGAAGAATCAGAGAACTCTGAAACTGAAGCAGATTATATCCCGAGAGGTTTCGTTGATCTACAAGAGGCTCCGCCCAAAGTTGAAGATGGCGGCCAGGCCACTATTGATGAGCTGGTGGAAGTGAACTTAGGGACATAAGAGGAACCAAGGCCAACCTTTCTCAGTGCGCTGCTGGGACCTAGGGTCCGAGAACAGTATATAAAATTTCTGAAGGAGTTCAGAGACTATTTCGCTTGGACATATGATGAAATGCCAGGACTAAGCCCTGATGTGGCACAGCACCTGCTGGCAATAAATCTGGAAGTTAGCCCAGTAAAGCAGCCGCCCAGGAGGATGCGACCTGAGCTGATTAATCAAATCAATAAAGAGATGGACAAGCTTATTAATGTGGGCTTCGTCGAAGAGAACCAATATACCACATGGCTGGCAAACATAGTGTCCGTGAAGAAGGAAAATGGGTAGATCAGAATATGTGTTGACTTCCGGGACCTCAACAAAGCTTACCCGAAAGATGACTTCCTAGTGCCGATTATTGAGGTAATGATTGATGCCACGACAGGGCACGAAGCTTTGACATTTATGGATGGGTCATCCGGATACAACCAGATTTAGATTGCTGAAAAAGACAGGGTCCACACGGCATTTCATACCCCAAAGGAAATATTTCACTATAAAAGGATGTCGTTCGGTCTCAAAAACACTGGTGCTACCTATCAAAGAGCCATTACTAAAATATTTGATGACCTGCTCTTCAAGAAAGTGGGGTGCTATATTGATGACCTGGTGGTGAAGACTAGAAAGATAGAAGATCATCTGCAGGACATGAGGGTAGTATTACAAAGGCTACGAAAATATAAGCTGAAGATGAACCCTATGAAATGCGCATTTGGCATGTCTAGTGGAAGATTCCTCAGCTTCATTGTCCGGTACAAGGGTATTGAGATTGATCCGTCCAAGATCAAGGCCATTCAGGAGCTCCCCCCACTAAATAATCTGTCTGAGCTAAGATCCCTACAAGGGAGGCTAGCATACATCCGTAGATTCATCTCAAATCTGGCCGGTCGATGCCACCCCTTTCACAAGCTGATGATGAAAGATGTACCATTTGTCTGGGACGATGGATGCCAAGAAGCTTTTGAAAAGCTAAAGGAATATCTCAAGACCCCTCCGGTATTGGGGGCACCAGTCAAAGGCAGACCTCTGATCCCATATTCAGCTCCTTTTGAGTCCTGCCTTTTTAATGTCCCTCAGCTTTATAGCCTAAGCCCAATATTCTTCGACTTCGCAGACCGCTCTCTAAAGTCTTCGACTTTATAGCCTGACTCTAATATCCTTTGGCTTTATAGCCTGCTCCCTAATAGCATGTGGCATTTGTAGCCTGCTTCACAATATCTGTTGGTTTTCATAGCCTGCTTCTAATAGACTTTGACTTTTATAGCCTACTTCCCAATACATGTTGCCCTTTATGGCATGCTTCTTCAATATGCTTCATCTTTACAACCCACTTCCCCAACACCCTGGCTTTTATAACCTACTTTACAGCATGCTTCGGCCTTCATAGCCTACTTTTCAATACCCTATGGCCTTGTAGCGTACTTTTGATATTCTTCGACTTCTTAGCTCGCTTCCCAATACCCATCGACTTCACAGTCTATTTTCAATATCCTCAGCCTTTACGGCCTACTTCCATTATATCTTTTGGCTGTCACAGCCTACTTCCCCGATGTTGGCTCTCGTAGCTTGTTGTCTAATGTCCTCGGCCTTTACGGCTTGCTTCCAATATACACTTGGCTTTCATAGCCTGCTTCCAAGGTCTCTTGGCTCTTATAGCCTATTGTCTAACGTCTTCAACCTTTATGGCTTGCCCCCACTATGCCCTCGGCTTTCATAGCCTGCTGCTAATATCCCTTGGCTCTTACAGCCTACTGTCCAACATCCTTAGCTTTTATGGTTTGACTATCAAGATTAATCTATCTATTCCACTGTGATTTCCTAATATCCTTTGACTTTTATAGCCCGCTTCCCATATCTTTCAACCTTCATAGCCCGCTTTCCAACATCCTTTGGCCTGCCTGGCCTGCTTCCCCGAGGATCAGCTTTTACGGCCTACTTTCCTGCTATACTTTTTTGGCCTATCGGCCTGCTTCCCCAATGATCAGATTTTACAGTTTGCTTTCTCGCTACCCTTTTTAGCCTGTCCGGCCTGCTCCCTTGATGTCGGCTTTTATAGCCTACTTTCTTGCTACCCTTTTTGGCCTGTCGGCCTGCTTCTTCAATGATCTGCTTTTACAGCCTGCTTTCTCGCTACCCTTTTTGGCCTGCCTGGCTTGCTTCCATTACATCCTTGGCTTTCATAGCTCACTTCCAATATCCTATGATTTTTCTACCTGCTACCCAAAATCCTTGGCCTTTACAACATACTTCCAACATACGCCCGACCTTCGTAGCCCACTCCTAATACCCCTCGGCTCTTATAGCCTGCTGTCCAATATCCTCGGCTTTATAACCCGCTCCTCAATACCCCTTGGCTTATCTGGCCTGCTTCCTCGATGTTGGCTTATACAGCCTACTCTTCCTAATATCCTTTGGCTTCTATAGCCTGCTTTCCCGATGTTGGCTTTCATAGCTATCTAATATCCTCGGCCTTCATGGCCTGCTTCCATTGTATCCCTCGGCTCCTATGGGCTACTGTCCAATATGATCAGCTTTTACAGCCTACTTTCCCGCTACCCTTTGGCCTGTCGGCCTACTTCCCCGATGATTGACTTTTATAGCCTACTTCCCTATTGTCCTTTATCCTCTTCGGCCTGCTTCCCTGATATCAGCTCTTGCAGCCTGCTTCCCTATTATCTTTTGGCCTACTTGACCCACTGCCCCAATATTCTCTAGCTTTTGTAGCCTACTTCCCGACATCTGTTCGCCCCATAGCCTACTTCTTAATATCTTTGGACCCTTATGACCTGCTTCCAATATCTTCTAACTTTATGGCCTGCTTTCCAGCTCACCTCTGGCCTTATGGCCTACTTTCCAACACACTTCGGCTTTATAGCCTGCTCCTCGATATCCCTTGGCTTTTACTGGTAGATTTTTTAGCCCAGATTCCATTCAGGACGATTTTCCGGATGAGCATCTCTCTGTCATCTCTCATCATCCCTTCTGGTCACTGCACTTTGATGGTGCACTCAATTCTCAGGGCCGAGGGATAGGCGCTGTCCTTCTCACTCCAGAAGGAGTGACGATCCCCCGCGCGCTCGTGACCGCCTGCGCCCGCGGGGCCGCCCCCACCAGCGCTGGCGTGGTCGCATGCGCCCGCACCTGCATAGCCGCTCGCGCCGTTTGTTGTTTCCGATGACGCCGCCATGACGCCTGATGCATACATGTGAGGATACTGAACATGGAAGGGTTCATCAAAGTGCATAGTGCCCTGATCGCCATGAGCATTCCAGTCCCATTGCACCGACTCGTCGAAGACAATGCTTCGGTTCACGTACACACGTTCGTCGGCAGGGTCGAACACTCGGTATGCCTTGGATCCCGGCTCGTACCCGACGAAGATCATCGGCGTGCTCCGGTCGTCCAGCTTCTTCAGGTGCGACTTCTCGTTCTTGACGTGCGCGACGCAACTGAACGTGCGGAGGAAGCGCACCGATGGTCGCTTGCCATGCCAGGCCTCATATGGTGTCATCCCGTCGACGCTTCGTGTCGGTGCACGGTTGAGGAGGAAGACGGCGGTGGAGACGGCTTCTCCCCAAAAATTCGCAGGTAGACCCTTAGCTTTCAGCATGCTCCGAGCCATGGCGACGACGGTCTGGTTGCGGCGCTCGACGATTCCGTTCTGTTGTGGAGCATATGGAGCCGTGAGCTGCCGCTGCACACCGCGCTCGGCGCAATACTTGGCGAATTCCAACAAGGTGAACTCGCCGCCACGGTCGGTGCGGAGGACCTTGAGCTGGCGCCCCGTCTCCACTTCCGCCAAGGCTTGGAAGCGCTTGATCGCTGCCGGGGCTTGGTCCTTGCTCGCGAGGAGGGTGAGCCACATGTACCTGCTCTTGTCATCAACCAGGAGCAGGAAGTAGCGGTTGCTACTCGGCGTCGTCGGTGAGATTGGCCCGCAAAGGTCGTCGTGGACGAGGTCGAGGACGTGCTCAGCTCGATACTTTCCTTGCACCGGAAAGGGTACTCGTCTTTGCTTCCCGACGAGGCAACTATCGCAGATCTGCTCCACCTGAGCGATTTGTGGCAGCCCTCGCACCATGGCGTGCCGAGCGAGCTTGCGCAGGGCCTGAAAATTTAGGTGGCCGTACCTTGCGTGCCAACGCCATGCTTCCTCAGAGCTTCTAGCCGATAGACACACCGGCTGCGTGATGTCAAGCTTGAGCATGTACAGCCGGTTGGGGGAGCGCTTGACTCGCGCTAGCAGCTGCCTCTCTTGGTCACGGATCCTTAAGGTGCCGCCGTCAATCAGCACCTGGCACCCGTTCTCGACGAGCTGCCCGATGCTGATGATGTTGGAGGTGAGCCGCGGGATGTAGTACACCCCTGTGAGAGCGCGATGCTCGCCGGTCTTGCACGCGAACAGAATTGTTCCGCGTCCCTCGATGTCGACGATGGATCCGTCCCCGAACTTGACGGTGCCACGGATGTTAGAGTCGAGTTCGGAGAAGATAGTACGGGACCCGGTCATGTGGTTCGTGGCGCCAGTGTCGAGGTACCATACGTCGGCGTCACGCTCCTCCATCCGATCCAGTTGAACGAGGGCCTTCGCCTCTTCCAGCCGGAGTGGCTTGGTTTTCAGCGACGGTGGGGAGTCAGTGGTGACGTTGACGCTCGCCATCAAGAGCGTGGGCTCGTCATCATCAGCTTACGTGAGGTGAGCTTGTTCAGCGCGCTTTGGCTTGCTGCGGCAGGCCCTGGCCCAATGGCCCATCTTGCCGTAGTTATGGCACTTGTCCTTTGAGATGTCACGACCCGCGCCATGCTTGCCATCGCTCGTGCCACCGGCGTCAGGCTTCCTCCGCCCTTTCTTGCGGTGCCGGTTCCCAGACTTGGATCCGCTGGGGGATCCCTCCCCCTGCTTCCGCTCCTTCAGGCGCGTGATCCACTCCTCCTCCGTGAGCAACAGCTTCCCGTCAGCTTCCTTGGTAGCCGACGCGGGGAAACGGTCTTCAACCATCTTGAGTCTCCCGGTCATCTCCTCAATCAAGAGTGTTGAGAGGTCGAGCAGGGTCTCAATGGAGAGGGCGATTTGGGAGTACATAGGTGGTACCACGCGTAGAAACCACGTTCTGCACATTTTTCTTATATTTTTGCGCATTTTCATGGCCGATCGGGGGAGATCAGGCCAGTTTAGCGTAAAATGTGATTTTTGAGGTTTGTAGGGTTTGCCAGAAAACGGCAACCATTCGTGATGTAGTTAGTGTCAAACTGACTGCTGGGATGTCTAGATCCCATTCACGTTGATTTTGTGTCGATCGGTGGTCATTCGGGGCCGGTAGGAGTCCGAGAACCCCAGTGACTCGATTTGGGTCGATTCGTCAAAATCGCCCGGATCTCGCATTTTAATGCATTTCGCCATGTGCATGTGGTATTTTCAGACTCCCAGAGTGATTTCCCTTCGAATGGGTGTAATTCCCCTGCGCTACGACGTGCATGGGGCGTGGAATAGGCCGATTCGACCGTTTCACCATTTTGACCGTCAGATTGGCTAGGACCGTTATGTACATAACGATCCTACCAGAGGCCGTTATGTACATAACGGTCTCCCGATAGACTGTTATGTATCATTCGTCATTTTTAGTCTTCTAAGGTCTTGGAGCATAACGGACCAAGACTGGTCCGTTATGTGAGCATAACGCACCTGTCCAGGTGCATTACGGTCGGGTTATTTTCGAAGCCGATTACTATTGTCAGCCCTCGACGACCGTGTTCACTTTGAAGACCGTGTCAGTCGGTTAGCATAACGGACTCATCCCTGTGCGTTATGATTCATATAACACCCTTGTGCGGATCCGTTATGGTTTGCTTGACCGATGTTTGCCTGGGTATGGCGGTTGATATAATGCGCCTCACCCTGTGCGTTTTGTCGTTATGACGGATTGGTCTTGGTCCGTTATGTGCCCTTGGTCTGTGGTTAATATTTTTTGAAGTCTGTTGGGTATAACGCACCTACCCTTGTGCGTTATACTAGTATAACGTGCCTAATGTGGTCCGTTATACTTCGTTTTGTTAGTGTTTTGGTCTGTTGGACATAACGCCCCTATGAGGGTGCGTTATGTTGATATAACGCCCCTATCTTGGTGCGTTATATCATTTGCATGTGGTTTCAGGTCTGGTTGGCATAACGCCCCTCCCTTGGTGCATTATGTTGGTATAACGCCCCTATGCTGGTGCGTTATAGTCCTATTGGCCGTTGGTTGGTTCTGTGTTGTGTGTCCTTCTTTCTTCGGTCCTTGTTCAGGGCGGTGTCTATCTGTCGGTAGTTGTCTGGATCAGTCAGTTTAAGTGACTGGATGCGGTCTTTTCCTAGACTACGACAGTACCCTAACGACTCAATTTAGGAGCTGCCATTGTCCTTATCTCTGGTTGCGTAGCGGCTATCTCTTGACTGCTGGGTTTCCCCTAGCAGTTGACTGATAGGTTGCTCTACCCAGGGTGTTGTCATCGTCCGCCACTCTTGTTCCTGTTGGCTCTGTTTGTTTGTGTTGCTATGGCGGTGGATGTATTAGTGTGTCGGTGTCGTGTCTGGTTCCGGTCAACTCGGGGTCACCCAGTAGTTGACCGACAGTCTTGTTGTGTCTCGACGGCTTTGTCCAATTCGAGACATTGGTTCTAGATATCTCGAGGTACCGTTCTACCTCAGTTTACGTGTCCAAGTGTGCTGAGAGTTCTCGGTGTCCCCTCAGGTCTCCGTGTTTTGTTTCTCCCGAAGTGTTATTTTCCTTGGCTTAGGATTAGATCGATTGGCGGCTTGTTCCGCTGTGTACGATGATCCTGACTCAGAGTCGTAGGACTCAGGGACCGTTGTAGTTGTAGGTCTAGCTGCCTTGTCCTGAGGTTGTCAGCAGTCTCCTGTGCTGCCTTCAGTGCTTCGAAGTGCATGTTGCAGGGCGTTTCGGCCTGTCTGTACTCCGGCACTTGTGTTTCAGAGTCTTCGAGTTTTGTGGCTCCTCTTTGGTTGGTGCCTTACGGCACGCTTTGGCATGACGACTCTTGTAGTGGAGTACTTTTTTCGAGACATGATTTTTAAGCTAGTTCCGTGGGCTCCCGACCTTATCGTAGCGTCCGCGGGGGAGAATACTAGTTAGAGGCCTGGCTTCACTTTCTTGCTTGGATGATTATGCACTTGTTAGTAGCATAAAAAATGAGTCAAGACTTTGGCACTTGAGGTATGGTCACCTACATTTTAGTGGACTGAAGTTGTTGGGTCAGAAAAATATGGTACTTGGGTTGCCTTCAATTACATGTGTTGATGATGTTTGTGAAGGTTGCATATATGGAAAGCAACATAGGCTTTCCTTTCCTATTGGGAAGTCATGGAGGGCTAAAGGGCCTCTTGAATTAGTCCATGCTGATGTGTGTGGTCCAATGAATACACCCTCACTGAATGGTAGTAGATATTTTTTGTTATTCATTGATGATTACTCACGGATGTGTTGGGTGTATTTTCTGGTTGAAAAATCTGAAGTACTTCAAAAATTTCAAGAATTCAAAGCTTTCACTGAAAAGGAGAGTGGATATGCCATAAAAACACTCCGGACAGATCGAGGAGGAGAATTCTTATCAAATGAATTTAATTCTTTTTGCAAACAACATGGTATTCGCAGGCAACTCACAATTCGGCGCACTCCTGAGCAGAACGGTGTGGCAGAGAGAAAAAACAGAACGATTGTGGAAATGGCTCGAAGTATGATACATGGAAAAGGGCTAACAAATGATTTCTGGGCTGAGGCAGTGGCGACATCAGCTCATCTTCTCAATATATCTCCTACAAAAGCTGTAAGGAACATGACTCCTTTTGAAGCATGGTTTAACAAGAAACCCAAGGTATGTGGCTTAAGGGTTTTTGGGTGCATTGCTTATTCTCACATTGATTTTGATGATCGGAAGAAATTAGATCAGAAAAGTGAAAAGTGCATCTTTGTTGGGTATAGTATTGAAAGTAAAGGATATAGACTATATAATCCAGTCACAAAGAAGCTAATCATTCGACGAGATGTTATCTTTGATGAAAACAGTCATTTGGACATGATGGAAGAACAAAGGCAGCAAGTCCCTCTTAAGACTAGAGACTTTCAATCTGTATTTTCAGATCAAGAGATGGACTCCTCAGCTGGTCTAATCAGTCCTCAAAATAGCCCACAGACCAGTCCACAAAAAATCACTTCAGAATCAGATACACCTCCAAGGAAGGTAAAAACTCTTGCAGAATTATATGAAAAGTCTAATTTTGCTCTTATGGTTGCAGAACCAAGCACATATGAGGAGGCAAATGAGAAGGAAGAATGGAGAAATTCAATGAAAGAAGAGATTACAGCAATTGAAAAGAATGATACTTGGGTGCTTGCTGATTTACCAAGTGGAAAGAATGCAATTGATGTGAAGTGGGTCTACAAGGTAAAGTTCGATAGTGATGGAAATGTGAAGAAATACAAATCTAGATTGGTTGCCAAAGGTTATGTGCAGAAGTATGGTGTAGACTTTCTTGAAACTTTTTCCCCTGTTGCAAGATTTGAAACCGTGAGAATGATTTTAGCACTTGCAGCTCAAAACAGATGGCTTGTGTACCAATTTGATGTAAAGTCAGCTTTCCTGAATGGGTATTTAGAAGAAGATGTCTATATCCATCAACCACAGGGTTTCATCATTCAAGGGAAGGAGGACAAGGTCTACAAGTTGAAGAAGGCTCTTTACGGGCTTAAACAAGCTCCGAGGGTGTGGTATGCTAGACTTGACTCCTATCTCCAACAAAATAAATTCTTTCGTAGTGAAAGTGAGCCTACATTATATGTTAAGGTGAAAGATGATAATATCCTCATTGTTTGTGTATATGTGGATGATATTGTCTATACTAGTTCTTCTCAAGTCCTTATTGACGATTTCAAGGAAGTCATGATGCATGAGTTTGAAATGTCAGATTTAGGCTTGTTACATTATTTTCTTGGTCTCCAAGTTCAGCAAACAGAGGATGGCATATTTATTTCCCAACAAAAGTATGCCTTAGATTTGCTTAGGAGACTTAATATGTTGAACTGCAAGCCATTTTCCACACCTATGAATGCAAGTGAAAAGTTGATCTTAAATGATGGGACTCCAAAGATAGATGCGAGAATTTTCAGAAGTTTGGTTGGTGGACTATTATACTTGACTCACTCACGACCAGACATCATGTTTGCAGTTAGTCTTATTTCAAGATTCATGCAGAATCCATCAGCTCACCATCTTGGAGCAGCAAAAAGAATCCTCCGCTACATCCAAGGGACCAGCAATTATGGAATTTGGTATAAATCAGTTTCTCACTTTAAATTAACTGGTTTTACTGATAGTGATTGGGCAGGTTCTATAGAAGATAGGAAGAGTACTAGCGGCTTCATATTCAACCTTGGATCAGGAGCAGTGTCATGGGCATCAAAGAAACAGAGTACAATTGCATTATCATCATGTGAAGCTGAGTATATAGCTGCATCATCAGCAGCCTGCCAAGCCATTTGGATGAGAAGAATCTTGGAGGATATGCATCAAGAACAGAAGGAAGGAATAGAGATCTTCTGTGATAACAAAGCAGCTATTGCACTGGCAAAAAATCCAATATTCCACAGCAGGTCAAAACACATAGAAATCAAGTATCATTTCCTTCGAGAAGCTGTAGCAGAGGAGCTGATAGTATTGAAGTGTTGCTCTACACATGATCGGATTGCAGATGGCTTTACAAAAGCTCTTCCCCATGTCAAGTTTTTTAAGTTTAGAGATTCTCTGTTTGTAATAGATTTTGCATCAAGGGAGAGTGTTAAAAATTGATGCAAATCTGATCACTTTCTTGCGGTATTTGGGTCTATTAGACTTGGTCTTATGCCTTTAGTAGTGTTTCCTGGTTTTTAGGGGTTGATAGTAGTGTTTCTTCCTCTTTCCTGTTTCGTGTCACAGAACATGGCCATAACTACTCCCCACGTAGCCATGTTTTTAGTTATCTAGTTACTTGTTTTAAGAGCTCATATAAGTCAGTCGTATTTGTAATGCTTCAATGTGCAGTAGAAAGTTTTTGTTCTTCCCTGTTTTTAGTCATTTTGTCTTGTGACTCTGGTATGTGAAATCTGCTGTAACAAAATACAGAATACAGATGTGTATGGTTGCAGAACAGGGACATCTTTGGTTGCAGGTATTTCAAAGCTAACAGTGGTATCAGAGCTGAGTTCGACCTCAACTGCGCGTCATCTCTTGGGGGAAGGTGCATGCTATAGCAGAGCATCATCCGAGGTTGCAAGTCTGTAAACTTGTGTTTGGAAGAGAGGTACGTTTGTCTTGCACACAAGGTGTTTGACAAAATTTCTTCTAGAGGGTTTCATTATGGCAAATGGTATGAATACTCTCAACCTCTCTCAATCTATGGTGCCCATCTTTAGTGGAGAAAATTACGAGTTTTGGAGCATAAAAATGAGAACTTTCTTCTTATCACAAGATCTTTGGGATCTAGTTTCTAATGGTTATACAGAGGACAAGCAAAATGAGTTGAAGGAATTGCGAAAGAAGGATTCAAAGGCACTTCTGGCCCTGCAACAAGCTGTAACAGAGGCCATATTCCCAGGATTACAAATGCTACCAAGTCAAATGAAGCATGGAATATCTTGAACAAAGAGTTCCATGGGGACAACAAGGTAACAACTGTAAAACTCCAAACTTTTAGAAGAGAATTTGAGACCCTCTTCATGAAAAGTTCAGAATCTGTTCAAGATTTTTTCAGTAGAGTTTCTCTCATTGTCAATCAAATGAAAATGTTTGGTGAGAATATCTCTGATCAAAAGATAGTAGAGAAAGTCTTGCGAAGTCTCCCTCCAAAATTTGATCATGTGGTCACTGCAATTGAAGAGTCTAAAGACTTATCTACGTATTCTCTTAATGAATTGATGGGTTCATTGTTAGCTCATGAGCAGAGAATGAATAGGCCATTTGACAAAAGTATTGAGCATGCTTTTCAGTCCAAAGTTGAAATCACTAACAAGGGTAAGAGCATTGAGGGAACTTCTCAACAAGGATATGTAGGAAGAGGTCGAGGAAGAGGTGGCTTTCGTGGAAGAGGTCGGGGAAGAGGAAGAGGAAGGTCAGACCAGCACTATGATAAGACTGAAAATGAAGATAACAACAAACAAAAGTCAAGATACAAAGAGAAACAATGCTACCATTGCAAGAAATATGGTCACATTGAGGCATTCTGCTGGGAGAAAGCCAAGAATGAGAAAGGCAAACAGCAAGCAAATTTTATTGAGAAAAAGGAGGAAGAAGGTAACTTATTTCTCACCTTTTGCAATTCTAAAGAAAGTTATAAAGACATTTGGTTTCTTGATAGTGGATGTAGCAATCATATGTCTGGAATGAAAAAAAAAATTTGTGACATTGATGAATCTATCAAGTTGAAAGTGAAGCTTGGAGATGACAAGGAGGTCCAAATCGAAGGCAAGGGGACTATTGCTGTGAAGACTAAATCAGGTACTGAAAAATTGATTCATGATGTCTACTATATACCTAGTTTAGCTCACAATTTGTTGAGTATTGGTCAATTGATTCAAAGAGGTTTCTTAATTGTGTTTCATGGTGATATATGTGAAATCAAAAGTCTGAAATCTGAAATGCCTCCTATTAAGATTCACATGACTGAGAATAGGATGTTCCCCCTTGCACTTTCTTGCTTGGATGATTATGCACTTGTTAGTAGCATAAAAAATGAGTCAAGACTTTGGCACTTGAGGTATGGTGGACGGGTCGAGGATCGAGGGCCGGTGGCGCGTGGAAGCTCGGGGGCGCGCTCGTGAACCGGCGTGGGTTTCAAGGCATTTTCTTCGTGGATCGGCGTCCACGGCACGTCGTTTCTTCGGTGGAGGTAGGGGGACGGATCCTTAACCTCTGTACTTCCTTTCCCATGAGTTTTGTAGGCCGCGGTAAGCTGAGCGGGCTAAACAGGACATTTTGGGGAAAAGAGCATGTTTTGGGGTGTGAGCCATATTTCTTATTTTACGACGTTTTTAGCTGATCCAGGGGTTTAGATGCATGCCTAGGGGCTTGGGGGAGATTTCCCCTTTTGTTTTCCCTTCATCTGGGGGTGATTGGGGCGTGGAATGGATTTTCCCGTATTTTTTGCCATTTTCGGGCGCAGACACAGAACGCGCTCGCCCAGGTGGGCGCGTTCTTGATAACGTGTCGCCCCGATCAACCGCGTTCATCGAGGAAGATGAACAGTAGGGCGGTTGGGGTCACCGTGGTGGGACCAACCCCGACCAAGATCACACTCATTGACCCTGCTGCGTCAACGCGTTGATGTGCCCAGGGGACCCATCGCGTTCTGTAGGGTCGCGCCCCTCATGACGGGCGTGTTCTTCTCACTCGGGGTGGAGGCCGCGTTCATGAACGCGCCCAGAGTGGGCGGTGAGTTCATAAGGGCGACCAGTTTTACGGGCTGGAGGGTGGGAGGGCAGCCTGGCATTCCTTCCTTGGCCCGTGTGCGTCCCGGGACACCTCGTGAGTACCGTGACCGTGTTTTTGGGGGTCCGAAGGTGTCGTTTTACCTCGAATAGTGTTCCCGTGGGCTTAAAGGTCCGGGCAACCCTCTCGTGTCCCGGTTGTGTTATGTAGGCCTGTGGTCGACCCGGTTGTGACTCGACGATCGACCTTCAATCTCGTAAGTGTTTTGGACATCCCGTGGGTTCCGTGACTGTGTTTCGGGGATGTCTGGAGGTACCATATTACCTCGATTAGCGTGCCCATAGACTTAGAGGGTCTGGGTGACCCCGTGTGTCACGGGCTTTTGTGTTCTTGTTGGATCGAGCTGCCATGAGTCATTGTGCCGAGGTTTCTAACCCTAGGGTTAGGGCAGATTGACGACATGGAGCCGTTCGATACAACGGTCTTGACCCCGAGTCTTACGACTCAAGGACCGTTGGG
Source organism: Amorphophallus titanum (assembly GCA_024336825.1). NCBI lineage: Eukaryota > Viridiplantae > Streptophyta > Magnoliopsida > Alismatales > Araceae > Amorphophallus > Amorphophallus titanum. Next base: position 12,043,075 of record JANBPO010001714.1, read on the forward strand.
TTCTTAGGTCTAGTGGGCAGTCCAGAGTATGGTGGCCTCAAGCCACCTATTACTTCGTGTTACTCGCAACGGGTGTGTGCATGGTTTTCAGTGTTCACGTTTAGTGAACCCCCACTAGTCGTAGCTTTCTTGCGCACGCATGTGCAGACCCATTTGGGAGTGGTGGAGAGCATGACCCAAGTTAGACGGTGAGTAGGCCTGTTACCGTAGGGCCCCCGCGTACCGTCGAGTCCGGGCTGGTGGGGGGATTACCAGCTAGAGGACAGACCTAGGGCGTATGGTCTGAGTGTGCACACGAGGCTGAGGCATCAGACCCGCGCTGACGAGTGTGACCTTAGGTAGTCCTTATTTTGTGGTACTCTTGGTTACTGTGTGTGTCTAAGTCTCGCACCTGGGACATTGTAGCTAAACACTTGTGACGTGGTGTAAGACATCAGGGGATGCATCCCGTCTGTTCTTCTGGTGGAGTGCTCCCGTCACGTGACGTGAGTCGTCGTGTCTCAATTTTGTTTTCTATCTGCGAGATGGGATTTCGTGTGTGGTTTCAAGAGCGTTCCCGTAGTCGAGGTCTGGGGTTTCCGGTGAGCGTCACTGAGAGCTTTCCCTAGATAGTGTTAAGTTCACGATGGCGAGGTCGTGACTGTGTTTCCGGACCGCGTGGTTTCGACTTGGGCCCTGTTGTGAGGGCCGATTTCTGTGACTGAGGCGTCGTGGCGTTTTCCTGATAGCATGGTTAGGACGGTTCATGTCTGGTGGTCTCTCGATCGTGGAATCGAGATGTCGGGTGCGTGACTTGGTTGTCCCCCGACGGGAGACTGGGTCATGTTTTTCGGTACAGTAGGAGTAGCTGTAGAGTAGGTGGGACGGTGGTCATAGGTATGAGGTATGGTTCCTCCCTCGATATAAGTGGAATGAAGTTTGGCTCGGCCGGCATGGGGAGGAACAAAAGGATCTCTGTGGTGACATGGCCCACGGTGTACACGGAGGTAATGGACCCCAACGCGGGACGCGTGAAACTACGACTCGTGGGCGGGTGCTAAGAAATTCACCACGACTTCCTCGGAGCTCAGTTGCAGTCGCCATTCGACCGGCGTCCATGGGACATCCCCAGCAGCGTCCCCACCAAGTTTCGTGACCAGCCGGCGAGCAGAAGGTGGCGCACCATGCTCGTCATCCTGCTATTTCCCAGCACAGTGCAGATTGGCCAGCAGTCTGCCCACCCGTTTGAGAGCACGCCGGAGCTTCCCTCCCACGCCGTCGGCGTCTAGCGTCTTCCCGAGTGGTCTTCATCCCTTGCTGCCCTCCTCTCGGGGCCGCACTCCTTCCTAGGCGACGAGGCTCGCCTTCCTTGCTGCCGGGCCCTGGCTAGTTCGTGGGCGTGGCGCTGTTTGCTTCGGTTGCAGCCACATGTGGACGACGAGCATCACCGACCCGGCACCCGTCACCCCACCTCGCACGATCCTTGGATTTCGTTGTGTAGCCTTTTACCTCCCTGTGAGGAGTGGGCATTTGTTTGGATTGTACTCTCTTAGACTTGTCCCAAGGATCATGTGATTTCGCCAGGCTTCTTCCCCACGCCCCGAGTGTGGAGGTATGCGTCTATTCCTCCTTTGCGTTACTTGCTCATTTAGTATAGCTCTTGATGCCACTACTTATGAAATATTAGGCACCTAGCTCTATATTGATACATCACTGCCACTGTGAGAGAGCGTGATCGTCCCATGCTCGACCCGAGCACGAGTGTGTGAATTGCCCACCCTAGACTCTGCCGGTTCCTCAACAGTGCGGATCGACACGCTTCCCTCTCTTGGAGACGATTGCGAGCTTGAGTTACTTGTTTTAGGTGTGATCCCTCTCTTGGGAGTCTTAGGTGTCGAGTTACACTACTCAACCTATCGTCTTGTTGCTGGTCTAGTTGTCCATGTAGTCGCATCCTCACGTAGAGTCCAAGCTTGCATAGCGTCCCGCATCATGGGATCTTCCGGTGGGTTGCTCAAATCTTCTCTCCCCTGTGGGGACATCAGCTTGTCAGGCACATGCCCTAAAACTTGCACGTCATGGAGGATCAGCGACAACCTCTTCTTTTCTCGAGGCCATCCCCCTCTCATTCTTCTTCCCCGCCTCGGCGGGCTTGGAGTGGTAGTAGACAGGTGCCTCTCGATGGACACGTTGGATCTTTTTAGGGACCCAAACTTGTTTAAACTTCTTTGTCCTTGGGGCCTGCTCGTTCTGACCTCGATGACCTTCTTCTTCTTTCTCAGCTCTCCTCCCGGAAAGAGCCTGGAAGGAGTTACGGGTTGGTACAATAGTGACCACCCGGTATGGAATTACCTGAGCATCACGTTTGTCTAGGAAGATACGGACACCCCCAACTAGCACAGGCTTCCCGAACATTGATAGTCGTCCAGTAGTAAGGGCAGTAGCTCTTTTGTGGGAATTCCCTTGATGGCGACCTCGGGCTTGTTGTAGTAGGCGGGGTGAACCCCCTGAGCTACATGGTGCATGATGTAGCTTGTCAGTCGAGCTTGACCTGCTATCAGGCCTTCATGACTTCAGGCATTGTGGGCCCTAGGCTTCTTGTTAGTTCCTCTTTCGGCCGGCTCAGAAGCCTCCAATTCTAGCATATCAGCAAAAGCTACCCGCAAGAAGTTGGGGAAGCAACCACTAGGGGGAAGGAGCCGAAGAGAGTCAGTACCGCCAAGTACCCAACAGCAGCGTGATTGGCCACGATCTTGGGGCCGAAAGTCAATGCAGCGAATCCAGTAGCCATCCTTAATTCCTGCAGAAACAAGCAACAATCGGCATTCTTTGAGAGGGCCCCGGGGCCCACTTATCTCGACAAAAAGATGAAAGGAGACTCGCATCCCACCGGGCATGCCAAGCTTGTAGCAACATCTCCTTCTCCCCCTTTGTCATCATCAAAGTGAGGGCGGGTTACAAGAGGAGTGGGCCAAAAGGTGAGTTGCAAAACCCAAGAACACGACTAAGACGGTGAACCATAAAGTCCTCAGTTTTCATCTTTTGGAGGTGGTGGATTGCCAAGGCCGCGACGGATGTCTTCAAGAGTGTCATCTTGATGTAGAAGGTGTTGCTAAATGTCTGTAAGAGAGGTCGCTTGAGTCTGACCTCAGCATTGAAGATCCATAAGTGTGCGGTTCATGAGATAGAAGACGTGGCCTAAATCTTCATGGCTGGAGGAAAGGGTACCCACTTGGGTGGATAGGTTGGTCATATTGGTGGAGAGGGTGTCCAAGGTAGCAGAGAAGAAATCCATCTGACCGGTCATGGTGCTCATAAATGTGTCAAGTCGATCAAGTGATGACCCAAACCGAGTGTCAAGGTTGGAAACTTGTTCTCCAAGGACATCCATACGACTCTCGAACCCAGAAAAATGCCTATCCAAACTCTCATAATCTGCCCAAGAAGGTGGTTCGGCGCCCTAAGTCGAAGACTCTCCATGAAAGAACTGTGGAGGCGGTGGCATATCCGGATCTATATGTGGAGGAGAAGGTGGCTGCTCCTCGAGCTGAGCTGGAGGTGGTGGTGGTACTTGAGCTTCTGGTTGTTGTGGCTCCTCAGCTTTCTTCATTTGCAGCATCTTCTCCATACATCCTTACATCTCTCATCAGTTCTCCATCCGAACCCCAATAATACCCAAAATCACTTAACATCTTGTGCTCATTGTAGATATCACTTTGCCTCACTTCAACGGATGCCTCAGAAGCCAATGGAATTCCAGCATAAATAAATACCCCTGTCAATTGGGATGCATAGGGCAAGGACCATCGCCTTTGTGTGCGACATAAACCTATCAAGTCTCTCATAATGCTTCCCATGTTGATGGTTATCCCATTCATCACGTGATAAAATAGAAATCTGTGAATTTTTGTAACCTCATTGCGGCTTCCTGCTTTTGGATAGATGATAGTGGTAAACATGTGATGTAAAACACGCTACAGTGGTGGGAAGTAGTTGGAATTCAGTATGGGCAAGTTACTAACACCATGTATATATTCACTACAGGTCATCAGAATAAAAGTATCCTCAACTTCACCATGCCCAAAGGCCATATTAGCACCCCTTGCAGATACTCCTAGGGCCCTTTGAAATAAATCTGAATTGACGATGATTTCAGTGCCCTTGACGACTGTGAATAACTCTCCATTTCTCTCATTCAGATGCCCATAAAATTCTTGAACAAGGGTAGGATAATATCGGGTGTACCTTGTCATGAAATCAGTCCAACCATCCTGAGCTTCAAAAATTACACTTAACTCCTGGAAGAACTCATGCATCTCGTCGAAGTTGACGAGACCAGGGTCAAGAATCGGCCGTGGCCCCATCGGTGGTGCCCGTGGCTGTGGGACTACCTATTGTGGTGGAGGAGTTGGGGCAGCACCTCTCTTAGCACTGGATTCCCCTTGAGCAAATCGTTGAGAACTTCTTCTAGGTGCCATCTAGGCAGGAATCATAGTGGAGAGTCTACGTGGAACAAGGGTCCTTCCTTGACAAGGAGTGGAGTGAAGAGATGCACCAAAATACCATAGAATTGGATGCTCCACACTCTGGAACCCTAGAAATGGCTTCAAGGTCGCACAATTTGCTGTGTAGATTTCGTCCCGTAGGGATGGCGAACACGTTGGATCTTGTGCGGATGAAAGTGGAATAGGTTTTTAGGGCTTGGGAGGAGGTGTATTGGAGTTTTTAGGGCTGTAGAGAAGTTGTGGGAGTGAGAGGAGGTGAGGAGGTGAGTGAATGAGGGTGAAAACCCCTTTAAACAGGGGTTCGGTCGCAGGTTCAGCTAGGCCGGTTCGCCAGTTTCAGTCGATCAAAATAGAGCATAGGTCGACCAAAATGGTCGACCCCCCTTATTTTTCAGCAATTTTTTTAGGCATTTTCATCTACCCATCCGTCTTTTTTGTCCTATCATCAACAATCACAAATCCAAAAGACTTACCTCCTAGGCTTGATACCCTAGTAGGGCCAAACAAGTCAAGATGCAACAGTTCCAAGGGCCGGGAGGTAGAAACAATATTTTTATTTTTGAAAGAGATGCGTGTTTGCTTGCCTTTTGTGCAAGCCTCACATATTTTGTCGCTTTCAAATTTTAATTTTGGCAGCCCATTTACCAAGTCATGTCTAGATCTATAACCCAAAATAACAAATTAACTAGTAACAAAATAGTCTTTTTTTCTTTATGTGAAAAGAAAAAGCATGCCCATATGCCATCCTGGAAATTCCGATCTCCAGCCATGAATTCTGAACGAGTGCCACCATTGTCTTCTAAAACCTTAACCTAAAGTCCATGCAAAACTTCCCTACCATGCCTAGGAGCTTGAGAAAAAATGAGGCACTTAATATAACATTTAACTTTGATTCAAGCACCACCTGGCCTCACGATTCCCACAGGCGATAGATGAAACGAGATAACCCCTCATGAATTACATAGGATGGGAAGAGGACAAATTCTTTTAGACATGAAATCTAGGGGGAAAATGGAAACAAGAGCCAATTGGATGATGGAGAGAGAGAGAGAGAGCATACCTGGATGCCCATCACCCCCCGTGTCGTTGACATCGGCGTCGGGGCCTCCTCGTCGAGGGTGGAGGCGAAGATGCCAGCAGTAGCAGCAGGAGTGAGATGGGGATCTGGATTCGCTGTAATTCTTAGACATATTTGGATATAAATCCCTAATACATAGAGTATAAACACATCACTCCTTCCAGAAATCAATATATGTATGAACACCTGAACTCAACGCCCATTCTTAACTAGAGAGAGAGAGAGAGAGAGGGAGGGAGCTCAACCCGCTTCCTCCGCCACCACCTCATCCCGCACACCACAGTGGCAGCAGGAGGGGGAGGTAGCGGCGCAGCCATAGCAGCCGCACAGCCACGCCGTTATGGCCGAGCTCTCCATCTGGGGTTATCGTCGCCAGAGGAGGCGAGGATGAGGGTAGGACAGCCGCTGTATGTGCAATGCCATAGTGCTGTACAGGTGCCCCGACGACACCGAGCGGATACTTCCTCCCGCCTAAAGGGGCAGAGGGGGGCAGGTAAAAGAGGGGGGGCGACGGCACCAGTGTTGTGGCACCCCGACATGAACTTCCTCTCTCACTTGGACACCACGTCGAGAAGGACCAACATCACCATCCATCGACTCCAGCCGTAGCCTTTGCTTCCAACTCTTCCTCCTCGATCGCCTTGCACAGCGTGGCACTGTCAAGAAGCTCCACATCGTTGTCTTATTTCATAGCAGCTGCTTTACATTCCCTGTCGTCGCCAGTCGCCTCGCCCTCCCATATCCGCCATCGGCCGCCAGCAGGTGGGAGGAAGAGGAAGGGGGAAGACGGGGAAGGGGAGAGGAAGAACGAGGACATGAGGAGGAAGGGTTCAGTTTCGCGGACAAAAAGGAGGGCGGGGGGCGACCATATGAGAGGTCTATTTGTTGGATGGCTGGAGGCCGAAGGTAAAGGACCACGTTTGTCTCAAGACCTTCTTTCCCTTCTTCTTTTGTGTGAAGAGGCGGGTGCAAAGATCATGTCTACGTCATGACTTTTCTTTATTTTCTTTCCTTCTTTCTTTTTTATTGTGAAGAGGCAGGTGCAAAGATCACGTCTGCCTCGTGAGTTTTCTTTCTTTTCGTTCCTTCTTTTGTGAAGAGGCGAGTGCCAGGACCACGTCCACCTCCTGACTGTTCTTTCTTTTCTGTTCTTCCCTCTTTTTTTATTGCGAAGAGGCGGGTGCAAAGACCACGTCCGTCTCATGACTGTTCTTTTGGTTCTGCTCTTCCCTTTTATTATTGTAAAGAGGCAGGTGCAAAGACCATGTCTGCCTCATGACTATTCTTTTTTTTTGCTATTCTTTTTATCATTAATGCCCCCAGACTAGGGTGTAGGTATTTTTTTTATCCCCGCCGGTTGAGGTGTGTTTTTCTTCATTTGCCCCCTAGGTTGGGGGGGCTAAGGCACGAACCAAGTCCGTGCAAGTTTGGCTTTGTCGAAAGACTAAGTCCGTGCATACTCTCTTAGACCAAGTCTGTGCACTTTTTCTGTGACTTAGTCCATGCACTTTTTCTGGATATAAGTCCGTGCACGTTCTTCAACTCAAGTCCGTGCACAATTCTCTTCAATATAAGTCCGTGCACATTTTCTCAGACTAAGTCCGTGCACACCTTCTGAGGGTTAGTCCGTGCACACTTTTTCAATACAAGTCTGTGCACGTTATTCAACCAAAGTCTGTGCACATCTCCATTGCACACTTTGAGTCTGTGCATTTTTCTCATTCCTGCATATCTTTCTTATGCACACAGTGAGTCCATGCATCTTTCTCATTCTTGCACACACGCACGGAGTCCATGCTACCTACTCACGCCTCGAGCAGGTTTGTGCTATGGCTTCCTTAACTGCATTAAGTCCGAGCAGACACTGTAAAAGTCTGTGCACATGTGACTGAATAAACTCCGTGTAGTTCTTTCTATACTTAGTATATTTATAACTAATCTAAAATGTCATTTGTACCTATTATGATAGAAATGTTTTCGTGGAGAATAAGGGTGGCACGTGATCCAAAGTTGGAGGAAGTGCCAGGATCGTGCCATGTGCTCAAGGCTCTAGGGCGGAAATTTGTGGAGGATACACACCCACCCATCTGTGGCTACAATATAGAGAAGACTTCTCCATCGGGAGAAGGCTGGTTGTGCATTCAGAGAAGTAGGAGCAGAAGAAGCCTGTGTGATCCAGAAAGAAGAAAAAGAAGAAACAGAGAGAGTGAGAAGGGAAAGAGAGAAAAAGGAGAGTTGAGGGAAAAGTGTTTGAGTGTTTGTCTGTGAGAGTTTGTTCCTCAGTCTCCTGGTTCCGAACTGGAGCTGAGATTGCTCAATTGTTTGAGCTACATTCCCTTGTTGGGATTTCTGGTTTTCTCGTTTGTTTTCTTTTATTTCTGAACATTGTTTCAAGCTGTTAGTTAGCAGAGGTTAAGCTGCAATCCCTTAACGTGCAGAGAAGTGTTTCTCTGGTCGGGTAAAGCTGTAAGTCCCCAGTGCAAGCTGTTAGTCAGCGGGTTGTTGGCAAGCTGTAAAGCCCAGTGGATTAAGCTGTGTATCAGCGGAGTAAGCCACATTCCGGTTGGAATGTGGGGTGGACGTAGATCTCGGGTTTGAGATCGAACCACCTTAAAATTCCTGTCTACTGTGCGATTGCCTTGTTGATTGCATTGTCTATCTGTTCAGATCATCACCTGGTAGATGTTTGCTTAGGACCGTGTGTGAGACGATCTATCTGATCTATTCTAGTTTGCTTGTGCTTGAATGTGCTTTATCTGTCTTGCAGTAGTTAGTTTACATTTCGCATTTGATAGTGCTACAGTTTAATTTTTAATGGGTGACCGATCTATTCACCCCCCACTGGATCCTAAACAGATACATTATCTGTAGAGATCTGGTCTTTAGGCATCCATATATTCACATCAGTCGACTCATAAGGTCGAGAAGCAAAAAGGCAATCCAGGAAGGGCCGCGAGCTGACCATCATAGTCTAAGGAGAGCCGTGACAAGGTCAAGAAAGGTGGTTAATAGAAGCCATGCCAATCAACTAGAATACGATTTTTGACTAACAGGGACTTCAGTCGACCTAGGAACATGAACCGATTGAAGACAGAGTTCAGTCTACGTAGTCACAGTCAACTGAGACAATATAGGTTGATTGGAACGAGGTTCGGTCAACTGGAACGAGGTTCGGTCGACTGAAAAGGATTGGCACATGGGCTGGAATAGAAGCAGAACATGATCAGTCATGTGGCTGCGACCTGATGGTCGTGGTGCCCAGAGGGTTGCGTTCACGATGGAGTTGGGCAAAACTCAGTCACCACCTCGGACTGTCCACTCAAATCTAGTCGAATCAGTAGGTTTGGGCTTTCAGGGTACAACCTACTTGGCATCTTAGTGGGAATCCCAGGCTCACAGAGTCTTACGGAGGCCTTGAGATAGCGGTTCTAGTCCTCTGCATCAATGAACAAAATTATTTTTGCCTTGGCATTTAGCCAATGTCGATGAACAAACCAATGCTGATTCTTGTCATCATCGGCAAGGTCAGTCAATGAATCGTCAGCCCAGATCTTTCATCCGCATTGATGAAAAAACTTATCTTTGCTTCGACATTTAGCCAATGTCGATGAACAAACCAACGCTGACTCTTGTCATCATCGACAAGGTTAGTTAATGAACCGCCAGCTCGGACCTTTCGTCCGCGTTGATGAACAAACCTATTTTTGCTTTGGCATTTAGCCAATGCCGATGAACAAACCAATGCTGATTCTTGTCATCATCAGCAAGGTCAGTCAATGAACCGTTAGCTCGGACCTTTCGTCTGCATTGATGAACAAACCTATGTTTGCTTTGGCATTTAGCCAATGTCGATGAGCAAACCACTGCTGATTCTTGTCATCATCGGCAATGTCAGTCAATCAACCGTCAGCCCAGACCTTTCGTCTGCGTTGATGAACAAACCTATCTTTGCTTCGGCATTTAGCCAATGTTGATTCTTGTCATCATTGGCAAGGTCAGTCAATGAACCGTCAGCCTGGACCTTTCGTTTGCGTTGATGAACAAACCTATCTTTGCTTCGACATTTAGCCAATGTCGATGAACAAACTAGCTCTGACCCTTGTCATCATTGACAAGACCGGTCAATACTCCATTAATCCGAACCTTCCGTCCGCATTGATGAACAAACCTATCTTGCTTCGGCATTTATCCAATGTCGATGAATAAACTAGCTCTGACCCTTGTCATCATCGACCAGACCAATCAGTATTCTGTTAACCCGAACCTTTCGTCCGTGTTGATGAATAAACCTATCTTGCTTCGGCATTTAGCCAATGTCGATGAACAAATCAGCTCTAACCCTTGTCATCATCGGCAAGATCGGTCACTATTCCATTAACCCGGACCTTTCATCCGCATTAATGAACAAACCTACTTTTACTTCGTCATTTAGCCAATGTCGATGAACAAACCAGCTCTGACCCTTGTCATCATCGGCAAGACCGGTCAGTATTCTGCTAACCCAGACCTTTCATCCGCATTGATGAACAAACATATCTTGCTTCGGCATTTAGCCAATGTCAATGAACAAACCAGCTCTGACCCTTGTCATCATCGGCATGCCACCGTCGCTGTTGACAACCCCCCTTGCTCATCGACGAGGCCCCCTTACCTCTCTCTCTCTCTCACACACACACAGTCAGGGGTGTTAGAGTTGACGCCACTGCCAACGAAGTTGTTGCTGCTGACGACGCCACCCCCTGCCATTGATGATGCCGCTGCCCCGCCTTGCCCCACACCACCTTCCCCCCGCTTCCGAGTGCGGCTTCCGAGGGCGATGATGCCCTGCTCCATGTCCGGCGGAAGACGATGCCTTGCCCCCACCTCCCATGCCGCTAACGCGTCCCCCCGACGGCGGCGGCGACGACGACGGCCACTGCCATCGTCGACGATGCCCTATTCCCAGAAATAGCAAATGCTGAGCAGCGAAAGGCTATCAGGAGAGTCGCCTCGAGGTACACAATCATTGCTGGAGAACTGTACAGGCGGGCTCTTAACGGAGTTCTCATGAGATGTCTAGACGACGATGAGGCATGGAAAGTCGTGGAAGCAGCCCATGCCAGTGAATGTGGAGGGCACGTCAATGGACGGGCGCTAGCAAAGAAGATTCTTAGGCAGGATTATTATTGGCCCACCTTAGAAGAAGATTGCTCCACTTATGTCCGTAGGTGTCTCCAATGTCAGCTTCACGCTGACAAGATTCATACTCCTGCTTCTTCTCTCCACCCTCTGTCCTCACCTTGGCCGTTCTCGATGTGGGCCTTCGATATTGTTGGACCATTAGGTGACCCAAATGCTCAGGTTAAACAGAAATCCTTCATCCTCACAGCTACCGAGTATTTCACCAAGTGGGCCGAAGCAGAAGCCTACGCCGAGATCAAGGCTACTACCGTGTGCCGCTTCATCATGAAGAACATTATTTCACGGTTCGGTACTGTCAAAATGACCGTCGAGATGTCAGGATCTCGTACCCGCCAGTTTCTTGTCGATCGGTTGTCATTTGGGGCCGGTAGGAGTCCGAGAACCCCGGTGACCCAATTTGAGTAGATTCGTCGAAATTGCCCCGTTTTCGCGATCAGATGCGTGCATGTGCCATTTTTGGCTTCCAGATGTCTTCTGTGGTCGTATGGCTTTGTTTCCCCTGTGCTTCGACGTGAATGGGGCGTGGAACGGACCGATTCGGCCATTCCACTGCTTTGCTCACCGGTTCAGTGTAACGGTCCTACCAAAGACCGTCACACTGTGTGACAATCCTACGATAGACCACCACAACCGTTAGTCGTTTCGGGTCCTGCGAGGCTGGGGTCATGTGACCGACCAATATTGGATCGTCACATGGCTGTAACGCCCCTATGGTGGTGCGTTACGTTTTGGTGGTTTTTGGGGACTGTGGCTATCAGTTTCCCGAAGATCGTGTCTACCTCGAAGATCGTGTCAGTCGGTTAGCCTTGATGGACCTCCCCTTGTACGTCAGGTTGTGTAACACCCCTGGACTGGTGCGTTACATTGTTCGTGTTAGGCTTTAGGCCCGTTGGCCCTGACACCCCTCTCTTGGTGCATTAGGTGGTGTAGCGCGCCTGGCTTAGTGCGTTACGTGTTCCGAGTTGTAGCTTTAGGCCTGGTTGCCCTGACGCCCCACCCTTGGCGCGTCAGAGCAGGTAACGCCCCTATGGTGGTGCGTTACAACCCTATTGTGGCCGTGATAACTGGTGTTCCATTCTGTGTCTGTTCGTGTATTGGTCTATCTTAGGTTTGTGTTCTAAGGTGGTGTCTGTGTGTCGGTGGTTTCTGGATCGGTCGGTTCAAGTGATTGGGTGCGGTCTTTTTCCTGACTGTGACAATTCCCTAACGACTTAATATAGAACTACTAGCCTCCTTGTCTCTGGTCGCATAGTGGTTGTCCCTTGACTACCTGGTTAACCAAGCAGTTGAGTGGTGGTTCGCTTTGCCCAGAGTGTCATCTTCTTTGCTTGGGTATTGCTGTGTGAGTCTGTGTGTGTGTCGTGTTTGGTTCCGATCAACCTGGTGAGACCAGGGGCTGACAGGCGACCTTGTCTGTGTCTCGGTGGTTTTGTCCAGCTCGAGACAGTGTTCTGGATGCCTCGGGGTACTGCCCTACCTCAGTTGCGTGTCCAGGTGTGTTGAGGGTTCTTGATGTCCCCTCGGGTCTCCGTGAGTCATTTTCTACGGAGTGTTGTTTCCTCTGACTTAGGAGTAGACTGATTGGCTGCTTGTTCCGCTATCTGTGATGATCTTGCCTCCGAGTCGACTGACTCAAGGATAGTTACGTAAGTAGGTCTAGTTGCCTTATCCTGAGTTGTCAACAGTGGCTGCACTGCCATTGGTGCTTTGAAGTACGTGTGATTGTGCTCTCTTACCTTTCTGTACTTCAACACTCGTGTTTTAAGTCTCTATGTCTTATGAGCCTCCACTAGTCATAGCCTTACGGCACGCTTCGACATGACGGCTCTTGTAGCGGGGCACTTTCTCGATACACAGTTCTTAAGCTAGTTCCGTGGGTCCCCGGTCCAACCGTAGCATCCTTCAGAGGGGGAATACTAGCTAGAGGTCTGACTTTGGCAGTGGGCCAGTGTGTGCACACGTGGTCAGGGACTTTAGACTTACGTCGTTAGACGTGACCCTGACTAGTCACTCACATTATGGTACTTTGGTTCTGGTTCTGGCAGTGTCTTGGTTGATATACTATGCAGAGGTAAGCTAGAAGGGGAGGGGTTGAATAGATCACCCCAATTTAAAATTCTTAACCAATTCAACTACCACAGCTAGTAAGAGCGGACGGTGAAGAACAAGAAAATGATCTGAGAGACGATAGATCGAGCAATTAGTGTGCAAATATTTCAATAAGTGATCGGAGAAGACAAACCACAAGTGAGACGGAGGATTTTTTAGGTGGTTCGATTGCTACCCGCAATCTACGTCCACCCCTTACTCCACGGAGTAAGGCTTCACATTCTTCCTTTTTTTGGTTCATTCATTGCACATTTAGAATTATTTGTTCATCATATATTTATCTTTTTATTATCATTATTATTATTACCATTATCATTATACCCCCCTTTTTATTGTTATTTTTTTATTTTGATCATTATCAGTATTTACCCTTTTTTATTTACATATTTATTTTTGTACACATGGAGGAGTGGGTCGGCCAAACAGGCTTAAAAAAGAGCTGAAAAAAGTGTACCGGCGAAGGCCAGGGAGAGCGTGCCGACGAAGGGCTAAAGGGGCGTGTCGGCCAAGACATGGCCGAGTGTACTGGGTGAGGATTGGGGAGTGTGCCGGCGAAGGCTTGGCAGAGCGTGCCAGGGAAACGCTGAGAGGGTTGAAGACTGCACTGGTGAGGAGGCTGGGGAGTGTACCGGCGAAGGGCAATGGTAGGGTGTACTGGGGACAAACGGGCAGGGTGTGCCGGACAAGGGTGACTGGAGTGTATTGGGGAAGAGGCACAGGGGCTGTGCCGTTGGAGGGTTCAACGATGTGGAGTTGAGTGTGTCGGGTAAGCTTCAAGGTAGGGGTGTGTCAGTGAAGGGTGAGCTGAGGGGAGCTAAGGGTGTACCGCTGAAGGAGGGGTCGAGGTTGTGCCGCTGGAGGAGGGGTTAACGGTGTACCAGCCAGGGAGCTAGGGGTTGCACCGGGCTGGGGCTAAGTCCGTGCAGATTCCAGCAAAAGGGGGGCAAAGTCCATGCAAATGCACGCGGGCCAGGGGCAAGGTCCGTGCATGTTTGGCGGTGCTAGGGGACAAAGTCTGTGCAGATGCATGCAGGCTAAGGATGAAGTCCGTGAATGTTTAGGCAAGTCCGTGCAGGTTCTGGACGAAGTCCGTGCAGATGTACAGGGCTAAGTCCATGCAGGTTCTGAACGAAGTCCATGCAGGTATAAACAAAGTCCGTGCATGTTTGATGAAGTCTGTGCATGTTCTGGGGTTAAGTCCGTGCGAATGTGCAGGTTTTGGGATGAAGCCCGTGCAGATGTTCAGGCTTTGGGATAAAGTCCGTGCAGATTTGGACTGAGTCCGTGCAGGTTTTGGGGGGTTGAGTCCGTGCATGGTCGGGCAAGTCCGTGCATATTTGGACTGAGTCCGTGCAGGTTTTGGGGGTTGAGTCCATGCATGGTTGGGCAAGTCCGTGCATATGCACGAGGTCAAGTCCATGCAGTTTGGATGAAGTCCATGCAGATGTATGCGGCCAAGGACAAAGTCTGTGCAAGTCTGAGAGTGAGTCCATGCAATGCAGGTAAGGTCCATGTATCTTCATGTAAGTCCGTGTAGGTTTGGACAAAGTCCATGCAACGTTGGAGTGAGTCCATGCAGGTCTTGGGCTAAGTTCATGCAAGGTCCGCACAGGTGCGTGCAAGGTAGGAACGAGGTCCATGCAAGTTTGGGTGAGTCTGTGCATGTGGGGACCAAAGTTAGTGCATGTGCGTGCGTGTGAGGGTCAGGACCTGTGCAAGTCCATGCATGTGGGGCCAGGACTTATGGAGGGTTATTGTGTGTTGTACCGCTAAAGGGACAAGGTGCACCGATAGAGCAGGCCAAAGGGTGTTTGCAGTGTACTGGTCAAGGGTAGCTAAGGTGTACCGGGGAGGCTTCGAGGAAGGGCGTACCGGCAAAGGGGTGTAGGAGTGTGCTGGCGAGGCTCTGGAGGGTGTACCAGTGAAGAGCCTGGGAGTGGCTGTGCCGGTCAAGAAAGGATGACGTATCGGGAGGGAAGTTGGAGTGTGCCGGTGAAGGGGTTTAAGAGTGTGCCGGCGAAGAGGTTTAAGAGCGTGCCGTGGAAGGATTGGGAAGGTGCACCGGGACAGTACTTGGAGGGCCCGCTCCTCTTCATCCTGTTAAGGCCTTTCTTTTCTTCTTTTCTTCCTCTCTTCCTCCCTTTTTTATTGATTTTCTATGTAGTTCATGAGGGTCCCCTCTCTTTGTCTCTTAGCCACTCTCTGTTCCTCCCTCCTTATGGTACGGGTGTACAAGGTATTCATCCATTATTCTTTCATGTAGAAAACACAAGCCCATCAACAAGAACACAACGATCTAATTTTGGTGAGATGATCATTCGGTAAAAATCGAAAATCATTCAAATAATTCACCCGTACGAGCCGCTTTGGGGCGTTATAGGGTAATATGAGATTTGCTCATGGTAATATCAAAATTTACGTGTCTACAGTTTCCTCTCCATTGGCGGTGGCTCCGGTCGCACTTGGCTTGGACTCGAGAGATGGACCTTCCAATGCCTTCTCCGGGTCCACTCCTCCGGACTCCTTGTCGGCCTCCAGTGATGGAGGGTCAGCCCCTACTTCTCCAACAACACCTAGCTGCACCTCGCTTATACCCGCTTCATCCAGTTCGGCATCTTTTGGCTCTAACTCAGCTGCACTCTTCTCATCACCGCCATGTCGAACTCGGTCATTCACCATGCTATATGCCACCCCCCGTCTCACCCTGGGCCCTTGTTGCTGCTCGCACCCTCTGCCGGCTTGTTTCTCGGCCTGCTCGTCGCTTCCCACTAAACCTACATGTTACACGCAAGCGTCCAAGGTTCCGGCATGGCGTGCTACCATGGTGGCTGAGTTTGATGCCCTGTTGGGCAATGGCATGTGGACTCTTGTTCCCCGCCAACCCACAATGAATGTCGTGGGTTGCCAGTGGATTTTTAAGCTCAAACATTAGGCGGATGGCTCGATCGACCGCCATAAGGCATGCCTACTGGCCAAGGGCTTCCGCCAGCAGACCGGCATTGACTTTAATGACACCTTCAGCCCGGTCATCAAGATCACAACAGTACGGCTTCTTCTTGCTATTGCCATTAGTTGCAACTAGCCTAGTCAATAGTTAGACGTCTCCAACGCCTTTCTTCATGGTCATTTAGAGGAGACAGTCTTCATGGATCAGCCTCATGAATTTGTTCATCCTTTATTTCCAAACCATGTTTGCCAACTTCATCGCTCACTGTACAGTCTTCGTCAGGCACCACGGGCATGGTTCAAAAGACTCGGCTCGCGCCTCTTGGAGTTGACCTTTCTTGGTTCCAAGACTGACACCTCACTCTTCTATCGCCACTCTGAATCTTCCTCTACCTATATACTCATCTATGTCGAACACATCCTTGTCACCGGTTCGGATGTAGGGGGTGTCCACAAGCTGATCCAATCTCTTCACCAGGAATTTGCTGTTCGTGACCTTGGTGCAGCTCATTTTTTCTTGGGCATTGAGCTCTGGCCTCATAATGAAGGTTGTGTACTTTCTCAATCAAAGTATACTCTAGATAGTCTACGTCAAACCAAGATGGAGGCTGCCAAACCTCTTTCCACACCTCTTGAGGTTGCATCCTCTGCTCTGCCCTCCACAACGGTGGATGCCATGCCCGATGCATCCGTATACGGAAGCATTGTTGGCGCTCTGCAGTATCTTACCATTACGCATCCCGACATTGCATTCACCGTCAATCGGGCATGTCAATCAATGCATAATCCACAACCCGAGCATTGGATTGCCATCAAGCGCTTATTACGCTATCTAAAAGGCACAGTTGGCTATGGGTTACTTCTCTACCGGGGCTCCCCAATTCAACTAAACGCCTTCAGTGACACTGATTGGGTGGGCACTGCTATTGATCGACGATCCACTAGTGCTTACCTTATTTTTCTAGGTCACAATCTTATTTCATGGAGCTCCAAAAAGTAGCACTCCATGGCACGTTCTAGTACGGAGGCCGAGTTCAAAGATATGGCCAACGCTACTACCGGGCTCCTCTGGTTACGTTCCCTACTATCTGAACTCAGTTTTCATATGGCTTCTCCTCCTGTCTTATGGTGTGACAATATTGGCGCCACTTATCTTGCCACCAACCCGGTGTTTCATGCCAGCACGAAGCATGTTGAGATCGACTTTCACTTTGTTCGTGAGCAGGTCACCGCCAAACAAGTTGTCATCTCCTTTGTCTCTACAAAAGACCAGCTTGCTGATCTTCTCACCAAAGCTTTATCTCGGTCCCATTTCACCTGGTTACGTGACAAGCTTCATGTTGATCTCGAATACCCAGACAGTCAACGAGTCGCTGCTCAAGCACCGGCCCTACAAGCTGATGCGCGACTTCGTTCCCATCACGCCGATCAACGAGGCGCCGCTGGTGCTGGCGGTGCGGGCCACGCTGCCGGTGCACAGCCTGGCCGACTTGATCCGCGAGGCCAGGGCCCAGCCCGGCAAGCTGAACTACGCATCGTCGGGCACGGGCACGCCCTACAACATGGCGGGCGAACTGTTCAAGCACATGGCCAAGGTCAATATCGTGCACATCCCCTACAAGGGCAGCAACGAGGCGCGCACCGATCTGCTGAGCGGGCAGGTGGACATGATGTTCGACGCGGTCAGCACCATGGCCCCGCTGGTTGCCGGCGGCAGGGTGCGTGCGCTGGGCGTGACCAGCAAGACCCGGTCGGCGGTGCTGCCCGATGTGCCGACGATGGCGCAGGCCGGATTGCCCGGCTATACCGCCACGCTGTGGCTGGGCCTGCTCGCGCCCAGGGGCACGCCCAAGTCCGTCGTGGACATGCTCAATCATGAAATCGGCAAGATCACGCAGCGCGAGGACATACGCGCGGCCTGGGCCAAGAGCGGCGTGACGCCCTTGCACATGTCGCCCGGCGAATTCACGCAATTCCTCAAGCAGGACATCGTCAAATGGCATGAGATCGTCGATGCGGCGCATATTTCCGTGAACTGATTCGGGTTCACCGATCACAATGGAGTGGTAATGGAACTGGTACTTTTCAGCGGCGGTGCCGCCAAGGCGGTGGCAACCGGTCTGCAGAGCGGCTTCGAAGCGCAGCAGGGCTGCACCCTGTCTGCGACCTTCGGCGCCGTGGGATTGATGCGCGACAAACTGTTGTCCGGCGAACCTTGCGATGTGCTGATCCTGTCTGCCTCGCTGATCGGGGAGCTGGAACGGCAGGGGCATGTCGTGGCGGGCAGCGCCCGGGATCTGGGCGGCGTGGCCACCGGCGTGGCCGTGCGGTCCGGCGATCCGGCCGTGGCCATCGGCGACGCCGAGGCCTTGCGCGCCACGCTGTCTGCGGCGCGGGGCATTTATGTGCCGCATCTGGGCAAGTCCAGCGCGGGCATCCATGTGGCGAGCGTGCTGGATCGTCTGGGGCTTATGCAGACCCTGCATGGTCGCCTACGCGAGTATCCGAACGGCGCGACGGCCATGCGCGAAATGGCCGCCGCGGCGGGAGACGGACTGGTGGGCTGCACCCAGGTCACGGAGATCCTCTATACGCCGGGCGTGAAACTGGTGGGCGAACTGCCGCTAGGCTACGGCCTGGACACGGTATACACCGCCGCCGTGTGCGCCCAGGCGCGGCACCCCGAGATCGCGGCCCGCTTTGTGCAGGCCAGGTGATCTGCCCCTTCCTCTCTGGTGCCTGGTTGGCTTGTTTTATCAACCGGAAGAAGGGGAGGCATCGCTCGGCAACTCGGGATAGGAATCGAGTCAGTGCCGCGATGCTTCCGGTGAGACATTATACGTCCCTGACTCGCACCGGCCGCTGCATCTCCAGCACTGCTCAGATTTGGTCCGGGTTGGCTTTGATTCCTCGGTGGGTGACGAGGAAACTAAGGAACTTCCCAGATCGTACTCTGAATGCGCACTTGGCTGGGTTAAGCTTCATATGGTACCTTCTGAGCGTGGCGAAGGTCTCTGCCAAGTCGCGTAGGTGTTTGGGGGCTCGGAGGCTCTTGATGAGCATGTCGTCGATGTACACCTCCATGTTGCGGCCGATCTGTAAGTCGAACATGTGGTTGACGAGTCACTGGTATGTTGCCCTCGTGTTCTTTAGCCCAAACAGCATCCGTGTATAGTAGTACAGGCCATGATCGGTGACGAATGCGATTTTATCTTGGTCGGGCCTGTGCATGCTGATCTGATGATACCCGGAGTAAGCGTCCAAGAAGCTCAGCACCTCGTACCCGACCGTCGCATCCACTAGCTGGTCGATCCGCGGCATAGGGAAACTGTCATTGGGCGTGACTTTGTTAAGGTCGGTGTAGTCGACGCACATCCTCCATTTCCCATTGTTCTTGGGGACCAGCACGACATTGACTACCCAGTCTGGGTACTGGGTGGACCTGAGTAATCCTGAGCGTAGTTTCGCGCCCACTTGCTCTTTGATGATCGCTTGTCGCTCGGGGTTGCAGCGCCTTCGGAGCTGCTGAACCGGGCGGCAAGTGGGGTCCAACCATAGTTGGTGAGTGATGACCTCTGATGGGATCCTGGGGAGTTCATCCTCGGACCAAATGAACACGTCTTGATGGGCCACGAAGAAGTGCACATAGGCTTGCCTCTCGTGCTCGGATAGGTGCGCACCTATCCTCAGTGTTCTGCTCGGGCTTTCCCCCACCTGGATGAGGAACAGGTCCTCCGCTGGAGCACTTGTGCTCGGGCCCGGGTCTTGCGTCCTTGACTTCTTTTCGGGTTGCGTCTTTTCGGAATGCCGATCACGTGTGGAGATGAGGTAGCACCTCTGGGATTCCCTTTGGTCCCCCCGGATCTCTCCCACACCCCGAGGGGTAGGGAACTTGAGCTTTTGATGGTAGGAGGAAGGGACCCCACTGAGCATACCGAGGATTCCACGGGAGATAATGGCGTTGTACCCTGTCATCGCTCTAACTACAGTGAAGTCAGCGAGGAAGGTTACCTCTCTAGGTGCGGTTCCGAACGTGATCAGTAATGAGATACGTCCTTCCGGGTGGACGGTCGTGCCCGAGAATCCCTACAGCGACGTATGCAATGGCTTGAGTTGAGACATACAACACCCATGAGGACAAGACAGTCGTAAGGAATAACGTCGGGTCCGCTTCCATTGTCAACCAAAATACGTCGCACAGTACATTGATTAATGGTGGCCGAGACCACCAACGCGTCAGAATGGGATGTCGTGACGCCCTCTAGGTCGTCCTCGGAGAAAGTGATGGGGTCTCCTAGATGCTCCGGGGTGGGGGTTCCACGCCGGGAGTTGTCCTCGTGGTCGGTGCCGCCAACCGTCGTTGCGTACCGCCGCCTCCTGCTCGCGCTGTCACCCCCCACCGCCGGTCCCCCAGAGATCATCATGATCTCCTTGCCGTTGGGCCGATTGTCGATTGGCGGGGGCGTCTTCTGCTGTCGCTCCGTGGCCTTGGCGAGGAACTTATCGAGAAGCCCTCTCCGAACGAGGTCCTCGATGGCATCCCGGAGGTTGATGCATTCGACAGTGTCGTGGCCGTGGTCATGGTGGTAGTGGCAGTACTTCTTCTTGTTTCTCGTGTTCGGATTCGACTTCATCCGGGAAGGCCATTTGAGGAACAGCTCCTCACGGATTTCCATCTGGATCTGGTCAAGAGGAGCAGACAGAGGCGTGTAGTGACGGTAGCTGCCCCTTTCTCTTTCGGAGCGGTCGCGGCGGTCTCCGTAGCATTGCTCGCACTTGCTCCGACTCTCACGAGGAGGGTCGATGGACCTCTTACGGTCGGACCTTTCGATCCCGGTCGCACGGCCCAAGGCTACTGTGTTCTCCTCGTAGCACGCATGCTTCTGCACCAGGGCAAGGAGGTCAGGAAGGTTCTGATGCGGGATGGATGCGCGACCTGGGACTCTAGCTCGCGATCGTCCCTAAGTGAGAGAAATGTAGGACCTGGCGCGGTTGAGAAACCGACCGTGAGTCGAGGGTATCGACTTTCCACATTAACTCGGGTTGAGTCACGGTACCTCTTGAGCATCGATCTGACGTCGGGAGTGATTGCAGCAAGAGATAGAGGGAGAGACGTCAGGGACGTCGGGGTCGACGGAGACGCCGTTGTTGGGCTCTGATACTAAATCTGACACGGCGGCGGGGTGGAAATGGATCGACGGTAACTCCGTGGGGATGAACGGGACTTGATAATTTACTGTCTCACACAGCTCGGTCTCACACCGGGCGGTCTCACACCAGGCGATGCTCAATCCTCACAAAAGAGAAAAGAGAGAAGGGAAGAAACACAAGGCGAATATGCAGTCGAGGCGGTGCGACGTCGGCTCCTAGTAGTGGGCCCAGTAGTGGACCCGGTGGTGTCCCCACCACCGAGTACTTCGGGTGCTCGCACTAGTCGGCCCAGTTCCCCTCCCATGGTGCTGTATATGGTGATCCATGGCCTGCAGGGAGCTTTTCAGATTTCCCCCCGAGTACGACATCATCTTCCCGTCTGTGGGAGATGAGATCATGAATTATCCTTCTGGCGGGATCATGATCCCAGTAGCCTCCTTTCAAGCGGGCTTCCGTGTTCCGATCCATCCCTTCATCGTCTCTGTCCTCCATTACTATGGACGACATCCTGGGGAGATAACCCCCAATTCTTACAGCATCATTTGTGGGTTCGTCTATTCGTGCCGTAGAGTGTCGATGGAACCAAGTGTCGATCTGTTCCGGCACTTTTTCCGCCTTCAGAGTTGTCCGGTCGATACCTATTTTACCTATTTCAAGGCTCGTACCCACCAGCATCTTATCTGAGTCTCCCGCACTGCGTCTAACCGCAAGGGTTGGTCGGAGCGGTACGTGTATCTTATCAAGTTGAAAGATCATGATGCCTCTAATAGTTGGATGCGTAGAGGCACTCGTCCCACCTGGTGTGACACGAAGCCCTCCCTCAGGGCCGAGGACCGCCAGAAGTTGAAGGTCGTTCTCCCCTTGTTGATGCAGACTTCGCTCTGACTCCGGTGCTACTCCGGGAGTGAGGGTTGAGTCCTCCGTTACTGTAGGGTACTAGTTTTATTTTTCCATCTAGTTGCTCTGGTCGTGAGTGGTCCTTGACCAATTTTGTTCTCTTTTTAGGGGCGCCTGAAGTTTAGGGTTGGACCTATGAGATCATCAGGCTGCTGCAGCGTGCTCCTAGCCCCATGGATCATGTCGCTCTAGGGATCGGTCAGGTGTCGATCGTTGCCCCCAGGCCGAGGTTGCATTTGCTCTGAGGAGGCTACAGTACCCGGTTCTGATCGGTGTCCCTCTAGTGCATTCGCCGGTGGCATTTGCGGTGAGTGGAGGACCTAGTCCTCAGAGGGGTTCTCCTGAAGGAGTTGCTAGTATGGCTGGTGAGGAATTCGCCTTGGCTGGTGGCAGCCGCCCCCCCTGACCTATGATGAACTGGCAGCACTAGACACCCAGCGTTGGGCGAGGAAAAGAGCAAGGACTTCCACCCCTGCTCGGAGTCATATCCCGCCCCCTCCGCCATCTGAGCTGCCTTCTTCTGAGGCTTTGCCGCCACCGTTAGCTGGAGAGTCAGTGGTCGCCACCTCTGCATCAGTCCCCACAGCACGGGGGCAGGACAAGGGTAAGGCTTCAGTGGCTAATGACGCCGATGTCTCTTCTCCACTGGGATCTCCCCAACGTAGCCAATCCTCACCGCCCGGGGACTTGACATCTGGGCTGGCCGGGATCGCCACGATCATGGATCTCATGGGGGGGAGCACGTAATGGTTCGAGCATACCAGTGAGTTCGGTCCTGGGGCCGAGAAGGAGCTGACAGTGGTGGCTTCAAGGAGTGCGTGTCTGGTCGTCAGTGCCTTTGGTCTGTGGAGGCATCATTTCCAGGGCCTCGCTCAGATGCTGGAGTCCAGCCAGGCTCTTCAAGTGGGGCTCGAGGAGCGTCTAAAGGGGTCTGAGGTGGCCTACGCCGAGCTCCACAAATAGTCTGTCTAGTAGGGACTAGCCCTCGCCGGCATGGAACGTGACTGGGACTCTTTTCGGGAGCGAGCTGAGCCGAGGAGCGAGCGGCCAAGCTGGGGGCGAAGGCCCGACCCATGGAGACCCGTGCTCGGGAGGCCGAGGCAGAGCTAGCCGCGCTACGCTCCTCGATGTCAACTACGGGCGAGGAAGCGGTGGAGCGCTTTCGCTCCTATTCGGCCTACCGAGATGAGCTGAAGGAAGTGGCCTTGGAGTTCTACGGGCTGGCTTGCGACCGTGGCTTCCGGGATGGCTGGAGCGCCACTATGAAGGCCACCGCGGTGAGCTTTGGCCGTGTGTGTAGCATCCTGAATCCTAAACCCAACCCAGCCCCCTCCAGTGACCAAATTATGCCTCTGTAGAGGGGTTTACGCGGACCAGACTAGCCCATTGGGTTGGTCCATGTAAACCACATCCAGGGGAGGTGCTTATGCGGCCCAGCTCAACCCTATGAGCTGGTCTGCGTAAACCCTTTCTCCACTACACTATTCAATAGGGTTTACGTGGGTTAGCCTGAACCTATCAGGCTAGTCCTCCTAAACCCCTACTATTCACTGGGGTTTACGCGAGCAGGCTTGACCCAATCAAGCTAGTCCTCCTAAACCCATCCCAGCCCTTCAACTTCACTATAAAACCCCTGTTAGAAGCTCAAGGGGCACACATGCGCGCATATATACATAGCATAAAGAACAAGCATATGCGGCTTCATGCTTCAAGTGGCTCCAAGCAACGAGCTAAGGAGAATTGTGTGTGGGTGACTTGTTCGTCGGCTTATTACGCCGGGGGTATGTCGTTTGCACTTCCATCATGCCATATTTCGCCGTAACACACAAGCCAACACCCACCATGTGTGGAATGTTATGACAAGGGCGAATGTCCCCTCATGCCAGGGTTCCCCTTCACATGCCCATTGGTCACAACCACGCACGCATCATGACGTCACTTTCTCTCGCAGTCATGAGGCCATGTTTGACTGCTCAACTTGAGTCAGGATCGACCCTCGCCCAGATTCCAGATCGACACATCACTCCAGTTATCCAGTCATGAGCCCCCTGTTGGGCATCGCGACCATGGCCCACGCCATGGGAGGAGCCCTCTTTAAAACATGTGTGTGTTCATCCATCACGCATCGACCAGGGGACCGATCATCACGTCGAAATTGTCCCGTGGCATGCATCAGTTGTACCCTTGGCCACTACGGCCTACCTGTAAAGTCATGTATCTCTCAGAAATTAAATCACCAATTGGACGAATGCTCTCGCATCGACGTTCGGGCCCTTAGTCCTCCCTCTGTGTCACCTAGTGTGAACCTCTAGCAGCCCCTGACCTCAACCAACACCACCCATTAAGAGGTAACCTACAGCTGCAAAGTGCACCCGACTCTCCACCTAGGACTTCAGGAATATACAGACTCCTCTTCGACATCGAACAAAGGTCTTTGGATTCAATCCGATGTAAATAAACACCGACTGCTGGCGGTCGATGGGGAAAGACGTCCTGTACATGACTCCCCACAGTCACCTGTGCACTCGCACCCACAGAACCATCCTTCCCTCCACATGTCTCTCACCCCTTGAGTCCACGTGCCGTGCCCTGGTGGCGCATCCCCAGTTAAACATTCGGTTCCACAAGTGATTGTCGAGAAATCGACTGGCATGCCCGCATCCCAGCCATGTTTCCCCCCAAACCCAAAAACCTCCCATGTCACTCGGTCTCCCCTCGACTCTCTGAAAAAGGTGAGTGCACGGTGCCGCTCTGAGAAAGATATGGTCATGAGAGGGAGTGCCCAGTATGCATCGCATTCTGGCACCTCTCCCGTAGCTATGTCCTACCCCTCACTCTTGTCACCGCACACCCAATGTTGCACCGGTGAAACCCCATCGTGCCTGCAAATAGTGGCCCATTCCAAATCACTCCATCCTTCGCACGGCCCATAAAGGACCATTTATCCTTGGTACCAAGTTGGGTTTTCCCTTAGCCTAGTTCATCTTCTACGGTCCAGTATGAGACCGTGTATATCTCAAGCGGCCCTAGGGTGACTACGTAATTCACAAAGCTTGATTTCCATACTTTCTTATGTGCTTTGGTCACCGAGCCGTTGCTGGCTCATGTTATTAAACCCTAGATTAGTCTCAACTATTCTAGGTTATAGCTTGATGAATTCCATCCTTTTCCTAGCCAAGTCCAGTAAATGTCTAGACATAACTTAGATCTTGGATCCACCAAATCAATGCCAACACATCATAAGGGCCCAGTCTGGTCCTGGGAGGAGCGCCCGAAAAGTACTAGTGTCCCGGAGAGTTGTAATGACATGGTGAGGCATTACACCGAGTGCATGACTAGCGTGATGAAACATAAATATCTATTTGATAATTTCTTTACTGGAGCCGTTTGCCGATCTTATCAAACTCAAACTTGAATCTTGAATCTCGAGCCCACGATCTCATCAAAAGTCCGTGCATATGCACGGGGTTGAAGAGCAAAGTCCGTGCAGGTTGTGCACGGAGTTGAAGAACAAAGTCCATGCACATTGTGCACGGGGTTGAAGAACAAAGTCCGTGAATGTTCTGGAGTAAGTCTGTGCATATGCACAGGGTTTGGGATGAAGTCCGTGCAGGTTCTGGGGTTGAAGAACGAAGTCCATGCACATTTCAGCCAGGGTCCATGTGAATGCACAGGGTTAACGGATGAAGTCCATGCAGATGTTCAGGCTGCGGGACAGAATCCGTGCATATGCACGGATGTAGCTTTTGGGGCGAAGGGATAGAGTCCACGCATGCTAGGGGCAAGGTCAACGCATGGTCCATGCATGAGCGAATGAAGTCCATGTACATGGGGCCAAAGGTTGAAAGAAGGTCAGTGTACATGGGCTAAGGTTAGTGTATATGTTGGTAAGGTCAGTGCACATGCAGGCCAAGTCAGTGTACATGGGTTGAAGTCAGTGCACATGCGAGCTGAGGTCGGTGCACATACAGACTAAGGTCAGTGCTCATGCAGACTAAGGTCAGTGCATGTATGCAAAGGGGAACAAGGTCAGTGCAGGGTCCGTGCACATGGGGTCGAGACTTATGCAACGTCTGTGTAGGGCTGGTGTGTGCAAAATGATGAAGTCCGTACATGGTCTGCACGGGGTTGAGGTTGCACAGGGTTGGAGCTGAAAGGGGATAGGTGCACCGGGGAAGGCCGTGGGCATGCCGTTGAAGGATTAGAAGGGTATGCTAGCGAAGAAGGTGCACCGACGAGGGAGGTGTACCAGCGAAGGGTGAACTGGCAGGTGTGCCAGTGAAGGAGGGGGCAGCCTATACCAGTGAAGCTTAGCAATAGAAAGGGGGGTGCACCGCTCAAGGGATGTGTACCGGCGAGGGGCAAGGAAGAGTGTACCGACGAAGGGGTCTAAGGGCACGCCGTGGAAGAGTTTAAGAGCGTGCCGGCGAAGGGAGATTTGAGTGGCGAGGGGTGGACCGGAGGGTGTTTTGGTGAAGGGGAAGGCGGTCTGCACCGGTGATGGGCCCACTCCTCCTTCACCCTCTTAAGGCCTTTCTTTTCTTCTTTTCTTCTTCTCTTCCTTCTTTTCTTAATTGATTTTCTATGTGATTCATAAGGGGTCCCTTTTCCCATCTCTTAACCATTCTCTGCTCATTCCTCCCTCCAGTACGGATGCTCAAAACACTCAACCATTGTTCAGTCCGGTCCTCTTCATATTGCCCCTGGTTCTTTTCACCTTGGTTAAGGCATGTTACTGTTGATTATTTCATTTGTTTGTCCCTCCCTCTGGTCTTTTAGCATGTTATTATTTCTGATAAAAATTCAGCAGCATCTCCCCTTGACCCGGGCGTAACGGAGATACAAGGAACATGCCCACATGGAGTGGCAGAACCTGACAAGTGGAGGTGGGCATCCGAAGACGACAACACCTTTAACAAAACATTGGAAAACTCGAGGAAAGCGTCGGAGGGAAGGCCTCTCTAAGGCTGGTCAGGGGCGTACCGGCCAAAGACTGTGCCGGTGAAGAGGTGTAGGGGTCAGTGCACCGACCAGGGAGGCTGTGCCGGGCTAGGGGTGTACCGGTCAAAAATGTTGAGTAGTGGATGGCGGATCTAGAGGGGAAGGGTGAATAGATCTGCCCCTCTTTTCGCAATGCATCCCTCTTCATAGCTAGTTAATATAAATTACATCAGAATTAAACTAGCTAATCGAATGACAATATGATTTACTTGGCAAGATGAACTAGCAATGTATCAATCTGGACCTAGGCATGCATCTAGAACAAATCAATCACAAAAACACACCACGGAACAATAGATTTTAAGGTGGTTCGGACTGAATCCCTAGTCCTACGTCCACCCCTCACCAAACCCCGGTGAGGCTTCACTAGTAGCACACCAACTGTCCTCCACCACTATGGCCGGCATCCAGGGGAGTTATCCCCCAATTCCTACCATATCCTCTGTGGGTTTGTTTTCGTGTGTCAGTGAGCGCCGATGGAACCCAGCGTTCATCTCTTCCGCCACTTCTATTACCTTCAGAAATGTTCGGCTGATACGACCTATGCGTACTTCAAGGTTCCGGCTGGCCGCAACATCATTTAGGTATCCGCTGTCGCAGCTAACCTTAAAGGTTGGTTGCAACGGTATGTATATATCACCAAATTGAGTGACCGTGATTCCTCTGGCAGCTAGAGGCATAGGCTTTTCCGTCCTGTCTGGGCCAACAGGAAGCCCCCAGCCAATGCCGAAGATCGTAGGAAGATAAATGCTGTCCTTCGGTTTCCCCTTGCCAATGCTGATTTTGAGTTGGATCCGGGGTTACTTCGGGAGCTGGGGTTGAGTCCCCCTTTGTCGTAGGGTACCGATCTTGAATCCTCCTCAGGTTATATTGGTAGCGAAGTGTCTTAACCCTGCTTGGTCTGATTCCAGGGGCGTCGGAAGTGCCAGTGTGGAGCTACGAGGTGGTGTGGCTGTCTCGGTGTGCCCCTGGTCCTGTGGACCGCGTCGAGCCGAGGGCCGGCCAGGTGACAATCGTTGCTCCCCAAGCCAGGATCGCGTTTGCTCCAAGGAGGCTTCAATATCCCATTCTTGCAGGTGTTCCCCTGGTGAGCTCGGCGACAGCTTTCGCAGCTAGCGATGGCTCCAGTGCTGGGAGGAACGCCTCCGAAGGAACTGCTAGCGCCATAGCGGAAGAGTCCACCATGGCTAGTGGCGGTCGAGCTTCATTAACGGTGCAGGAGCTAGCGGCGCTGGACAACCAACGTCGCTCAAGGAAGCGGGGCAGAGTCTCTGCTACAGCTCAAAATCGGGCCCCGTCGCCAACGTCGTGCGAAGCACCTCCTCCCCCCGAGGTACCGCCGCCACTACAGGTTGACGAACCCGCGAATCCTTCCCTTGCTCTTGCCCCCGTAGAGGGGCATGATAAGGGAAAGGATCGCTCGGCTGATGATGCTATCCACCCTCCGCTGCCGGAGGTCTCCCCGCACGCTCAATTCCTCCCGCCCGAGGAGGCCATGGTTGGGTATGCGGGGCTCGCGATGGTAGTGGACCTCATGGATAAGAGCATCGGGTGGCGTGAGCGCGTCGGGGTGATCGGCCCTGGGACCGAGAAGGAGTTGACGGACTTGGCCGCAAAGAGCTTATGTACGGTTGCGAGGGCTCTTGGCCTATGGAGGCATCACTTTGGTGGTCTTTCACGGGAACTGGAGGCCAGTCAGGCCGTGCAGACTGACTTGGCAGCCAACTGTGAGGTGCTCGAGTAGCGTCAGAAGGCAGCTGAGGTTGAGGTCGCCGGGCTTCGCGAATAGCTAAGTCAGCTAGATCGGGCGCTTGTCGCGATGGAGCGGGACCGCGACTTCTTTCGTGTTCAGGCCGAGATGGCGGAAGCCCATGCGGCCACACTGAGGGCGCAGGTCCAAGTGGTCAAGGCTCAGGCTGAGGAAGTGAAGACGCAGCTCGCTGAGTTGCGCTCGGTAATGGCTGTTGCCGATGAGAAGGCAATAGAGAACTTTCGCTCCTCTCCAGCCTACCGGGACGAGCTGACTACCGAGGCTCTGAAATTCTTTGGGCCAGCACACGATCATGGCTTCCGAGAAGGTTGGGCAGCTACTGTGGTGGCCACGGCCGGGGCCCTCAGCGCCTCGGTACCTTCCCTCCCCCCTCCTTCATCACCTTATGGCTCCGAGGCTAGCGATGGCTAGGAGGGTGCTGGTGAAGTATGAATCGAGACCGGGGAACCCGTGCCTGGGCCGAGTGTTGGTGAACGAGCACCTGTCGATGGCCCTGCCATGGAGGAACACGTGGCGGACCTGGCTGAAGACACGCGCAAACCCAAGGAGGCCGGGTCACGTGATGATGCTGCTGGGGCGGACCCTTGAAGGGGCGCCCTCTTATTTCTTCTTTTTGTACTTTCCTCGTTCTGGTAGGGTAGTCGCCGGTCTTCTTGAAATCATCCTTCGCCACCGAAGACAGCTTGGCCTGTGGCGCCAGTTTACTCTCTCGGGCCGCCTTACGAGTGATCATGTAGTCGGCCACATCCTAGCTTTTGCCACGCCACAAGCGTAGGAGGTGCTCTGGGTCGACGTCAAGAACAGGCACGGGCTACTGGCTCAAGAATCCCCTCTCCGCCCCATCCCAGCAGTCGGTCTTGTGAGACCGATAAAAGGCCGTGCAAGCGTTCCACCATTACACGTACTCAGGTGTCACCTGAGGGACACGGCCAGGAGCTAGTACTCTAAAGGTAGAGGCATCTGCCCGGTGGAAGAAGTCCCACCAGACTCTGACGTTCTCTGCAACCAAGTCTCCCCGAAGAGCCCGCGTCGCCAAGCCAAATCGGGTGCTGTATACAGGAATATGCTGGTCATAGCCAAAGTTTCGGCCAAAACGGAAAGGTAATATGGCTCCAGTAGTAACGTCTCCCCCTTCCTGAATGCCAACACGCGGGGATGGATGGACAGCACCCAGTCCCTCAATTCGGGTTCCAGCAGCAGGCGAACCACGTTCGCCTGGCTAATCGGGTGGACGTACTTCTCCACTTGGTCGTCCTTGCACTCTCTCTTACTATTCACCAGGGGGCTAGAGTGCACAGTCAGTGCCCAGAAATGAATGGTCCCGACGGCATATTGAGGGACTGTGGTCAATCGGCCCCAGATATGGTACAGTCGCAGAGAAGTAGCCCCCGACTCAGCACTGGCAAATTCAAGCACCCGCGGCACGAGCCCCCAGTCTTGAATGGCACGTGGGGCGAACTCCAGGAACAAAGAACAAACCCACACATTGAAAAAATACAGCGGGCACACATACCGGGCCTGTCGCGGGAATTGATGAGTGCTGACATCCCCCAGAGCCTTGTATATTAGGCAGAGGGTAGCTGGACAGAGAGACAGCTTAATCCCCCATGCCATTTGGCACGACAGGTAAATTGCATCCGACCAGATCACCGTCTCGTCCCCGTACGACATCGCAAACAAACAAAGCCAGTATGTCAAATACGTCACACAGTGAGTCAGCGGGTCGACTGCCATCGGGTTGGGCCCGCTCTGCCGCCCCCTGGAGGGGATCTTCGCGTCCGTCCTGGGCTTTGCACGTTTCTTGCAGGCAGCAATGGTGCTGACACAGGGGAAGTCCTCATACTGCTTCAGCCCATCATAAAAATACTATAGCCACAGGGCCATCCTGACCCTCTTCTTGTCCCCGTGGTGAGGCTGCCTCTCACCATGGGCTGACTGATATAACTCTCAGTACGCCTTCATCAGGTACCGATATGAGTATCCCAGATAATACTAGCCATCCCCGTCAGTTTCATCTTTGATCAGGTCCGAGAGGCACACCTCTTCATAAGGCTCCCCATCTATGGGCAAGCCACTCAATTGGCTAAGGCTCCACAAATCTAATGATGTCTCTCCCTCCGCTGTATAAAAAGTGTTGGTCTTTGCACTGAAAACTTCAATCATCCCGCAGCAGAGCCCCTTTGAAATAGAATAGCCATAGCGGGAGGCGTAGAAGCTATGGTAGATGTCGGCTCGAATGAGGAGTGGGGCGTAATTGAACACTACATATTCAGTGAACTCCACGGCCCCTTCCCTGAAGCTGTGGGCATCCTGGAGCTTCAACTCCCCGAACCATCCCAACACCAGCTCATGCTTGAATCTGACGACGAGACAGTCCAAGATAAACGGCTCTTCTCTATAACCCCACTTCAGCGGTGCCAAGAACAAGCCGAAGCGGTGCTGCTCACCCTGGACCCGGCCTGCAGCCATGTCCCATTTTGCTGGAGTGAAGTCGGGGGTCCTCACCAACTTATCTTCTGTCGGGAGAACGGCCTCTGAAACGACCCAGAGATCCAGATACCGGTAAACTGATACCAAGACCTGGGGACGCCACCCAAGTGGCTGATGAGGCCCCATAAGGGTTGGGAAGAGTTGTTGAGGGGTTGCATAATGAATAGAAATTACATAAGCGTAATATTATTTTTAACCCACCCACCCCCCACTCACACACGTGCTCTCACTCTCGTGCTCCCTCAATCTCTCTCCGACGGGAGCTCGATTGCAAACGGAGCGGTCCGCGGGTGAGGTGACGACGCGTGGGACCTGCTGAGACGCGTGGTGGAGCGAGGAACGGCGTGGTTTGGGCGCGATCCCGAACAGCGGATTCAAAGTCGGTGGTTCGATTCGTGACGACATTTCGACGTGGATTAGTCAGCCATGGGGCTTTGTTTCGTCGGTGGAGGTAGGGAGATGGACCCCCTCTGCATTCTGCACATTTTTCTTGCAGTTTTGCGTGGTTTGGTGTCCGATCGGGGGAGATCAGGCCAGTTTAGCATAAAGCGTAATTTTTGGGATTTGTAGGGTTCGCTAAAAAATGTCAACCATTCTCGTCGTAATTAGTGTCAAACTGACCGCTAGGATGTCTGGATCCCATTCACGTAGTTTCCGTGTCGATTGGTCGTCACTTGGGGCCGGTAGGAGTCCGGGAATCCCGGTGACTCGATTTGGGTCGATTCGTCGAAATCACCCGGATCTCGCGATCTAATGCGTTTCGCCTCGTGCACGTGGTATTTTTGGACTCCCAGAGTGATTTCGCGTCGATTGGGTGTATTTCCCCTGTGCTACGGCGTGCATGGGGCGTGGAACGGGCCGAGTCGGCAGTTTCATCGTTTTGATCATCGGATGGCTTTAACAGTCCTACCAGAGGCCGTTATGTGCATAACGGTTCCCCGATAGACCGTTATGCATCGTTCATCATTTTTTTTATCTTCTGAGGTCTTGGAGCATAACAGACCAAGACTGGTCCATTATGTGAGCATAACGCACCTGTCCAGTCGCGTTATGGTCAGGTTGTTTTCAAGGCCGACTGTTGTTGTTAGCCCTCGACGACTGTGTTCACCACGAAGATCGTGTCAGTCAGTTAGCATAATGGACTCCTCCCCGTGCGTTATGGTCAATATAACGCCCAGGTGAAGATCCGTTATGGTTTGTTGACCGATGGTTGCCTGGGTATGGCTGTTGATATAACGCGCCTCACCCTGTGCGTTTTGTGGCTATGACGATTGGTCTTGGTCTGTTATGGGCCCTTGGTCTGTGGTTAATGTCTTTTTTATGTCTGTGGGGTATAATGCACCCATCTTTGTGCGTTATACCAGTATAACGTGCCTATTGTGGTCTGTTATACTTCATTTTATTAGTGTATTTGTCTGTTGAGCATAATGCACATGTTTTGGTGCGTTATGTCAATATAACGCCCTTAGCTTGGTGCGTTATGTCGTCTATATGTGGTTTCAAGTCTAGTTGGCATAACGCCCCTCCCTTGGTACGTTATGTTGGTATAACGCCCCTATGCTGGTGTGCTATAGTCCTGTTGGCTGTGAAGGCCGTTGGCTGGTTCTGTGTTGTGTGTCTGTCTGTCTTAGGTCCTTGTTCAGGGCAGTGTCTATCTGTCGGTGGTTATCTGGATTGGTCGGCTTAGGTGACTGGCTGTGGCCTTTTCCTAGACTACGACAGCACCCTAACGACTCAATCTAGAAGCTGCTACTGTCCTTGTCTCTGGTCATGTAGCGGCTATCTCTTGACTACTGAGTTTCCCCTAGTAGTTGACTGATAGGTTGCTCTGCCCAGAGTGTTGTTGTCATCCGCTGCTCTTGTTGCTGTTGGTTCTGTTTGTTTGTGTTATTGTGGCGGTGGATGTGTAAGTGTGTCAGTGTCGTGTCTAGTTCCGGTCAACTCGGGGTCACCCACTAGTTGACAGGCAGTCTTGTTGTGTCTCGACGGCTTTGTCCAATTGGAGGCATTAGTTCTGGATGCCTCGAGGTACCTTTCTACCTTGATTTACGTGTCCAGGTGTGCTGAGGGTTCTCTGTGTCCCCTCAGGTCTCGGTGTGTCATTTTCCCGATGTGTTGTTTTCCCTGGCCTAGGATTAGACCGATTGGCGACTTTGTTCCACTGTGTACGATGATCCTGACTCAGAGTCGTAGGACTCAGGGACCGTTGTAGTTGTAGGTCTAGTTGCCATGCTATGACTCAAGGACATGATGGTACATGATGACGATCCATCCGAGCTCCGAAAAGTGTGGAGGGGTAAATGATATCCCCATCAGGTTTCCCGCCAGTGTTCATGCCTCCTTTAATTAAGCCTGTGAGTCAATTGTCGGGGAGGGGAACAACCCCTATTTATCAATCTCTATGCTGTCACACTCCACTCACTCTGGGTCCCAGGGGCTTTGTCAGCCCATGATATGTTCCCC
Organism: Amorphophallus titanum; assembly: GCA_024336825.1. Classification (NCBI taxonomy): domain Eukaryota; kingdom Viridiplantae; phylum Streptophyta; class Magnoliopsida; order Alismatales; family Araceae; genus Amorphophallus; species Amorphophallus titanum. Next base: position 12,076,646 of record JANBPO010001714.1, read on the forward strand.
TGGGATCCCATCACACAAAGTGATGAATAAATGCCATTCAGTTGGCTATACATTGCCCCTATATCACGGTTCCCCTGGATCATCATGAATCCTTAGTAGGCTAGCCCTCAAGATTCCTTAAGTGTTGATCCCAGGTTAAGAGACAATACTCATTGGGTTTCTCAACTTTTCGTGGCTATACACTGGTCTCCCCATGTGTGAGCACACTTGTTGAATTGAGCATTCCCTATCATGGGGAAATGGTGCGCAATTTTCTTTAGGATTTCTGCATAGATTTCGTTTCATGTTGAAGTGTGCACTGATGTTTCTTATCTACATGTCTCAGAGCCCCTTCGTCTTCAATTGTCGAAGTCAAGAACTATTTAACTGTGCTGGAGTATGAACCTCGCACAGCCACTAAAATTGCAGAACAAATACACAAATGAACATAGGGAAATTTAATGCAACTTAATCCAAACTTGGAGAATGGTCTAAAAATTGGTCAATCACCCCTTCAGATGAGCCTAATGGCCCATCGATTTGAGTTCTTCCATAAAACCCCATGATTCTCGGGCCTTAAACCCCCCCCAAAAAATCCATCACGCGAAGCCCTGTATGAGTCAGTGGTAGCGCCACCGACTCCCTTCTTTCCTTTGCTGAATTGGTGGCGATGCCCCCGACTCACTGCCATTTTCCATTAATCGGTGGCGACGCCATCGAATCACCTTCCCCACCATTCCTCTTGATTCGCCCAAGTCGATGCATGTTTCAGACCAAGGTAGATGCAGGTTCATGCATGTTTGCACATAAGGTCGATGCATGTTTTATACCAAGGTAGATAAGTTCGATGCACATTTGCCTTATACATGTACAAGGTCGGTGCACATTTGCCTTATCCATATACAAGGTCAATCACAAGGCATACAAGGTCGATGCACATTTGCCTTGTGCATGTACAAGGTCGATGCACATTTGCCTTGTGCATAGATAAGGTTGATGCACATTTGCCTTGTGCATGTACAAGGTCGGTGCACATTTGCCTTGTGCATGTATAAGGTCGGTGCGCATTTGCCTTGTTCATGTACAAGGTCTATGCATATTTTCCTTGCGCATAGATAAGGTCGGTGCATATTTGCCTTATGCGTATACAAGGTCGATGCACATTTATCTTCTGCATGAATAAGGTCGATGCACATTTGCCTTATACATAGATTAGGTCAGTGCACCTCATATACCTTGAGCATAAGGTCTACGCATATGTATAAGTCTGTGCACATATTGGTCTATGTGTGCTTTGGGTCTGTGCACATGTTGCAATATGCTAAGTAAGTGCGTGCACATGTGTTAGCAATAGGCATAAGGTCGGTGCACATTGTGTCAGGTCAGTGCACAATCACATTCTACATCAAGTAAAGTCTGTGCACATGTAGAAGTCATGACCTCATTCTTCCAAGATCTATCTGTCTAGGTCTACCTTATTTTCCTGTCAGGGTCTGCCTTTGCCCGTCTAGGTCTACCTTATTTTCCTGTCAGGGTTTGCCTTAGCCCGTCTAGGTCTACCTTATTTCCCTATCCAGGTCTGACTTATTTTCCTATCCAGGTCTACCTTGTTCTTCGAAGATCTACCTTATTTTCCTATCCAGGTCCACCTTAGTCTTCGAAGGTCCACCTTATTTTTCTATCCAGGTCCACCTTAGTCTTCCAAGGTCCACTTTTTTTTTCTTATCAAGGTTTGTCTTATCCTGTCTAGGTCTACCTCTTTCCTGTTCAAGTCTACCTTATGAGAGCTCAGGTCAACCTCAGTTCTCCCCCACGTTGACCCTCTTGTTAATTATTGAATTGACCTACTTAATTTCCTATTTCTTTATACCTCCACACTCCTTTTTAGCCCTTCTGAGCCCTCCAGCTCGTGGGCGGCGGGCCAAGATTCGAATGGTATTGGGCTCCTCTCGGTATCCGGATCTTGGGTCGTTACAGCTGGTATCAGAGCATGGTTGTCGACGTACATGGGAATTCGAGATATTACAGTGCTCAGAGTCCATAAGGTTACAATCGACAGCTGGCTTAGGATTTTGTGTTTATTTTTCGTTTCGTTTCTCACATGAGAGCTTGAGCGCGCTGCATTGGCATTGTGATTGTGGTTGCTATTTTGTCAGAGTGCCAACGTAGGGTCTGAGGATCGAGGCTGAGAGCTTTCTCCCTCATCGGTGGTGACCCCGGTAGTACGTCATTGGGCAGAGGCCAGGTTACCGGCGAGTGTGTTACTGCGGTGCTACATTCAAGGAATCTGTAGCAAGGTCAGGTGGCTGGCAAGTATTATTCGTAGTTAAGTGGCCAGAAGCATGCTCTGAGGGAGCTACTGTTGATTTTGGCTGCCCCAGTCTGCGATTGTGCAACCCCTGAGGTGTTAAGGTCGTGGTTTGAGGTGTCGGAGCAGGTGCTCTGATCGAGAGGTGCGCTCGGGCGAGCGGAGGATCTTCTATTGAGTTGCTGATTATCGAGCCTGATGTTCTCATCGTGCTCTGTGGAGTCAAAAATGACATGTCGGTCCCGATTATTTTTACAGATTTTAAGGCAAAATTGGGTGGAGTTGACCCAGTAAGTTCTTACTCTTGTGCTTCTGTGTGTGTATGGGTTATGTTCACCCTAGAATTGGCTTGAGATGTGAAGGCTCCGTGACGAGTTTAAGACTCGAGGATGAGCGTTGGCAGTTGCCGATTATGGCTCGTGTTGCGGCTCTTGGCGTGGCGTGTTACAGTTCAAGGAATTGCAGCGGTGGTGCATCGAGGGATGCTGTGATTGCGGTCTGACATGACACTCATCGAGTGTGTCGGGGGTGCTAACCAAATGGAAGTGATGATTTCCTCAGTGCTGGAAGGTGCTATTCCCAGCATGCGCAAGGTTTAAAGTCAGGTCAAGCGCGAAGATTTTTCATTGGTCGGAGGTGTGCTGGGTTTTCCTTTGGTTGGAGAGAATCGTCGTTGGCTACGGTTCACCATCTTACATCATGTGTCCGAATTGGTTGGCCTTTATGTGCCATGAAGTCCGTGCGATACATGTTCTGTGTTTTGGCAAGGTGGTTGCCTATGAGAAGCCGTGCCCAATTCCCTAGTTGCGTGAGGGTGCATTGGCACTATTCTAAAAGGATGAGTGCAGGTTGGGTGACGTTTGAGAGAATCCTTAGCTGGTGCTGGAATTTTCTGATTCGTTGAAGATTGAAGCCTACAGAGTGTAGAGGATTGTCGGGATGGAGGATCCCGAGTTGGCATTCTGATGGTTGTGCATGTGGATTAGAGTGCGTAGCGGAAGCATGGTGGGCCCATAACCCACAAGTCTAAGATCGTAGCGTTGGCTGCTACGGGTGGATTTTTGGGGTTGAGAAGAGCATTGGAAGATTGGTTCCTCGATAAGCGTTGTCTCCGGCTGTGTGAGACATGTTGTTGCTATGTCGTTGCTTGAGATATTATGGTTCATGGCACTAGCAGGATGGACAATCAGGAAAATATGTTGGCAAGCGTGCCGCATGAGTACCCTGTTACTATATAGGAGGTTGTGTTTTTGGATGAGGCAGGTGGTTTTTTTTTAAGAAGTGATCTCTGACTGATTGTGGGTCCCGGCTGGTCGTTGTGAGCGACTAGTGGGCTGGCCGAGTGATCGACCATGATAAGATGTGTACTTCTTAGGGACCCGTGTGCACTGGTCGTGGTGTGGTCGACCAGGTTACCGTGGGTTTGGATGGCACTTTCTATTGGGACTCCTCTGGTGATGTGACACAACCTCGGACCTACTGGCAAGCACAATTTGCAATGCAAACGGGCCGTAATTGGCGGCCGACTCACCCGACACTCACCCCGAACCGCTTCGTAGACTTCCGGCTCTTGAAGTATCTTGATAAGGGTTTCCCTTAGATCTTTACTCCAAGCGATGGCTTCCCAGATTGTGATACTGGCAGGGAAGCGTTTCATCTAGTGAAGGACCTTCTGGTCAGCTCGGGCTCGAGCATCCTCCAGTGACGGTAGTATGTCGGGCTGGATTTGCTGTGGGATGCCGCGCCACTCCTCGCCGGGGAGTTGCACCACCTTACCCTTGTTGCTGGGGTCGGGATGGCTATGGCTAGCTGCAGACTCTTGGAAGAAAGAAGCCAACGATGGCTCATCTGAGGGAGACTGGAGGACTAGTTCATCCTTGCCAAATGGCCCTGCTTGTTCAGCAGGACATGCTAGAGTTGGTACCGGGACCGAGGTGCTGGTGACGATCTCCTCGGTGCCAGCAGGGTCGAAAATGCTGGGTTGCCCTCGGATCTCCACTGGTGGGATCGGGGCAAGTTGTTCTCCTCGCAAGAGGATGACCCTTTCTGGATCGAAGGCAGACGGGTGGAAAGATGGCTCAGGGACTCTTCCGCGGCCTCTGCTACATCCACGACCGCGACCTCGGCCACGACCGGTGTGCTCTGGGCCTAGTTGTGATCTGTGTGGAGCCGCAGCCCTTTGTCTAGTTATGGACGCTATCGGCTCACCTCGTCAGGAGGCGTTGATATTGTCTGGGGGTGGGATGGCCACCATGTTAAAGGTGCAGCCACGAAGCATCTGTTCCAGCAGTTCCACGGTGATCTCCTTGTCCTTATAGAACAAGGTGAGCTCTTCCGAAACGCGGAGAGTTTTGCCTTCCTTGACCTTCTGGATCATTTCTTGGACCCAGTCCCAGAGGCGAGCTCGTTTCTGCATGTCTTCCCATGGGATGTAACTATCGAGTGGGATGGGCCCGGTAGGGCGAAGAGGAATGTATTCCTCCAAGTTGTCGATGAGCCACTGTAACCTCTAGAGAGGCGTCAGCTCTGCTGGGGACTACAAGACAGTCGCTCGTTCGGCTTGCTTCTTGAGCCACCTTTTGAGATTCTTCCTTCTATTCCTTTCCTGTTTCTTGGCGATGGCCGTCTCCAAGGGAGGAGGAGGAGGAGGCACTGAAACCAGAGCTGACAGGTCCGCAAGGGGGTACCGTCGAGCCAATGAGCTAGCAGGGCAAGGTCGGCGACTCCTCTTTGCCGGAATCTCAATCCAGGCACCTTCCGATTGTTATAGTTGGAAGGTAGTGTTGATCGCCTGCTCAATGACTTCGAGTGGTAGTTCCTGGTAAGCAGGGATGCTGGGACTGGCGTCCGAAGATGTGGACGCAGCTTGTTGCCTTTGTCGTGGTTGCTGTGGGAGTTTACTGAGAACCAGTTGACTCGTACTGTCGTCCGAGGGCGTGTACACGGTTTGATGCCTTAGCCGCGGTGGCGAGGAAGGCTTCCTCTATTGAGCTGTTGTACTGGTGTTGGTGTTCGAAGACGTGTGCGTGGTTTGGTGCCTTAGCCATGGTGGCTGGGATTTCTGCTGAGGAGGGGCCTGAGGAGCATGACTAACATCTTGCTTCATGGCTTGACCCCTGTGGTCTGGCTGAGGACAGGGTTGGATGACACCTGACGACATCTCGGGGCCTTGTTGCCCCCAGTGGTTGTCTTGATCTCACGCGTCGGATGGCCTTTCTGAAGAAGGACCCAGCTTGCGAACTATGGGGAGGACCTGGTTCGGCAGAGCCGAGGTCTCACTCAACTTTTGTTTCCCCTTTCTATCCTCGAGTGTCGAAGATAGAGGTAGAATAGGGGGCGAATGAGAGGGGCTTGAGGATCCTGTCCTGGTCTCGCCTACCAGGACATCTTCTCGAACGAGGAGGACTCGAAGGAGCCTTGTCATGTCTTCCTTGGAAAAGGGCAGAGACTCTAGCTCCTGCCAGGGTCGCCATTGTGTTGCCAAGGTGGCAGGGGCTAGTTGACCAGTATGTGGTGTTGAAGACTCGGGAGAGGCCGGAGGGATAGGATGGTGGATGACGTTGGTCAAGAAGGTACTTGGTCCCACCTCTCAGCTGGCATCTTACTCCCTGCATCTCCCCAGTCGTTCGAGAGCCTCCCGATTGTCTGTCTGGAACTTGAGCTATTCTGGAGTATGCTGGTAAGGCAACCCGTGCCCATTTTCCTTGGGAGGATCAGGCCACTCTGGTGCATCTCTGTCGGTGGCCTGGGTCTCTTCGACAGCTTGTCACAGCCGAACAAGTGTCATGGAGGTCCATTCATCATTGATCTGCCCCAATCGGATCTGTTCCTAGATGAGGTACTGGACTTCCTCACAGGATTCGATCTCGTGGCTGACTTCTGCATGGAAGGGGCAGTACCGGGGGTGGTTGAGATCCCACTTAGTGTAACCCAGTGGCGGGTCACGAGGCAAGATTTGCCCCCTTTCAATGAGGATGTCGAAGAGTTGTCGGGTTCTTTCCCTCGGGAAGGAGAGGGGCCTCCGATCGTGCCAGGGCCGCCACCCTAGATACCAGATCGAACGCTCTCTTTGGTTGGTGCTGGGCTCTTCTGATTCATCATCGGAAAGAGAGAATGCCGCCATCATGTGGATCACATTGGCCGAGTGGTGAACCATACGTGCTGCCTTGGCTGGTCTGGACCACGTATGTGGCTATAGAGGATCGGCGAGGCTGCTTTTCATTTGGATAAGGCCATCTCAGATCAGCTTCTGTGCCTGGGCCTTGAAGATGTAGCAATCTTCAAGTGAATGACCTAGCATACGATGGTATAGGCAGTAGTTGGGATCGTCGGTCTTCTAGGCTTCGTCCGGCTTGCGGACTTTAGGTAATTCGACGATCCTCTGGGCCATGCAAAGATCGAAGAGCATCTTTGTATGTTCCTTCTTGAAGGAGAAGGGCATCTTCAAACGCTCTGAGAAGGAGAGAGTAACCGACTCATCGGCTGGCCTTTTGTCGGAATCGCTTGTTCCGGCTCCCTTGCTGGCTTTAGTGGTGGAGGTGAATTCGATGATGTTCACCTCCTTGCCGGACTGGCGTTCCCGCATCTTCTTACCCTTTGCTGAAGCATAGCTTGGGTTGTCAGCGAAGAACATTTCTATCTTGGCGACCACCAAGTTAAGCTGGTCGAAGCCCTTGACGTTGGCGTCGAGAAGCTTTTCACTAACTTCGACCGCCAAGCCTCGACGATAGATAGTGATAGCGTCCTCCTGGACTGGCGAGTTGACGCACCTCATGCTGAGGTCTCACTATTTCTTGATGAAGTCGAGGGTGCTCTCGTCCTTCTTCTGACGGAGGGAGCAAAGCTCGGCTAAGGAGACTTTTCACTCGGCCATTTGGAAAGGGTCGAGGAACTTCTTCTAGAGATCCACCTAGTCAATGATGAAATTGGGCTTCAGGCGGGAATACCACTGGAAGGCCGTTCCCGTAAGCGAGGTGGCGAAGTAGCGAAGGAGATAAGATTCATCCAACGTGAGCTCACCCATGGCCGTAATGTAGTAGGCCAGATGCTCATGCGGAGACCCATGTCCGTTGAATTTTTGTAGCTTCAGAGGTTTGGCGTACTCCGGGGGAAGCTTCTTGAGCTGATGGTGGAGTGGATAGGGGACACTATAGAGATCTACGGTCGCGACCCCTTCTCCGAACTGGGTGAGCTTGGTCTCAATGATCCGCTTGATCATCTGGCGCTGTGCCATGAGATTTTCTGGCACCGACATGTTGGATGGCCATGGTTGAGCCTCGGCCAAGGGTGTGCTGAACCCAATGATTGTAGGGGTCCGGGCAGCTACCGCTGAGGCATTAGCACCATTTTGCCCGCCTGGTGGGGCCGGCCCTTCCATCGAAGGCCCAGTAGGCGGTTGGGGATGAAGGTCACGCTCCTGAAGCAAGTCTTATAGGAGGGCTTTCAAGTGCTGGTTTTCCTTCATAAGGGTCTCAAGAGTCACCTCTTGAGCCACACCGGTCAGAGGGTCATTGTTAACCAGCTCCGCATTGACAGGGGTGGCTCGCTCCTCAATGGGAACTTCTTCCGCTCATGTGGATGACTGAGGTCTGGCAGAAGTGCTAATGTGGCCGACTGGAGCCAGCTGTGGAGGCAGGTGACAAGGCCTCCTGAGGTGAGATATAGGTTGGTTCAGATCGTCGGTCTGAACCTCAGGTTGGTGTCTGGTAGTATAACATGTGAACACCCTGACTGCGTCGTTGAGGAGCCAGACTGTCCTCCTTTTCTAAGAACGCCTCTTACGGCGGGCAGGTGTCCCCAGCTTGTCAAAGATCGAGGTACGCTGCAGAGGAGTCTCCATCATGGCATCTGCCTGAGAAGAACTTGGGGCTAGTTGTTGGTGGGGCCCGGAGCGTGCCCGTCTCTATTTCTACCTATCTGTGTAAGAGGTGATGAGGGGCTGGGCGCCGCTAGATGACGCGACTACAGGGTCGGTCGCACCTCGCTTGGTGCGATGTCTTAGTGCCCGAAAGGGGTTGCTGAGACGTGCCTCCCGGATAGCTTGAGCTTCCTCTGGGGTGACCCAGATCCTTCTCAAGGCAGATTGCTAGTCTCCCTCGTCCTTGTTTCTCCGACGGGACTTGGGAGCTTAGATGCCGAACTAACGCTGGTGCTTTTGGGCCGTTGCTGAAGCGTCTGCCCTTTTGAGCTCCACCTTGTGCTCCACATTGGCATGGTGTCTCTTCGGAGGGTCCGGACGGGACGTGTCCTCCAGGGGTCTCTTCTGCTGAAGATTTATTGTTGCTGTCGGACTGGCGGGGACGTATGGGCGTGCGATTTTGCACGTCCACAGGGCCTCACCGTACCATTGGCCAGGCAGACACGTCGTATCACACGCCAGATGGGCACGCCTTATCACATGCTGGGGGGGTCTTCCATATCAATGATCAAGTAAGCGTGTCGTATCACGCACTAGGCGGCCTCACCGTATCACTGGCCAAGCAGACGTACCGTATCACATGCCAGATGGGTGCATCGTACCACACACTGGGGGTGTGTGCAGTATCAATGGCCCATGGGTGGCCTCATTGTTTCAAATGGTGGGAAGTCCATCGTATCAAGCCTCCTTCAGGTCCATGACCCATGACTTAATTTGCCCGTCTCAGGGTGAGTATAGTGCTCCATTGTTTATAGAGTCTGCATTTGTTGATTCTCTTCAGGGGCTCGGGAATCTCGAACCTCCCGGGTGTATTCTTCACCGCCAAAGACTCAAAGTCGAACCCACGACAATGTGTAAATTCGGGGCGTCTTACTTCCCCATGCTATTTAATGCGCTCGTGCAAGTACGGGACATTGTCGGCGGTAAGATTCTTTAGAGTCTGGCCATTCCGTCTCTCCGCAGTCTTCTTTGTTTAGTTTTGTTCATCGGTGTGAAATTAGGAAGTGTATAGATGTGAAATTTACACATCTACAAATGCCCCTCACCCACGGGTAGCATGGGTGAAGGATGAGACAAGCAGTATACGTAGGTGCACTTGCTCTTGTAGAGTACCACTGTCACGTTGTTGTGGAAGATTGACGCGGCCGAGGGACTAATGATGGTCCCAATTCGACTGCGATAAGTACATCAATATTATTATTATTTTCTTCTTTTTTTCTTTTCCTTTTTTGTTTCCTTTTTTCCTTTGTTTCCTTTTTTATTTTTTCCCTTTTTTCTTTCTTTCTTTTTTCTTTCTTTCATTCTTTCTTTTATTTTCCTTTCTTTCACTTCACCCTTTTTCTTTTTACTCTCTTTTTCTTTTCCTTTCTTTCATTTCATCCCCCCTTATAAAAGGATGGGTAAGAGCAGCTCGAAGGCCCGACCGTTTAAACTTTCGAAAACCTTCCCCCTTTTCCTTCTGCCTCTTCGTCTCCCCCCTTCGTTTGCCACGATCACTGCCGCCTCCGATGCTGCCGCCGTCGACGCTGCTGTCATCGTCGAGGGTGAGGGGCTAGGTCCATCTCTCCCCTACCTCTCCATCCTCTTCTTCTTTTCTTTTGTTTGAATGGCGTTGCACGGTGAGAGGCAGTAGTGGAGCCCTAACCCTGCCGTTCGCCCTCACTTCCCCTCTCTTCCTCTTCTCTTTTTCTTCTTTTTCTTCTTTTATTCTTCTCTTTCTTATCTTCTTCTGTTTGACCGAGCACCGCCGGTGCCACTGTATCGAGGGGGTGGGAACCCACCGTATCAGCTGAAGGGGCGAGGCCACCATATCAGTGTCCTGGAGGGGCTCACTGTATCAAGGGCATTGGGAGTCCACCGTATCAGTGGCTTGGAGGGGCTCACCATATCGAGGCTCCAAGGGAGGCCACCATATCAGGGAGTTCAGGGAGTCCACCGTATCAGGGAGTTCAGGGAGTCCACCGTATCGGTGGCTTGGAGGGGCTCACCGTATCAAGGCTCCAAGGAAGGCCACCATATAAGTGGCCTGGAGGGGCTCACCGTATTAAGGCTCCAAGGGAGGCCACTGTATCAGGGAGTTCGTGGGGACACTTATATGAGTCCAAGGGCCCTATGGGTAGCCCGAAAGGGCACAGAATAATTCGGTGTTGTCACTTTCGTAGGCACCATGAATTTTTTTTGGGGGCCGTCTGTAACGACCCAGAGCTCAGGGTACCAATAACCCGATACAAGTATCGGACTATCGCTACCAAGAATTGGGGACGCCACCCAAGAGGCTGATGAGGCCCCTGAAGGGTTAGTGGGGGTTGTTGAGGAGCTTTGTTACCCCAAGGGCATGTCTTGGGCTCCCTTTATAGAGTATAAATGACAAGATCCCAGATTTCTTTTGCCATTTCCTGAGTCATCCCACCTCTTTCTCGTGTGGAACAGCACTGGGTGCACAAGCTAGTGACCACATATTGTTAGTCGTGGATGATTCTTTTACTATACGCTGAGGCTGGTGATAGGGAACTGGATATCCGAGTGATGTGAGACGGCCTAGTGATGCAATGGGACAGACCGGGTGATCCTCGGACCTAGATTTGCAAGCATATAGACAAGAAGGCAGACTCGATGTTGGCAGACTGATTTAGCAGCGCACCCATTTCCCGTGGTGACTATGTGATGGTAGGGTGGGTCCGGGGACCTGAACCCTGCTGGTAGGGGCGATGGCTCAGCCTAACCTATCCCTCCCTAGGATAGGGGGCACCCACGACAGTGGGCGGACTTTGTGCCTTGAGGGCACGGGGCTCTCTGCTCACTCTATCTGTGGTGGCCACTCGTGAATGGGGAGTTATAGGTCCAGGCGCTCTATTCCTCACCAGTTGAGCTCAGAAATGATACTAAAGGAACAAACGATACCAGGGAGGGTCAGTGAATACTTGATCGGTGTGAGGACATCGATCCCGACTGGAGTTGAGGGCGAGTGGGGAAGTGTGGGACTCCCCGCACGCTGCGCCGATGGAGCTTGACCTATGACAATTCAATTACAGAACTATGTCTCTCGTAGGAGGGTTGGCTCAGGGGTGTGGGGAAGAGTGTTACAACCAAATTGTACCTCCATGTAGGGAGAGGCACTCAACTGGCCAGGCGGGGAGGGGAGATTGGTGTGTAGTGTGTAATCTGCCTGCAAGATCACCCTCACTGTCTGCTTAGCCGGTCGCCAGCAGGTTGTTGGTAGAGATGCCCCCTGCTTAGACGCCTGAAGAGGACATGGCCAGCGCCTATGAAAAGAAGATCATCTTGGGAGGGTCCAGGAAGAAGAACCAGCCCGTTCTGCAGTTGAAAGTGCCGGGAGCGGCAAGTCTCACGAGACTATGCAGGTGTCGCTTTCTATAGACCATAGATTTCTTGTTCGAAGCAGTACTTCTAACTGTGATGTCAAAATGAGCTAGGACTAGTTTTGTTTGAGAGAGGGTTGGTCCTAGTACAACTCCACTAAAAATCTCCGTGAAACTCTTCTATATGGCAAAACGGTAGCTTCTGATCACCGGTGGGGTAGAACTGGGTGTAGAGACAGAATTGCAGACTCAACTTACCAGAGCTATAACTCGCAAGTCCGGTGTTGGATCGGGTTGATTCTGGTGTCGGTGTGAAGAGGAGTGCCTTAGGGATGATCCAGAGCTGTAATGGCCTCGTTCTGATGGGAGGGGTGTCGATGCTATCCATTCTTGTGTGATCGCACAATCGGGACCACCTATTGGATAGAGATGCCTTGTCAGGGATGAAACTCTCGACTGGGTGATTAGAATGTGGCGAGACCAGTCTTGAATGGAAGCTGGACGGCCTTACTGTTACCCCACCAAAGGGCAGAGCCAGGATACGTTGGATGGAGCCATGGCACCTTCTGTGGTCGACCATCTGGCTGGGGCGCAGTGAAGCCTGCCTACTGGGTAGAGACAAATTGTCGGGGACGATACTCTTAGCTAGGTGATTGGAATGGAGCGAGACCAGTCGTGAATGGATACTAGGTGTCCTTAGTTGTACTCCACCAAAGGGAAGAGCTAGGAGACATTGGATGGAGCCATGGCACCACCTGCAACTCGTCTCTAGTCGCTAGCCGGAGTCTGCTCACGTAGTCGAACGAAAAATGCTCCCCCAGACAGCTCCGACGTCGGATGAGGATGCACGAACTATCGTGGCAAAGCTAGCTTGAAGTAGAATCCACTGGTGCCAAGTTGGACACCAAGAACTCCTCAGGGAAGGTGGTGGAGACATTGCAACAAGGTGGGGTGATCCTATTACTACTACTTTTTGGGTGACAGTAGAAGATAGAGAGTGAGAAGGGGGAGATGAGGGGGAGGAAGGGGTGGGGGTGTTCGGACGTTAGGCCGATGTAAATCAACACTGACTCCGGTCAGTGGGGAGAGGTCCAGCACCCGAACCTAAATTGTCTGATATCATGTGCACCTACGGAGTCACTCTCTGTATCAGGGGAATGCTTCTTTTTAAAAAGAGTCATGCAACATTTTTTTCATAAAATGTTTTAAAATTCCGTGACCAACTTACTGGCACACCCGGTGGAACCTTTCCCGCCTTTCTTCTTTCTGTCAAAGAAAGTCTCCAAACCTTTTTTAAGGTTCTGATCTCCCTCCTCTTCCTTTTACAGGACGGGAAGAGGAGGGCATACGCCTCTCTCTGCTCACTTGAGAGCTTGTTGTGCCTCGGCGCACTTCTGCGTCTGTGCTACCAACCACCACCACCACCACCAACAACAGCAACATCAACGATGGCCGTCGTCACTTATGGCCCACATATCGTTGCCAACCACGCCAGGTTCGGATACCTGGCAACCCCAATCATCTTCGGCGACTTTCCTGCGGTCGTCGGCTCGCCCTTCTTCTTGGGTGTTGTACCAGTGGCTGAGGCTAGCTCAGTCACGCCTGCAGCAGCGACCACCGAGGGTGTCAGGCCCTCCGCATCATCAACTGGCCGGGTTCGCTCGACCAAGAGGACGACCACTAAGGGTGTTAGGCCCTCCACTTCAACATCCGGCCAGGTCCGCCCGGTCAAGAAGATAACTGTCGGGGGTGTTAGGCCCTCGGCCCCAGTAGCTGGCCGAGTCAGTCCGGTCAACAAACCAACTGTCGGGGGTGTCAGGTCCTCGGCTTCAACCATTGGTCTGGTTCGCCCGGCCCCCTCGTCACGAACCAGGGGTGTCAGGCCCTTTGTCCCATCAAATGGCCGAGTCTTCTCGGTCAATCAGATTACTGTCGGCGCCGCTCCTGCACAACGGGGGCAGCGCCGTCGCCGCAACGGCACCGGTTCCAAGGTGGCCACCCTCAGAGGTGCTGCTCCTGCACAACGGGGGCAGCGTCGCCGCCAGATTGATGCCAGGCCTACGGCAGGCGTCGCCAGCGCTGCTCCTGCTCAACGGGGGCAGCGTCGTAGCCGCAAGGGTACACAGCCTGCAGCGGTAGCCTCCCGCTCCGGCAAGACTGTAATTGTCGGAGATATCCGCATCCGGCTCGATAGAGGCGAGCCGATCTTGCCACGGGACCGCCACGTCCCAACTATCCCTACCTCCAATCTCTTCGAGCTCCTTCGGCAAGTCCGGGAAGGCGGAGCGAAGAAGAAGAAGCCTGCCATACCGGCGGCGACTCAGGGTCCCCCGCAATGGCCCAAGCCACGAGCTCCCCGAGCAAGGACATGGAGCAACCCAGTGGAGGAGCGCCACCTCCACTTAAAGAAGATCTGGGTCACCAATGAGGAGGCCCGGATTATAAGGTGTGCAAGGGCGAAGGAGCCCTTCCGCATGTCAGAGCTTCAGCAGATGCGGAGTCCAACGAGTACTGAGGCCTCGGTCTCTCCGGTGTTTACAACTTAGCCCCTACGGGGGCAAAAGCGCCGAGGAGCCGACAAAAAGGTGCGACCAACCTCCCCGTGGGCCAGTTCTACGCACACGGAGGAGGATCGCTCCCCGCATGCTTCTATTTCCCGAGTGTCTGTCTTCGACAGACTAGGGAGGCCGCCTAAGCCGGATCGACAACCACCCAGGAAGAAGCAGGTGGTCCAGGTGACCAATGACACTGTCAAGGTGTTCACCTGTTATGCCACCTCCGGCGACAAGTAGCCGGAAGATATTCGGGCGATCCCAACCAGCCTCTTCAACACTCGAGGAGGTCAAGGTCCGGGTCCTGCGGCCTGGCACAAACACAGCAGGCGCCAGTTGCTAGTACATCTCAGCCCGAACTGGCGTGGCAAGAAGAGCGCTAGGAGGACGTCCACAGTGTTGATGGGGACAGCCGCTCCCGACACGAGGAAGAGCTGGGGGAGGAAACACAGACTCCCGCACTGGAGGAGCTCCGATGGGAGAACCAAGAGCTCAAGAATCTCTTGCAATCGCTTTTCCCCTACCCGTTGAACTTCTCAAACTTCGGCGGCTTGGTGATGCCAGCTGGTAGCTTCCTTGCGGCATAATGAGCCGGATAGGGGACTCAGTAGACGTCGAATGGCGTCTGATCCTCGTCGCCCCTTTCTGCTAACTTCATATCTATCATTTGTTCCAACATTAGCCAGCTGACTGCTGCCGGGTTGACCGGGCTTGGATAGAAATGGGCAGGCTGCGCAGCCGGGGTGGTCAGCACAATCGCCTGAGGGGCTGCAGGAGACCCCTGGGGAGGCAGGCTCTACAGCAGGGTCAGGTATTGTGCTTGCTGTAGGGGCATGCCCATAGGGAAGCTGTGGGTTGGTGGGAATGCTGTAGCTTGCAAGGTTGCTTCAGAAGACTGCCCGTTGCCCCCGGGCGCCTCCGGTAAAACCTCGGTCTGTCCAAACGTCGAGGGTAGGGCATTCCTCTAGTTGAGTTGTTTCTTTAGCAATTTGATCTCCCACTAATATTGTTGTATCATGTACAGCATAGCGGGGTCAGTTGTAGAGGGAACGGACATGCCCCCTGTTTCTTCAGCTGGGGTATCCTTGGATGATGTAGAGGGTCCGCCACTCTTGCCCCCGGTAGTGATGACATTGGCCGCCAAGGCTGTGGGAGGGTCTTCGGGGGAGATCGCCTTGACACCTGCCTGCGTCACTTCACTTGCCACTCTCCTTCTCCTGGTGAGGGGGCCGGGCCTGGCAGCGAGCCTAGCCACCTCTTCAGGGTCGGTAGGTAAAGCCTTGTACCGACTAGAGAATCCTGCCATATTGCAAGTGAAGACTCTCCAGCTTCTGCTTCTCCTTGCCGTTTTCCTTGATGGCTTGCTCGGGAATACCAGCCTGTCGAAGACCGACCGTCGGGGCGGTGCCTCCTCCGGCACAGGGGACTGGCATCGCTCTTTCGATTGGTTTCTTGACTCCGCACTAGGTACGGGCCGAGTCTCTTCTTCTTCTTGGAAGGCAGAGGACACTACCCCCAGCAATCTCTGGCGACCCAAGGGAGTACTGCCTGGGCCCCAGAGGTAATTTCTCATGGCCTGCTCGATCCCCTCCCACTCCTGGTCAGGGAGAGCGGCCGGTAGTTGGGTGTCGGTGGCGACATCATGATGGGTGTAATTTGCATATGCCAGGCGGTCAACATGGTGACAACGCCTGTGGCATCAGTGGCGGGCATTTTCGGGCAGCACTGGTACAGTGACTACAGGCTGGTGGGTCGTGGTTGTCACCTTGACCCTTTCGTCTCTTCGCCCTCTTGTACGGTGGGTGTAACTTGGTCCTGCTTGTGTAGGTGCCGCGGGTTGGGCTTCCTTGGGAACCCAAGCCTATTTCAGCTTTGTGGACTTGTGAGACGGCGCGTCGGTAGGCGCCATCCTCTCCTTCATCTTCTCCAGTCCTTGAAAGGAGTTGCGGACTGGAATGGTTGGTATTATTTAGTCCGGGATCACCTTAGACCTCTGTCTATTAAGATGGACTCTGATGCCTCCAATGATGACAGACTTGCCGGAGCTAGAGAGTCGGCTTCTTGGTGTGGTGGCGGCACGGCTCCTTCGGAACCTCCTCCAGTGGGATGCTGATCCCTGCTGAGGTGAGCCGGTAGTCAGGTGCACGTGGTGCACATGGAAGCCCAGCGTCTTGGCGGGGCGTTGTTGTCATTCTCGGCTACAGTTCGGCCGGTGGCAGCTTCAGTGACTCCCGGGATGGGGGCGTCAAGCTTGGACTTGTCGGACACCTCCACGTCCAGGATGTTGACGAAAGCTACCCCCAGGAAGTTGGGGAAGCCCACCACAGGAGGGAAACTCCCGAAGCAGAGGGGGACGGCAAGGTAGCCATCCCTGATGTGGCTTTCAACGACCTGCGGGCCAAAGGAGAGTGCCATTCTCGAAGTTGAAATGTGCTTTTCCTACATTTGCAAAGATGAAACAATCAGTATTACAAGGAGGGGGCCGCAAAGCCCCTAATTTCGGCAAAGAGATGAAAGGTGGATGGGTCCCACCGGGCGTGCCAGACTTGTGGAGATCATTGTGCTATCTCTGTAGTTGTTTTGGCTTCTTACGTACCCTCACACCATCATTTATCCCTTCCGAGTCTTCGGGCTCATGGGAGACGGGCCGAGATTCGAGTCGCGCCAGTTTCTTTCCGGTACTCGGATCCCGGGTCGTCACAGTTGGTATCAGAGCGAGGTTGTGGAGGTATATAAAAATCTGAAAAGACTGTAGTGGTCCAGAAGGTCCATGAATGTCCTATACAGTCGGCGACTGGCTTAGGGCCTGTGTGTTTTATTGATTTATGATTATTTTCCTTGATGCCAGGTGTGATATGGTGCCACGGAGGAGGACTCGTTCCCAGTAGGGAGAGTCGGGCGATGGTCCGGAGGAGCAGAGCAGAGCTTCAATTTTCGAGGGTGTAGCTAGAGGTGCGCGAGCTCCAGGGATGGACAATTTCTTCCGAGACATGTTCGAGTATATGCTTCAGCTGCAGTCGGGAGGCCAGCAGCAGGGAGGTGATGCTGGCGAGGGCCAGGCTCGAGTGATCGTGGTCGCGTGCTGAAGGAGTTCCTGCAGTTCCAACCGCCTCCTTTCAGCGGGCAGCCGAATCCCGGGGTGGCCAGGTAGTGGCTGGATGATTTGCAGAGGATCTTCAGTGCGATGGAGTGTGCTAAGGAGGAGCAGGTGGTGTTGGCTACGCATCGGCTTCAGGGAGCGGCCCAGACTTGGTGGACGTCAGAGTGGGGTGCAACATTCCAGTCTCGTCCTCTTCAGCAGATTGCGTGGCAGGAGTTCATCACGACTTTCGAGCGTGCCTTCTGTCCGTCATTCATCTGGTCACAGAGGTTGCGTGAGTTTCTGGAGTTGACCCAGGGTGACATGTCAGTGATGCAGTACCGCTCCAGGTTTATTGAGTTGAGCCGTTATGCTTCTCACATCATGGCAGATGAGGAAGTGAAGACCGAGCAATTTGTTAGTGGTCTGAGGGTAGAGTTAAGGCATCATCTTCTTGCATCGGGTTTGACCACCTTGGACGCAGCTTGCAAGGCAGCAGCGGTGCTAGAGAGAGATTTGCAGAAGGTTCAAGGGTAGGGTGGTGCTGGTCAGGGGCAGGCAGGTTCCAGCTAGCCGATGGAGGTTTAGCAGCAGAGTACTGTCTTGCTCTCAGTAGGTGGTTCCATAGTAGTGCAGTCTGTGGCTTCCGTGCCAGACTCATAGTCCTTTAGCTCGAAGCTCAAGAAGCTGCTCAAGGAAGCTGGTTTTGGCAAGAGGCAGCGGGGTTGCAAGGAGCCGTAGCAGGAGTCGATGGGCAGTGTCCAGCAGCCCGTGGCTATTCAACGTTAGGGTTTGGTGAGTGGTACTCGGGGCAGGTGTCCCAGGTGCGGTGGTTCTTATCCAGGCAGGCAGTGTTCGGCGCCCGTGATTTGCTTCAGGTGTGATCAGCAAGGGCAGATGGCACATGACTGTCCGCAGAGACCGCGTCAGCAGCTTGAGTTTCAGCCCCAACAGTTGTCATCACAGTCGCAGCAGTACCAGCAGCACTAGCAGTTTTCTTAGCTGACTCGGTCAGCTACTGTGGGGAGGCAGAGATCCCGAGGCAGAGTGACCCACATGACCAGAGCAAAGGCTAAGGCGTCGCAGTTGGTGGAAGGTACTCTTTCGATTTTGGGTTGTGCAGCGCATGTTTTGTTTGATTCGAGTGCTTCTCATTCGTTCATTTCGGAGGATTTTGCTCAGAGTGTGGAGGACCCGGTGGCCGAGATGTCCTGTGATATGGCGGTGGAGTTACCTACCGGCGATTTCGTGCACATTCTGTATTGCTTCGAGAAGGTGCTTGTGTAGGTGGAAGGGCGGAACTTGCCGGCCAGGCTCTATGTGTTACCACTTCAGAACTTTGATGTCATCTTGGGCATGGATTAGCTCGAGGCTCATCATACTTTGGTGGATTGCAGCTCGAAGAAGGTCTACCTCTGGCAGCTTCATGGACTCACCTTCTGTTATCGAGGTATTCAGTCTTCCTCTTCCCACTTGCTTATTTCGGCTATTAGGGCTCGTCGTATGCTTGAGCCACTTCAGTCACAACGGTGCCCCCGGCACCCGATCACTCAACCACTCAGCCACAACGGTGCCCCCGGCACCCGATTGCCAGCCACTCCAGCCACAACGGTGCTCTCGGCACCTGACTGTCAGCCACTTCAGTCACAACGGTGACCCCGGCACCCGACCGCTCAATAACTCAGTCACAACGGTGCCCTCGGCACCCGACTGCCAGCCACATCGGGGCTCGTTGCGCCCGACTACTCAGCTGCCTCAGTCACAGCGGCGCCCCCGGCGCCTGACTTCCAGCTACTACAATCACACTGGGATCCGTGACGCCCGATCACTAGACAACTCCAGTTCCACTAGGGCCCACGACACCTAGCAATTCTGAGCTTAACGGCTTTTGGTCGCCCCAGCCATGGCGATACTCATGCCATCCAACCGCTCCTGTCCCAACAGCGCCCGGTCGCCCGAGCGACAAGTGATGCCTACGTCATTCGGTCGCCTCGGCCTTGGTGACGCCCAACTCCTCCAGCACAACGGTGCCTATGGCACCCCTACTGTCCCGACCTTAACACTGTCACATGACGGGAAGACATTGTGACACCCCTCGGGCGGCATCTTGCTGAGTCACAATTCATCTGACGGACACTATGTACAGATACGGAGCTACCCACAGAATAACGTAATGACCCGGGGACCGTCACAAATGACGAAATTATCCCGCGGCTTGCAAGCACTTGTAATCGGGCTCTTACGCCCCCATAGAAATGCCTTTCATGGCATATAAGTCATGTAATCCAGTCGGGGAGTGGATCTCCCTCCTCGTCGGAACCAGTCTCTCCGCCCCCAGTTACCCCTGTTATGTTGCTGTTGCCCTGTCGCTATTGCACGGACGAAGCCCTCTCGATGTCGTGGCTCCCAGGGTCCCTGACTCTTTCTTCGACAGTAGAAACAAAGGTGTTCGGGCTCCGCCGGATGTAAAATAAACACTGATTGCTTACGGTCAGTGGGAAAAGACGGCCTGTATATGACTCCCTACAATCGTCTGTGCACTCGCACCTGTGGAACCCTCCCGTCTCTCCACGTGTCGCCCGTCTCCCGAGCTCACGTGTCGCGTCCTGGCGACGCATCCCCAGTTAAACATCTGGTTCCACAGGTGATCGTCGAGAAATCGACTGGCACGCCCACATTCCATCCAGCCATCCCTGTTTCAGTTTTCCAGAACGATTAACCATATGCCACTCCCTCCAGTGCGTTCCTATCGTTCTTTTCACCTTCATTTCAATACCCCTGGAATTCCCAAGTGCTAAGTCGACCTATCTCGGCCTTCCGTAAAAGGTGACTGTACACCCCCGTCGCGAGGAAAAGAACCATAAAGGGAAATTCTCCGCAGTCGCAAACAAGGTTGGCACGCCCAGTGGGACGTCTCCTACCTTTCTTCTTTCTGCCGAAGAAGAGTCACACCCGCCAAGTGTGCGCCACAATGCCCTCTCCTTTTCTTATCAGAGAGGAAGAGGAGGGCCCCCTGTCTAAGATGCAACATGCAACCGGTCGTCATCGAGTGACCAATTGGCACCAACAACAACAACAACAAACTGGTGGCGATAGTGACCTACGGTCTGATCGTCATCGCCATCCACGTCGGGCACGTACGGTTGGCAATGCCAATCGTGTTCGGCAACCCTGCCTCGGCCTTCAGCTCGCCCTGATCCTCGGGTGCCATTACCGTAACCGACGAGCAGCCCAGTCTGGCAACAACCCATAAAGGCAGCTAGCCCCCCTGCTCCTCCAACATCAGAGACTCCTGCGGTCATCGACCCCGTGGTTCCCGGCTCCTCAGCATCTCACTCGGGCTCTCAGCTCCGAGTCCCAGCCAAGCCTGCCCCAGCATGGTTCTCCTAACCCGGGGGCAAGGCCTCCGGCCATGCTATTCGGGCCTCTCGACTCGAATCTTGGGCGAGCCAACACTCAATATGGGCTTTCAACCCCGACTTCGAGGCTCCCCAACACTTGGCTCGGGCACGCAACCCCAGGTCTCATCAAGGTCAGTCCCCGATGATTTCAAAAATAAGTTTTATACTTTATTAATTTACAGGGGTGTTACAGGATATGTCAATGATAGGCTCGAGTGGAGGCGAAGGTGGAGGTGTAGGTGGGGGTAAAGGCGAAGGTATGATTTGCTTAGGCTCGGCCAGGGATGGTGGCGGAGAAGGTGAAGGCGGTAAAGGCGGGTGAGACGAAGGCGGTGGTGATGGTGATGGGTTAGATGATGAGGATGATAATGAGGGTGGTGGAGATGGAGATGGTGGAGAGGGTGAAGGCAAAATTGAAGGCTGTGGGCCCCAACGTCAGCGTTTTGAGATGATACGCCAAGTGGCTTTGGGAGTGGAAGTGGCGGTAACGGGTTTGGAGGAAGGAGAGGTGGCACTAGCCTGAGCGGAGGCATGGGTTTCTGGAGGTTGTGGAGCTGGGGTAGGAGATGGAGATGGAGTGGGCAAAGATGATGGAGCTGATGCCATGTTAGATAAAGGATCACGGTGGTGCCCCGGGTCTTGTAGAGATGGAGACGGCTGCTTGGGCAGTGCTTCTTGCTGCTGCTTGCTGCGAAGATGTATAACAACTTTGTGAATAGCGGTCCAATCGATCCTCTTCTGATCTTCCAAGCTGTGAACAAACTCCTGGAACTTGGGGCAATTCTCGACCAAATGTCCTTGCTGGCGGTGAAATTCATAGAACTGAAGCATATTCCCAATCGCGGGTCGGCAAGGCACAATCGGAGGGAGTTACAATGCGTGAGTGGCCATCAAAGCCCTGAAAATATCAGTAAAGTACTTCGGCAACGGAGGAGGAGGAGCCTGCTTCGGGCAAGATGGATGTCGAAGGGTATGGGATGAAGTGGAAGGTTGTGGTGGTTGCATAAGCAAGAGTGCATGGCTAGTGGTGGAGGGACTAGGCAATGGCACAGAAGCGAGAATATAATGGATGACATCTACCTACTCGGGGTGTGGAATTCCTCTGATTGGAGGTGGAGACAGAGACGGGTATGTGGACGCAGGAGGCTGACTCATGGAAGGTTGATATGTAGAGGTTTGATATGCGAAGGTAGATGTGGCGTAAAGCTGACTCATGGAAGGTTGACTCATGGGAGCATAGGGTTGGCTTGTGGAGGGTAAAGGTTGATATGTGGAGGTGGAGGTAGATGTAGATGGTAGGGTGTGTGGAGATGTCGAAGGCGGAGAAGATTCGGGGTCAAGGGAATCTTGGATTTGTTGGCGAATGAAGCGGGCTCGACTATATAATTGTTTCCAGGAGATAATGTCATTAAGGGCCAAGATGAACCGATACTCGGGCATTGCGTTAGAAATCAACATCTTGATCAGCTCATGCTCCGGAATGTGTCCCGGGACTTACGCGGCGAGGCGGTGCCAGCGGCCGGCAAAGGTGCAGAAAATCTCTTTGGGCTTTATCTTCTCATGGGCCAAATCCACCATAGAGTACTTGGGCCAAACCTGATCTTGAAACTGCTGAATGAACTGGTCTTGAACTGCATGGAAGTTCGCAATCTGCTCTTACGTTAAGGAGAAGAACCAATCCCGAGCTGGACCTTCCAATGATAGACC
Organism: Amorphophallus titanum; assembly: GCA_024336825.1. Taxonomy (NCBI): domain Eukaryota; kingdom Viridiplantae; phylum Streptophyta; class Magnoliopsida; order Alismatales; family Araceae; genus Amorphophallus; species Amorphophallus titanum. The sequence continues at coordinate 12,098,909 of JANBPO010001714.1, forward strand.
GAATAGATAAGCCATCAAGCGCTGGTCATGTTGAAACTAGGCCAACTCATAGAGGAACTCCTTTAAGTGCACATAAGGGTCACCAACTCCACTATAACAGTGATATGTGGGAATTTGTGATGGATACGGAAGCCAAATATTTTGAAAGGCAAACGGGACACTCAAGGAGGATTTGGGATCGATCCGACATTGTAGTTTATCAAGCTGGCATTGGGCTTGAGCAATCATCTCCGGGATAGGGAGAGATCGAGAATAGTGTAGGCCAGCCTGAGCAAGAGGTTACGAATTTGGGCCACGATGGTGATGATGGGCCGGATGCAAGGATCCGGGCTGAGAAGAAGTGAAGCCCATTCTAGGAGTGGAAGGATATGAAGGCCTAGAAGAAGCATAGGCATGTGGACCCATTGGACCGGCAGCATAAGCGGGAGGAGGCCCATGAAGATAAGAAGGCCCATCATGAAGGGAAGGCCCATTAAAATAAGATGAGAAGAAGGGGGAAAATTTGGCTCTTATCATCGCCTCCCACTCCCTCTCTCATTTACATCGAAGCAAGGAGAGAATCGGCGAGGAACACGGTGGTTACCCACCTACGAAAACACGGGAGAACCCTTCTTCTCCGGCACCGGAGAACTGGTACGCAGCAGAGGGAGACTGCGACAGTGAAGACACTCTCGGGGGAAGAACTTGCTCAGGAAGAAACCCTCAGACTCTCTTATGATTGGCCCCTCGATTCTTTTCTCTATCTCGCAACTCCCTCTCTGGGTTCTCTCTAATTCTCTAATTCTCTGCGCCCTAATTCTCTATTCTCTCTCTCTTTTCCCATGAACGAACAAAGTCTTTTATAGGCCCAAGCTTCCCGACGCCCTGGAGGGGTGCGCCGGGAAGGGTGGCGCCGGGGAATAGCCTCTGGCCTAGGTCTTTTACATGTCGGTGAAGATGGCACCATTTTAAGGGACGCGCCAGTGAACGGGGTGCCGTATTAGCTCCGTTTGGTTACCGAGGGCTAGCCGATGAGTCCGGTGATGATTCCAGAGGCCACCGTTGATGATTCTTTTTGCCGTGGTTCTTGAAAAACCTTGATGGGGCATTGACGCATCTCTCGGCACGACGCACGGCCTTAGTCAAAACTCCGTGTGTATTTGGCTCGAGCATGTGGGTTTTTTGCTGACACGGCCTTCGGCCTTATGATTTGTGCTTCCAGCTCGGCCCGACTCGTGCTCGAGGTGGGATGGCATGACATCCGGAATAATTCCACCCTGCCTGGATGATCATTCGGCCACTGACGGACCCACTATGGCAAGAAGCCGAACCCGTGCCGGGTGATTGGGGCCTTCTACTGACAAAGCCTTCAGTTTCTTGTTATGAAGAGCCGATGGCGTTCTTCCTCCTCAGGAGAGTCTTCATTCAGGTGGTGAGCCACCAGGTAGACCGTCGTCCTTGGTTGGGCGATGGGTGTGGGGTAGCAGCACGACTGAGTCGATGCCGGATCATTGGGTAGGCTTGGTCGCACTGTCGGTTAGTTATGGATTCATCTCGATTCTCCTAAGGTGAAGTCCCCGGTGTTCATTCCAGGTGACTTGAGGCTCTGGCAGCTTGAGAAATCTTCAGTAGGTTGATCTTCATCAGCTTTTGTACTTCAGTGGGCTGTGTCATTCGTCTTCGTGGCTTGATCACCGTCCATCATATTTTGAGTGCCAACAGCATCCCACGGCACACCCAAGCGTCCTCTTCACCGGCACCACTGGCAAAATAGAGATGGCACCCATCCCCTACAAATCCTTGGTGCGTAGCGAGTGTGCTGAGGTGTCGAATGGAGGAAGCAGCATGCTGGCTACCCCCTGCCACTGAGGACGACCGAAGTCAAATCCCCATTAATGGCACCACATTCCCGCCTCCGTCATCTCGCGCTCGAAAGCCCCTGCCGTTGGAGCATAAGACACCCCTCTTCCCCGGCGAACGAAGACACACAGGAGGCAGACACACACAGACGGACAGAAAGAGGAGATGGATTCATAGTCACAGACACGGGAAGGCCACCTACCAGAGCCACCTCCAGATGAGAAGAAGAAGAAGGAGAAGAGAGCTCCGCCGTGGGGTTCCCCTCTAACGACCACCACCAGAGATAGAGTAAGAGAGAGGGAGAGAGGGAGTGCGAGTATGTAACGTGGGAGAGAGAAGTGCACGGAGCCACGGCCCCTGCTCAACCTTGACTCCCCATTCTTTTCTTTCTTCCTTACTTCTTCCCCATTCCCATCGCTTATATCCTCTATCCCGATGCTTTGCAATGTACGTGGTTGATCATGGCCTTTACTTTCCATGAATGAAAAAACCCCTTTTGGGATCCTTCACTGTCTCTATTTGTTTAGGGTTCTTGCGTGGGTTTGATCATGCGTTGCTTTCCCCCCTGGGGCATTTGAGTCTCCCTGCAGAGCCATGGACCTCCATTCACATCCCCCTTGCATCCCTGGATGCCCACATCCAATAGCCTCCTTGGCCTCTTTTCTTCCCCCGTGGCTTTGTTTCCCCTGCGCTTCGGCGTGAATGGGGCGTGGAATGGGCCGATTCGGCCATTCCACAGTTTTAGTCATTGGATTTGTGTAACGATCACTCCAGAGACCGTCACACTGTGTGGCGGTCCCTCGATAGATCGTTACGTCTGTAGGTCATTTCACGTTCTTCGAGGTTGGGGTCGTGTGACGAGCAAGTACTAGACTGTCACATGACTGTAACGCGCCTATGGTGGTGCGTTACGCCCTTGGTGTGACAGACCAGTATAGGACCGTCACATGCCTATAACGCGCTTGGCTTGGTGTGTTATGTGCTGTGATTTTTGAGGCCTACTACTGTGTCAGACCCTCGACGACCATGCTTCCTCAATGACCGGGTCAGTCAGTTCATTTAACCAGTCTGTCCCTATGCGTTATAGTTTAGGTAATGAACCAGTGTGAGACCGTTATATCGTGCTTGACTGGCATTTGTCTGGCTATGGTGGTTGGTGTAACGCGCCAACCCCCATGCGCCATGTGGCTGTGGCAGACTCAGCCTGGTCTGTTATATGCCTCTTATTCATGTTAGTGTTTTGGGTCTGTTGGCTTTAACGCACCTGTCCTGGTGCATTAGGTGGGTGTAATGCACGTATATAGGTCCGTTACATGCCCTTTTATTTGAGTTCTGGTTCGTTGGCCATAACGCCCCAGTCCTGGTGCATTATGCTGATGTGGCACGCCTGTCTTGGTGCGTTACATGGTCTGCATTGGATTTTTGGTCTGCTTGCCCTAACACCCCTGTGCTGGTGCGTTATAGCAGTGTAGCGCCCCTATAGAGGTGCGTTACAGTCCTGTTGTGGCCGTGATGGCCATTGTTCAGTTCTATGTCCGTTCTATATGTCTGTATATCTTAGGTTTGTGTTTTAGGGCGGTGTCTGTGTGTCGGTGGTTTCTGGATCAATCAGTTTAGGTGATTGAGTGTGGTCTTTTCTTTGACTACGACAGTACCCAAATGACACAATCTAGAACTGCCAGTGTCATTGTCTCTGGTCTTGCAACGGCTTTCCTTAACTGTCGGGTTCACCTAGCGGTTGAGTGATAGATCGCTCTGCCCAGAGTGTAGTCGTTGTCGACCACTTTGATTTCTGCTTGTCTTGGCTTGATCTCGTGGTTTACCGGTGACCCATGGGTGTCTGTTGACATCCTAAGAGGGCAGTGACCATGATGGGACAGCCAGGAGTGCTTGTGCATACAGTGTGTGTGTGTGTGTGTGTCTGTGTGTGTGTCTATGTGTATGTGTCGTGTCAGGTTCTGGTCAACCCGGTGAGACCAAGGGTTGACAGGCGGCCTTGTCTATGTCTCGACGGTTCCGTCCAGCTCAAGACAGTGTTCTGGATGCCTTGGGGTACTATTCTACCTCGGTTTATGTATCCAGGTGTGCTGAGGGTCCTCGGTGTTCCCTTGGGTCTCCGTGAGTCATTTCTCACAGAGCGTCGTTTCCTCTGACATAGGAGTAGACTGATTGGCGGCATGTTCCACTGTCTGTCACGATCTTGCCTCCAAGTCGTCTGACTCAAGGATCATTATGTGAGTAGGTCTAGTTGCCTTGTCCGGATTCTATCGACAGCAGTTGTACTACCATTGGTGTTTCGGAGTACGTGCGACAGTGCTCTTTTACATGTCTGTACTTCCGCACTCATGCTTTGAGTCTCTGTGTCTCGTAAGTCTTCACTAGTTGTCGCCTTACAGCACGCTTCGGCATGACGGCTCTTGTAGCGGGGCACTTTCCAAATATGCGATTTTTAAGCTAGTTTCCATGGGCTCCCGATTTGGCAGTACTGTTGCCCTTGACCGCAGCGTCCGGGGAGGGAGAAAACTAGCTAGAGGCATGGCTTAGTGGTCTACGGCTAGTGTATGCATACGTGGTTAGGGGCTTTGGACTCACGTCGACGGGCGTCACCTTGACTAGTTCTCGATACGATAGACCATGGCTGTTGCCGTTGGGAGCATCAACGTTAAGACTTCCTTTCAAAAGTTAAATGTCAACACAATACATGTCCGGACTCATTCTTTGGTAGTCTATGTGGACCATGTGAAATTACTTTCCACAGATCTGGATCAACAGATTTAACAAATGCACGTAAAGTATTAAGCCACAAATCAAAATTAGTACCATCAAAGATGGGTGGATGACTCATAATGAGGATTCAGAAGTGTTCAAACAAAAGCAATGAGCAGCAAGCAGAATCAGCACCAAGGAGCACTAGGATCACAGCAGATCGTTGGATCTGTAGAACCAGTAACCCGCTCTGATACCAATTGATGAGAACGAAATGATGGATTCAGAGGGGGGGTGAATGAATCTCCCCTATAAAATGCCTAATTAAAACCTTATAACTAGAATCCAGATGTAGAATCAAGACAGTTAAGCTCTGTAGAATGTGAATGTCAATGAAGCACTTGAACAACTAGTTGGACTACTAGAAGCCAAGCTCCTAATTAGGTCAAGCCCGTAGATAAAACTAAGGCCAATATGTGTGTGCCTGAAATCTATTAAGTTAGAACTATGGATGGATCGCTCCTAAGCATTCATCTAGCACTGAAGACACAAGGAAACAAACCACTGCACAATAACTTTCAAGGTGGTTCGGTCCTCCAAACCTACATCCACCCCACACTCAAACTAGAGTGTGAATTCCGCTGCCACACAGCTTGAATATCGCTGGGCAGCACAGCTTGCCTATAGCCGCTACCTAACAGCTTGACCAGAGGAACACACTCCCCTCTTCCTCCAACTCGGAGGGAACACTACTGACAACCCGTCACTAGCAACCAGAGACACCAAGTCTCCCTTCCTCCAGACTAGAGGGAACCCCAAGTGACACCAAGTCACCTGTAAACCCGGAGAACAAATCTCCCTTCCTCCAGACTGGAGGGAACCCCAGGTGACACCAAGTCACCTACAAACCCAGAGAATAAATCTCCCTTCTCCTGAGACCACAGGAGGAACCTGACCTCAAGACCAGAGGATCGGAAGAACAAGATGGAAAGATGAAAAGGACTAAACAGAAAGACAAAAGAAAACCAAACGGGATATAGCCCCAATGGGTAGATCTGGATTGGAATTGTTCCAAAATCCAGTTAGAGTAGATCTTCAATCAGCTCCACGATTTCTTCTTCTTCCTTCTTCTTTTTGCTGACAGTTTGCTGCTCTCACAGATTTCTTCTCTCTTCACTGCTACACTCCCCCTTTCTCTTTTCTCTCAAAACTATCTTTCTCTTCTCTTCTTTTTCTTCTCTGTTTCTCTCTTAATCTAGATTCTTAGTCTTCTGTTCCTCTCTTTTCTTCTTCGTACGAGCTCCCTCTTTATATATGAGTTTGCTGAGGAATTGGAGTGTGGAAAACATGCTTCCCGCCAAGAGAATTATCTAGAGCATCTGTCCTTTTTTGCCACGTGTCAGCATCCTCTGCCCTTTATCTCCTGGGAACACGTGCCCTTCCTTAGCTTTCTCGAACATCACTTCTGTTAGACAGGAAGTCCCTGTCATTATAACAAAGGAACAAGACAGCATAAGTAAAGTTGCACGGACTTGTTTATACATGAAGGGAAGCAAGCACTGTTCATGCACGGACTTGGGTTAAGGGACATGCACGAGCTTTGGCGTTCAAAACAAAGGAAGTGCTCGGACTTCATATGCATAATGGAAAACTGCACGGACTTCATAAAACACATGCACGGGCTTTATTTCTTGTTAACACAAAATGCGCACAGAGTTGAAACATGCACGGACTTAGTTTCCTAAAAAGTGCACGGACTTTGTTTTCTTGGAAGCCTGAAGTGTCCACGGACCTTATATGTGTGAGACAAAAAGTCTGCACGGACTTGACTCAACAAAATGCAACCGGGCACTATTCATGCACAGACTTGGAGGATACACGAGACATAACATGCAGACCTTATATATATGCACGGACTCAGTTGGAAATGCAAAATGTGCATGGACTTTGACGTGCTTGGACTTGGTGTGAACAAAGTAAACCTGCACGAACTTGATAAAAAGTGCACGGACTTTGACGTGCTCGGACTTGGTGTGAACAAAGTAAACCTGCACGGACTTGATGAAATGTGCATGGGCATGCACGAACTTTACATAAACGTGCACGGACTTTGCATAAACTAAACCTGCACGGACTTAACAAAATGTGCACGGACATGCACGGACTTCATATAAATGTGCACGGACTTTGCAAAGCTAAACCTTCATGGACTTATGTTCAGACCTAAGACATATATGCACGGGCTAACCAAGATATGCATGGACTCTGTTGCCAAACAGACGTGCACTATTCATGCACGGACTTGAACATGCTCGAACTTGGTTTAGTAAAATGTAGATAGACACTATTCATGCACAGACTCAATGACATGCACAGACTCATATGACTTGAACATGCTCGGACTTGGTTTACTATTCATGCACGGACTCATATGACTTGAACATGCTCAGACTTGGTTTACAATTCATGCAAGGTTTACTATTCATGCAAGGACTCAATGACATGCACAGACTCATATGACTTGAACATGCTCGAACTTAGACAAAACTTGCACGGACATGCGTGGACTTCATGCACGGTAGACCGTACATGCACAGACTTTATATAACTAAGACATGCAAAAGCTGTATGAACTTTATGCTGCCAAGAACCTGTATAGACTTTAACAACACTTAACATTATGCACGGACTTTGAAATGCAGATAAACGTGCATGGACTTGTGAAAGAAGTCCTGACAGCATGCATGGACTTGATATACGGAGATGAACATTATGCATGGACTTAGAATTACAGATAAATGTGTATGAACTAAACTGAAACCTGCACGGTTGCCAATCATTTGCCAATCATGAAAACCAATCAGCACAGGTCTGCTGCTGGTCCGAACAGAGGAGTGTTCCAACATTATCAAGTCCAAGATTGGGTGCCTAATGTATAATAGTGTAACTAATGGTTATATACCGGGATATATGTCATGTACTTATGACAATGACTCTGAGATAAGAAGAGAACTCTTAATCAGTGATAAATCCACAATGAACCATGATCCTCTTAACATTTGAAACATGTATTTAGTACAATAGTATATGAATTTGGCCATGAAATTAACTTATGTTAAAAATAAGTTCTTAGATGCATAAGGAACATGAAAACTACCAGAAATTCCACACATATATATATCCAAGTATATGAACAAAGCTAGTAACAGGGATAAAACTTAGATAACTTGGTTTATCGTACAAAGATTTGGGTGTTTCTACATTAGGTTTCGGGTTAACCAAAATACAGAACTCAGAGTTTGTAAACGGTCTAATGTACAGCCGTTTGTAGGGATAAGTAGTCTATCGTAGGTCCGCTTATGATTTTATAGAAGTCAATTTCACTGAAGACAAACGGTCAATATGTGGGCCTCTTACTTAGACCAGCGATCTATTGTTGGGCCGCGAGTCAACATCTGGCGGTCAAATATTAGGCCGCTTATGTTCGCCTAATAGAAAACTAACTAAAAACATGGTTCCAAGACACATCATGCTTGGAAATCAACATATTAAAACACTATACCATGATGGAACGAATATAGGCCAACAATATGCATGAGTTTCATGTATTATGATAAGAGAATTTCTTTTAATTTGTTTAGGGCTAAGATATATGCATGAGATGTATGCTAGATGTAAGTCCCAATTAAAACATGAAATTCTCAGTCTACAGTGCATGATACCTGGTACAATGAGAGGGCTTTTATTCCTAGAGTCATATTTTTATCGTTCATGAGATAACCTACCTCTGGTCTGCTTCCTAGGCTTGTAATTTCGGTCTGGAAGGAAGCCCTAATTCTGCACGTCCTGTGCAAAGATAGCAACTTCACGCCCTTGTATCTCCTGATTCCCTTGACCAACAGATGTGAAAGTCGGAGGGTAAGAAGAAGATACTAAAGGGAACAGAAAGTTCTAAAGGCACAACTCATAAATACCTCGTTCAGGTTCCCTAATCTCCTGATCTTCACTGATCCGTTGCATAAGTTCCTAGGTTGCTAGTGAAGAATCAACAACTTTGGGAGCCTCTAACTCCTTGTATGCTTGATCTGCTAGAACGAAATTTTTTGGGATGTTAGTCCTTAATCATAGGAATAAAAATCTCAAAACAACCAACCTGAAATAATGCTTCCTTATCTTAGTTCCACGCGAGCCAAAAGTAAGGGTCGTGCTAGGGAAAACTAGGGTCTATTTATAGGGTTCATAGATTTGATCGAACTTCGAGTCCTTATTAGGTCTCCAATTTCACCCTATTATCCTGTAGAGTCTTCTAACTAATAGATTGCATCAATCTCTAGAGATTTGGCCTAAAAAAAATGAAGTTTTTCACGCCATCTAATCACTTGCGATCGGACTCTAGTAAGCGGTCCAATATTGGGCTATTTACTGACTTTAGCGGTCTTACGAGAGACCGCATACGGTCATGGGCGTCGTATTTGAATTTAATCAAAACTCAATTTTCTATTTATCCCTTGATTTATCCTAAACAAGGGTATTTATCCCCTATATTCCGTAAATAGGTTAATTAAGCTTCTAGAATATGGGCCAAGCTTCATAGCTTGGTCCTTAAGTCCTTTAGGCTTTAGTACATAGGCTAAGTTAATTGGTTAATACCAAAATGGGGTGCCTTATGCTAGAAAGCAGGGGGTTGATAGGCCCAATTCCGCGAGGCTAGGGACAGTTTTTGAGCTTGGGGAGGGCAGAGTGTCTCAAGCCAAGAAAAAGGCTTTATGAACCCAGCCCAGTGGGGCAAAGGGTAGTTTTGGGGCTCGGCAAGGGCGGAATGCCTCGGGCCGAAGGAAAAGGGTTTCATGAACCCTGCCCAGTGGGACAAAGGCTATTTTCGAGCTCGGTAAGGGCGGAGCACCTCAGGCCAAGGAAAAGATTTTGTGGACCCAGTCCGATGGGACAGAAGGTAATTTTTGAGTTTGGCTAGGGCGGAGCACCTCCAGCTAAGGAAAAGATTTATAGACACAGCCCTGTGAGACTGATGGGTAAATTATTGAGTTTGACAAGGGCAGAGCACCTTATGCCAAGGAAAAGGAGATTTTATTGTGCCGACACTAGGCAAGGAGTCCAAACCAGCAGTGGTGGGAGAGTCTCGTAGGACAAATATGGTATTATCGTGGCTACATGCCGAAAGGCAATGAGAATGCATTGGCTGAGAGCATAGGTCCTAGATCAAGGGTGGAGGGTTAGTCTCGTTGGGACAAGTGGGGAGTACCTGATGTGATATGACCTAGGGATGAGTTGGGACCGACCAAATGACCCTCGGACCTAGATTTACAAGTAAATGCAATGGACCGACAACTTCACTCGAGCGGACTCACCCGCTAGTGCACGCTCGTGCCCATAGGCAACTCAGTGATGGTGGTGAGGGTCCAGGATGGGACCTCACTGCTCCGGGGGTTGGGTAGCTTGTGGTGGATCCCCTAAGGTCTGGGGATGCCCACTCTCACGGGCAGCCAGCATGTCGAGGGCGTGAGATGTATTGGCTCTCTCACAACTCACCCGCGATAGTCACTCCAATTTTAGCAATTCGTGATCGGGCACTCAACTCACCATCCGATGGCACTAGTGGCAATACTAAACTAGCTAAGGAAAGACCAGCAAGGGGGTGACCGAGGCTCACCTAATCGGTGTGAAGGCACTGATCCCGGCCGGAGATGAAGGCGAGTAAGGAAGCATGGGCTTACCCGCACGCTACGCTGAAGAAGCTTCAACCCGAAAATTCAATGTACACACACTAGACCCCTTGCAAGGGGGTTGGACTAGGGGTGGGGAATTATTTTACAACCAAAATGTACCTCCACACAGGGAGGGGCGGTCAACCGGCCAGGCGGGGTGGGGGAAAGCTAAGCTAGGAGCCAAAGGGGCGAACTCTGCCAGTTCTGCCCGCTTTTGGAACAGACTGACAGAGGGTCGAAGATGATGCCGCCACAGACTGCACCAAACTCAAATGAGGCTGAAACTGGTGCCGAAACTTCCTGGGTTGGCCCTGGGGGACGTATGAATTTTTGGAGAATTTCCTGATGTCAATGGTGGCTGGAACAGGGTCTGGACTAGGACCAGACTGCTCTGGCTCTGACTGTTCCTAGAGTGCTGCTTCAGAAAGACAAGGGCGCCACGAGCACTCCCGGGGTCCGTTTGATGCGAGACTGGAACCTCTGTGATCGTGGACAAGTCTTCTTTGAGCCGGGACCAACGACATTATCGGAGGAGGTTTGAGGAGACCACGAGGTCCAGAATAGTAGGAGGGGGTGGTCAGATCAGTTTCAGAAGACTCTAACCAGCGCACCCTGGGGAGAAATTTTGGAACTCTGGGCTCTAGGATCCAAAAAATGCTCTGCTTATTGGAGATGGCAGACGACGTGGAGGAGAAAGCTTCAGAAAAATGCTTCCCCAAGAAACTCAGAGCTCTGGCCGTGGGAGTCTCTGCAATCCGCTTCTGGTAGTCTGCCTGGGAGGGATTGCGCAGTCTGGCGAAGAAGGCTCCTCCGAACAGCCCCAAAGTCGAATGACGGTAAGACCGCCTCACCTACAAAGCAGCCTTGACGAGATTTCTAGCAATATAGGGCTTGCCACCAGGAGCTTCGTGTAGATGACAGAATAGTCTCTGCAACCAAAAGCTTCTCTGCTGCTTGTGAACTCTGTAACTCAGGTCCGCCCTCCTCAGCTCCGAGCGTCCACGGCACCCCGGCGTCGCCCCGTCGCCACTACGCCCTCCCGTGGATCGAGAAGACCACGCTGCTGCTCTCTGCAACCTACCTGCAGCAGAGGTCGATATTGTAGAGAGTACCCTGGCATCCACGGTGCAAACCAGCTGAAGCTTTCTTTGGTGGAGTGGCACGTTGTCAAGTCTGCTTCGTCCCAGAAGTGATCCCGCGGCGATCCAACCTCGGCACCTTTTGCACCGCCCGTTCTCGTGCAACTACGCCAAACTTGGGTCTGAACCTGAGGACCAACTGGTAGCAGCTCCACCGTCTGCCCATGTGCTATTCAGCTAGAACTCTCTTCACAAGAGTTCTTCTTCTCCAAAGCACCGACGCACCATAGGTGGTCCCGTATGGATTTGACATCATCTCCATCCAGGGCGGCCATTCTCCCTCAGTCGCGCCTGACCCATGGTCCCCTCTTCGCCCAGGATAGGCTGCTATCAAGTCAGCCACAACACCCCCTCTTCCTCTCCGTTTCGGGTCAGATGGTCTTCAGAAAAGTTGCAGCCCTCGATGATACAGAACTAGCGTAGGTGGTCTCATCCCGATCTGACATTGGCACTGGGAGTTCCCCCATAGCTACCTGCAACTGGTCTAACTATTTGTCCAGAAACCTGATGCTGGCCGTTCCTGTGACTACGTCCAGCGAGGTGATCAGACGGCTGCCATCTTCTGAGGGTTCATATACCTTCCAGTCAGCAACGTCCATGACTTGGTCCCGTCGTGATTGGAGTCCCACAGCGCCTGTACCGGCCAACGTACCACGACTGCGCCAATCTATCCTGCACGGCAGAACTGCACAGGCCCACAGCCGTGGCCGCCGTCTCCATCCAGTGACTGCGGCTCAGCGTCAGATCTTCAGGCATCCTTCGGTGTCCCTCGATCATCATCCAGGAGCTGGCAGCACCACGATCGGATGTCCGTGCTCGACGTACAGTCGATAGTTTGTTTCCCCTCCCCGCGATCCCCCCTCCTGCGTGAGGGTAGTGTGTGTAATTGGTCGGCCTCCCACTGACCCAACTCACGAGTTTTGACCACGTGGATGGCGTGTGGGCCAAAGCCCATCTTCCCCATCGTCAGAGTACACCCGAATTCTGAGTGCGCCACGTGTTTGTTGGCCGTGTCCAACCCGGCCTGTTCGGCCTTGCTTGCTGTCCATTAAGTCGTAGTTCCGACCGGGTCCCGTCCCGCGTCAGAAATCCAGTCCAAACCTAGAGAAAGAGAAAGGACTGTTTGAAAGTAGCCAGCCAGAGCATCTGACATTACTTCTTCGAAGCTACATTTTGCGTTGTTTTTAGTTTTCTTTCTTACTCTTTCCATCATTATTCTGATCCTAGATTTTTGTCTTGCATTTTTCTAAGTCCCCTCTGGTGTGGAGGAAGGGAGACATTGTCTCCGGTTGCAAGTGGCTTGGAAGGTCACTCGTGGAGTTCCCTCTGGTGTTGGGGAAGGGTGGATTTAGCCTCCGGTTCTGGATTTGCAGGTAGCAAGTCTAGGGTTTAGGTTCTGTTGGGTGCAGGACCTGGGTTGAGGGATTTGTCTCCCTCTGGGCAAGCTGTAAGGCAGCGTCCTTTCGCAGACTGAGTCTGCTTCTTTTCTAGCCTGAGCTAGTGAAATCCCCGCTCGGTGTGAACGAGGGGTGGACGTAGATTGTTGTTGGCAATCGAACCACCTAAAAACTCCTTGTCTCTCTGTGTGATTGTTGCTCTGTCCTCTGTGCGATTTCTGATTTACGTTTGGTTAAGCTTGTTGTTTACATTGCCTTCATTGACCCACCTCCTGCTCGCTCATTTGGCTCAGTATCACCGTTTGCTATCTAGGGCATTTATTTCATTAAGAGTGTGTTGTCTAATGAGAGTTAAGTGTTCTACGTCTCTACTCTCGCCTCGTCTACCGTGCTCTTTTGATTTAAGATTAAAGTTGGGGGGCTCAGGCCCCAGTACATCACACAACTAGCTCCACTAGATATAATTCAAGACCTTGCACTCCTGAATTAATGAGGGAGTCAATATTTGTATTGAAATCTGAAAAATTTAAGACCTTGCACTCCCTAATTAATGAGGGAGACAATATTTGAACTGAAGACCTTATAATTTTTCATGAGATGAATAGTCAACTGGACCATCCAATTGGTTCTATGTACTTACAATTGAGCTATGAAAAAGTAGCTTTGCATATGAAATCGAATTATAAGTTACTTTCTGAGGAGGGTAAATTCGGTTTGACCCAAGAACAGCCCAATAACGGCGGGCCCACACTAGGTTGCTCACGATGAGCACTCCCAAGGGGGGGACACATGTACGCAGCCCACCAAAGGGTGGTCCAGCCCAGGAGAGCATCGGATTCTACAATGCGTAAACTCTATGGCCCAAGCGCAGTTATCGCCATTGGACTCTTCGGCGATCGACCGTTGCCCCCATAACGTCGGCCTTGACCCCATAACGGGTGAGCATGTCCTATGAGCGCCATAAGACTCGCCCCGAGACCAGCCAACGCCGGGATAATCGCCCTCTAACGAGAAACTTTCGCCACTATATCGGAAAAATGTTACTCTACTACGGACGCCCTTCCCTATCAAGGGATGATGTCCCTCGCTCCAAGAGAACCCCATATAAAAGGGAGATCGATAGAGGAGAGGGGGCACGGTGGTTCATTCCACTATATTGCTACTCCAGAGGATAGATCTACTCAAGCAAAGAGAGAAGAGAGCCACGCCAGTCGACACTTAGAGAAAAGTTACTTCTCGGTGACCTTACCACCCAGCGAGCACTCACCGAGTGAGCGCTGGGACAGGCGAGCACTCGTCCGGAAGATCCCCACGGCTCCTCGACCTTCTACTACTACTTCTTTCCTTCTCTCTCATTTTCTCTCCTCTGCCTTTCATTAATACGTTACTAACTTAAACATCGGAGGATTGTCCCCTGGGGTAACACCCGGGACTCCTTCTGATGCCCTTACTTCCTGGTGTTTACGGGCCTCCACGGGCGCGAGATGATTTTCCCAACAAATAAATAGAGAAGGTGGTATGTGACATAAGAACCATTTTCCTGCCTCTACACTACTTGAGGTCGTCTGTGAAAAACTTGAGCAAAAAGCTATGGCTTCCCGTGGAAGCCTCCGCAATGCCAGCATCTGGGGTCGTAGATCCGACCAGGGGCCCAGCTCCCGCCGGGGGTCGCAAGAAGCTTCTTCTGCTCATCCCCAATAGGAGGTCACCCCAGGAGACCTAGACGAACTTCGTCAGCAGATCCGAGCCCGGAAAAAACTCTGCCAGGAGCTTCAGGACCACCGGGTCGAACCCCAGCGCGCCTTGCCCGAGCGACGGGAGGGCGAGGGGGGCCAGATTGGGGAGAACCCCCGCCAAGTGCGGGAGGCATCCCATGCATTGGCCGCGAGGACCCGACAATCCCATAGCGTGCCCGCACCAAGGGTGCGTAGCCCACTCCATTCCAACCCAGATATGGATTGCGGACTCTAACGTTTCGAAGAAATAGAAGACAAAGCTCGATACCTAGACGACGTCATCCTGGCTGCCAAGAATCGTGACCTGATCATCGATGACTTGGACTTCTATGCTCCCTTCTCCAGGGAAATCATGGAAGTCCCCATCCTTCCAAAGCTCCAACTGTCGTCATTCACCTCCTACGATGGCACCACCGACCCGACCGACCACATGCACAGCTTCGAGTCCCACCTAGTGTTGCACCGGGCCTCGGACACTGTGAAGTGCCTGGCGTTAGTGATGACCCTCTTGGAGAACGCCCGAGCTTGGTTCGAGCCCCTGCCGGTCGGGACTATTTTGTGGTGACCCGGGATCCGAGTACCGGAAAGAAACTGGCGCGACTCAAACCTCGGCCCGCCTCCCACGAGCCCGAAGACTCGGAAGGGAAAAGGGATGGTATGAGGCTGTGTAAGATGCTATAGTAACTGCAGAGATAGCACAATAATCAACTAAATAATAATACAAAAATTAAATAATTAAACTGCTACAAGGTCCAATACATCAAATAGATACGTCTTCTACTTTCAGATGATGATGCTGCCCTTTTAAATGAGGATAAATCCTTAGAATGATTTCCTTAGCTTGATTAATGGTTAAGATGATCATATCTGTTGAGGATAAAGAGAGCGAAGAAGGTTCAGATACAGTGGCTTCTTCGGTTAAAGACTCGTCAAGCTCTTCGTCAAATGAAGGCTGCTTGGAAGTAGATGGTTCATTTGCTTTGGACTTGGCCATTTGTATATAATACAGGTTTAGCAACGTATCATCGTCTTCTTGAGCAATTTCTATAGCAATTTCTGTAGCATCATCACTCGCTTCTGATTCTGTACTTGAGAATGCAAGAGTATATATCCTGTCCTTTTGCTATAAGGTAGAATTAAACTGTTCAGGGGTTTCTATGAGTTCCCATTCTGAATCAATTGTTTCATTTGTAAACATGGAGCGTATATATTTGGGGGCTTTGTTAGGACAATTCCGAGCAAAATGTCCTTGTTGTTTGCAGGTAAAACATTCATCAGATTTTGTAACCTTCTTACTAGTCATACGCCGTTTACGAAAAAAGTGATAAGGTTTAAACACCTTAGCAGTCGTTTTCCTAAATTTTGGCTTGGAATACCGATACCGCTTGGTAAATTTGTGGCATCTTCCTAGGCCCCCCGTTTTGCTGGGGAGGTTAAAAGATTCGGCTCCTTCTATTTGAGAACAAGCTCGTTGAGAAATAGAAGGGAAAGTTTTTTGTGCCTTCATATTGTAACACAGCTTCTTGATTTCCTGTCTCACGTATTGGATGATGTCTACAAAGAGTAAATTATCCAATAACACATTGCTAACATTTAGTTCTGCCAAAACTAAATTACTAATGGATTCAAGAAGGGAGGCTAAAAATTGAGCCTTGATAGTAGCAGAACGATGTTGGCCAAGCCTGTATGCCTCTTTGGTATAGCTATCAACATATGCTTCAAATTGATCTAAATCACGAAGTTTACGTTTAGCCAACATAAAATAATCTGTAGACTGTTGATGAGAACGAATGGGGTAAAATTCTCTAAGCAAAAGGTTTCCAAGATTGACTACCCCTTGAGATGTAATGTCTGTCTGATCAGCAGGACTTAAATAGTTCCACCAATGTTTAGCTTTGCCTGTGAGAGCTAAAGGTAATACCTCGAATAAATGATCATTAGAGGTTTTGCTAGCTTGCTGAGCCATATAAACCTTTTGTACCCATATTCACAGAATGTCTTCTATTTCATCCATGTAGGCAAAATCTATATTTAGGATAGGAATATCTATTCCTAACATAATTATGTGATCTGTAAACGTTTGATGTGTACCCATTTCTCTTTTTGGGAGTTTTGATTTCATCATCTTTAATCGATCTATTGAAGGATCTGCAGGTAGATGAATCTTCGTTTGGAATTCTCTAGTTTTGAAAGTGGAGAAATCAATAGCATGTTGTCAAAATAATTCTACATTAGACTGATGTACTTGCATAACTTGTTGTCTAACACCACCCTTTTGTAGCTTTAAATCATGAACCGCTGTATTAAGAACCTCCAAATTCTATAGAATATCAGTTAACTTCTTTTCAACCTTGCGCAAACTCTTTTCGGCAAAGGTTGTCCAATGAGCAATATAGTTGAGCTGGCGTATCTTTTCTTTCTGGAATTGAGGACTGTCGGCATTGTGAAGCAATAAATAGCTACAATCCGCACATAATTCGGACTTTTCTTTAAGCTGTTGTTCCAAAGTAGTAGTTTTATAGGCCATTTTGGGTGGCCATTCACAATTTTTCGGTGTGAGATAAAGAGGAGTAGATGAAGTTTCACCGGCTTTAGAGGTAGTCATCATTCGTATAGCAGTTGCATCTCGATTAGGAGATGTTGAGTTCAGTGCGCCCCCACGTTGTCTTTGACAATGGTTTTGATGATTCTAATATATTGTGTGTTTTATGCTTAATGACATTTTTCATGTTAAACATTCTAACATGATCATATCTTATCTTGTAGGTTGAAATGGGCATTCGTGAATAGAGCTTCGAAGCGAGATAGCCCTCTAGTTTCTCGATTCTATTCCTAAGGGCGTGGACGTCGCGGTGACCTCCTTCCAAGGCCTTCTTGTGCTGCTCCTCACTGCTTCGACACACCCCCAAAGCTTGCAGATATTCACCCTTTTGGGTCTTGATGGAGGCAAGCTCATTGGGGTCCCAAGTCTCAACGAATTCATGATGGTTCACGTATTTCAACAATAGTAGGACTCGTCATGACCAATCCCCCAGCAGGCAACCCAGCACTTGTAGTGCACCAGTTAGCTGCATCACTATCGCATACGCCCCTCGGTATGTAAGGGAGGGGTCGACAGGCATCATCGATCAAAGCGTCAGTAGCATCTGCCGAACCGGTGCATCCGAAGCGGCGTGGCCGATTGAAGGTACCGCCAGAGGATTGAACTCCACCGCGCTGTCCACGGTAGCCCATATCTCTGCATCCACCACGGTCGAAGAAGAGGGAAGTGCCATGGCCAAATCACTGAGCCCTCCTGCTTCAAAGGATAACTCCCAGCCGGCCACCGCCAGAGGAGCAGGTGAAACCATCGTCGGATCCCTTGACACCATTGCTTCACGGCCTGGCAAGATAGGGGTCTCGCTCTTGGTCGGGGGAGGGACGTCGAAGGAAATCGGACCAGACGTTATTGCCAGGAGACCCGCAGCCCCTTCTGCTTGCGCTTCCTCCTCCCCGAGAATGACGATGCTTGCCAGGATCCCCCGTAACAGCTGGGTCTCCTCTGGTGTCGAGAGCATCGGAAGAGGCGGAAGAGGAACCGTCAGCGCCAGGCTGGCCCCTGACTGCAGAAGTGACACCAGCAGCTCCACCTCTGGCCCCCAGAGTGATCTCAGCATGTCCACTCCCACGGGGCTGAGAAGCTCCCTCCGCTTGGGGATAGCCCTGCGAGCTCTGGCGATGCGTGCTTCTGGGAGCTCTGCCTCCTCCTGAATATACAAGACAGGGCTAGTCACCCATTACCTAAGGTGAATCGCCCAAAAGTCGTAATAAGACAAAGGGAGAGCTGAAAGGTCCCCATGCTCACCTCGGCCACCGGGACTATGCTGCCCTCGGGCGCGATCTCCCCCTCCTCCAGAGGCTCGTCCATCAACCGGGGGTGCTGGAAGTTTTTACAGCTGCCTCCCACCGCATAACTTCAAATAAAGACCCCAACTTGTCTGGGCCCGCGTGGACTCCCTCCGATCCACTGACCGATAGGCCTGGGGCGGCGACCTCTGCAACCTCCGGTGGGGGCAGCTCCTGAAAGTCAACAAGCAGCAGATACAAGATCAGTGGATGGTCACGGGGAGAAGCCCTAAGTGAATGGACTCACACTTACAGGGGGCGACTCAGGAGGTCCGGACTCCTCGGGCATGCCTTCCTCCGAAACCATCACGTCAGAGGAATAATCATAATCCACCTTCTCGCCTGACGAGGATGCGGTCTGAGCAGGCACTTCCCTCACCTGCGTGGGAGTCTCCCTTGTGGGGTCAATAGCCGGTGCTTCCTCACGCGGGCTTGGCAATGGGGAGGTCCCTGACCTTAGCCTCCTCCTCATGTAGACGCGCTCCTCTGGGCGAACTCCCAGGCGCACCTTCAGTTCAGTGACCGCGTCAGGGCCTACCAAACAAAATAAGATTCAGATCGAGTTGGAGCCAGAGAGTCCCCAAAAGATCAAGGAAGATATCTAGGGTGGTAGAGATGGTTACCCTCTCTGACGTCTACGATAGGAGGCGACTCGTGGCTGGCCTCCTTAGCAAGAGCTGCGGCCTCGGGAATTGCAGTCTCCTCCGCACCGGCTAAAAGGAAGAAATGCGTGTGTTATGCATGCATAGAGGCCCTACCCCAGGAGGTGGAAAAACCCTGAAGAATATCAGTGCCCCGGGAACCTCACCTATGGAGAGACCCGTTTCAGCCCGGGCCATAGCAAATTTCGCGAAAGAGGGGATGGAAGGCAGAGGAGGAGCTGAAGCGGTCAGAATGGCCTTCATCCTCCTTCGCTCCACCTCCTATTGCCCAGCCATTTTGGCAGCCGTCGATCTGAGACTTTGCGTGACTGTCGACATGTGCCGATAGTGTGCTGAAACCCCGGCTCTTCTTTTATTCACCTCTCGACATGGCCGATCATGGATATCTTCTGCCCGGGGGCTCCTTTAATGGGCAGCGGGCTGCCGAGTGAGGTCTCGTCTTGGCCGGATGAAGTATGAGTTTATTCGGCCTTCCCGCCTTCCACTCGCACGTAGGCGCGAGTGCCGCGGGTGCCGTGGGAGCCTTGTCGTCATTTTTTGACATCCACACTAGGTGCCTTCCGCGCTCCGGGCGTGACACCAGTCCGACAGAAAGTACAGTCTAAGGCAGAGAACATACCAAATACCAAGTGAACACTCAGCCCAGCGAACTGGCAACTAAAAATCACCACGTAACACTCTCAAACCTCGAGGAAGAACTGCAACACCTGAAAACCAGGGGTGAGTCTCCTATCACTGGCTCAATAGGGGTCCTGCGGAACCCCAACCAAAAACAACAGCAGTAGTCGAAAGCAGTAACTACAGTAAGAACAACAACAATAGTAGGAGTAGATACAACAACAACAGTAGAAAACACATTTGTACACGAATCCCCGAAACACGGCAGCCGATGAAACCATGGCTCCACATCTACTCCTACTGGAAAGGAAACCGATACCGCAATCCCACAGTCGGGGGACTACCAAATTCTGTACCACCCTAGACACGCTACTAGGAAAATGTCACGACACCTCCATCTCAAAGGCCTGTGCTTACACACAAAGGTCCACACTGAAACCACATGTAAAATCTCATCTCGTAGACAAGAAATGGGACCTCGAGTCACGACAAACTCACGTCACATGACAGGAGTACTTACCCACCAGAAGCAAGGCTGGATGCATCCACTGGCGACTTAGTCCGTAGCCTCAGGTGTCTCGCTGTGACTCCCCAGGTGGAGACTGAGACACCGTACAGTAACCAGGAACACAGAACAAGGACTAGTTGGGGTCATGCTCGTCAGCACGGGTCCGACACCCCCAGCCACATGTGCACACATAGACCATGTGCCCTAGGTCAGGCCCCCTAGCGAGTTCTTCCCCTGAAGCCTGGACTAAGGCTGCACATGGGGGCCCTATGGTAGCTAGCCTAACAACCATACCACTCGGGTCACGCTCTCCACCACTCCCAAGTGGGTCTGCACACGCGTGCATAGGAAAGTTACGACTAGTAGGGCCTCACTAAACGTGGACACTGAAAACCACGCACGCACCCATCAGGAGTAACATGTTGTAACAGGTGGCTCACGGCCACCAGACTCTAGATAGCCCACTAGACCTAATAACCTAACGGTCCTTGAGTCAAGAGGCTTGGGTCAAGACCGCTGCATGTGACGGCACAGTGCCGTCAATCTGGCCTAATCTCTAGGTCTGAAACCACAGTGACACGATTCTCAAGGCAGCTCACAAGCTGTCGAGTGGATCTCTCATCCACAGGACACACGAAAAACCTTCAGCCCAAGGCTAGTTAACTGGACTCACAATCCAAGGTCATACACGTGGCCCATTTGGAAACCACTTTTCGGAGAAACCCACATCGTACGGGGAAGACCCTCCGTACTCATGCCGACTTAGGGTGACTCATCCGAGCATACACAAAAACTCAGAATACACACGGAGTCACCCTGACCCCAAGTCTCATAGGCACGCTATTCGAGGTAACATGGTACCTTCGGACACCCCTAAAATACAAACACCAAACCCCTAGTGTCTAGGACATTCATGAGACCGAAGGTCAACCACTAGGTCACAATCGGGTCGATTGGGACCCATACAATGCGAACGGAACACAACAAGCACAAAAATCGAGTGGCGGTCTTCTTAGGGCCGTCACAGTGCCTAGCGGTCGCCTCCGGACTGCAAGGCATGGCCTAGCTGTCCAGCCAAGACTTCAAGGGCCGAAGACAAACCAAATCCCAAGCGGTCACTCCCGGACTACCAAGCATGGTGGTAGTTCTCCGCCTGACCGTGAGACGTAGCATAGCGGCCAGTCACAAGGCCGCTACATCTGCTTGACGGTCGTATGAGTTAGCACCAACTGGGTAGAGATCCCCTCTTGGCTAGTGAACTGAACAGCTATGGTGTGAGAAGAAATAACAGCATTAATGGTAAGACTCCCGGCGAGCAATGAGATTGCCACCGGCTTCGCTCGAGGAGAAACTGGCACCAAGGCCAGGGAACTTTTCCTAGCAACTGTCCTTTGAAACACAGGCTCATTATCCCCAAAATAGCCAGAGATCGGGACGTGGCCTAGCATGCGGCAGATGAAATCTTGAATCTTGAAATGTATAATCACCATCGGGCCATCCTGACTCGACTCATCGTCTCCCTAGGGACCAGACCCAAAGGGCACCAAAGGTAATGCACACCCGCTCCGTGGGGTGGAAGTAGGTGGAGAAGCGGCGGAGGTAAAAGGCTTGGAAGGCGTGGAGGCTTCAATGGGGATGGTGTGTTTAGCTAGAGGCAAACGTAAGGGTGGGGGTATGGCTTGCTCGGGCTCGAGCGACGGGGAAGGTGGAGGTGTAAGTGAGGGTATAGCCTACTCAGGCTTGGGCAATGATGGAGAAGGGGATGGCAAAGGCGGTGGAGATGGTGGAGGTGATGGAGGCACTGGTGGTGGAGATGGAGATGGTTGGGATGAAGAGGGAGGTGGAGAGGATGGTGATGCAAGCAATGGGGGGTAATGTTGGTGGTGGAGATGGTAGAGAGGGTGAAGAGGAAGTTGAAGGCCTTGGGGCCCAACGTCAGTGTATTGACACAACACGTCACACGGTGTTGGGAGTGGAAGTGGTGGTGGAGGTAATAGGAGTACTAGGCTGAGCAGAGACTTGGGTTTGTGGAGGTGATGGAGATGGTGTAGGAGGTGGCGAAGGTAACAAGGTAAGTGGAGATGGAGCCGGCAACAAGGTAGGCGATGGCCTAGGCAGGGAAGTGGGTAAGGAAGTAGATGATAGAGTAGATAATGGAGCGGGCGCTGCAGTAGATGCAGAATCACAGGGTTGCCCCTAGTCTTGTAGTGATGGAGACAGCTGCTTGGGCGGCGCTTCTTGCTGCTACTACTGCTGGCTGTGGAGATGTAGAGTAACTTTGTGAATGGCGGCCCAATCGATCCTCTTCTTATCCTCCAGATCATACAGATAATCCTAGAACTCAGGACAATCCTCAACTAAATGCCCCTGCTGTTGGTGATAATCACAGAATTGAAGCATATTCCAGGCCACGTATCAGCAATGCACAACTTGAGGGAGTGACAATGCATCAGTGGCCATCAAAGCCCAGACGATATCTATAAAAAACTCTGGCAACGAAGAACAAGGAGCCTGCTTCAGGCAAGGTGGATGCCGAGGGGTATGATACGGGGTAGGTTGTGGAGGTTGCATAGGCAAAGATGCATGGCTAGTGGAGGGACTAGGCAATGACATATGCAAAGCGGAGTGGGAAGGTATGTAGTGGATGGCATCTACCTACTTGGGGTGTGGAATTCCCCTGACTAGAGGTAGAGATGGATGTGGGTATGTGGAGGTGGAAGGCTGACTCGTGGAGGGTTGATATGTGGAGGTTTGATACGTAGATGTTTGATACGCGGAGGTGGATGTGGCGTAAGGCTTACTCATGGACGGTGCGATGTAAGTGGAAGGTTGACTCGTGGAGGGTGAAGGTTGATATGTGTAGGTAGATGTAGATGGTGGGGTGTATGGAGATGTAGCAGGTGGACAACTCTTGGGGTCAAGGGGATCGTGGAGTTGTTGGCGAATGAAGCAGCTCGGCTATAAAGTTGCTGCCAGGAGGTATTGTCATTAAGGGCTAAGATGAGCTGGTACTCGGGCGTTGCATTAGATATCAATATCTTGATTTGTTCCCCCTCCGGAATGTGCCTCGGGACTTGCATGGCGAGGCGATGCTAGCGGTCAGCAAAGGTTGAGAACTCCTCTTCGGGCTTCATCTTTTCATGGGCCAGATCCATTATAGAATACTTGGGCCCAACCTGGTCTTGAAACTGCTGAAGAAATTTCTCTTGTACGGCTTGAAAATTCACCACTTGGATCGAGGTAGGGGGATGGACTCCTTGCTTCGCTAGGATCATTTTGGTACCACATGCATGCCCATGCGTAGGCATTTTCATCATTTTCTATGCAAGGTGTACTTTTGAGATTTTTAGGCTAAATTACTTGTAAAATTCATTAAGGCTAGTGTATTTGCATTTTGATGCATGCTGTAGTTGTAGAAAAGTTATTATTTAGCTTTTCCTACCCCTTTTCTTTTGTTTCGCGCTGATCCAGCTTGACCGGAGGGGAGTTCGGTTCCGAACTCGTCCCTCTCATTTCCCAGTTGATATAACGTGCCTGCTAGAGGCCGTTATATGCTTAATGGACCCTTGGGGATGCGTTATGCAATACATGGCGTGACCACTCTTGGACCGTTATGTGATCGTGATTTTTATCGGTCTATAGGTTGTGGGGCATGACGAACTAGGGCCAGTCTGCCATGGCCAATATAACGCCCTTATCATAGTGCGTTATATGGTGTGTAAAACTGTAGATTTTTCTGAGTTTCATATGTTCAGGTGACTTTAACGGACCAATCCAGGTGCATTACAGTCTCATGGCGCACCAGTCGTGGCGCGTTATGATCTGTGTGGTTTCGACGGCTATTCAGGTGAGTATAATGCACTGGTGGAGGCGCATTATACTATGCATAACGCCCCAACGGTGGCACGTTATAGTCTGCATGTCTGAGTTTTAGTGATTGCACGAGTGAGCATAACGGCCTGGGGGAGGCGCGTTATAGTCGCATAACGCCCCGACCTTGGTCCGTTACACTCTGCTATTTTGGAAATGTTGGGAAAGCATGTTTAATTCCCGTTTAATGCATTCCATGCTACGTCTGTGTTATAATCGTGTTATTTTATGAATTATGGCTTGCTCCTAGAATCCTAATGGAGTGCTTGGACTTTCCATGTGATGAAACCACTAGACGTAGCCCTAGACTTCATGGATGGTCGACACACCTGGGAAAGGTGGAGGGGCAGTCCCGTCAAACGGTTTAAGCTAGTACCGTGGGCCCTCGGCTCGACCGTAGCGCTCTATGGGGAGGGAAATCTAGCTGGAGGCCTGGCCCTAGGTAGGGGTCGATGTGTGCACATATGGTCAGAGGTGAGAGCTGACACTGACGAGTGTTACTCTAACTAGTTCTCGGTTGGTACAGTTCGATTACGCCTCTCACTGGTCACGTTCAGAAATGGCGAGTTGCTTGAGCTGCAGTGTAAGTCGTCCAGAGGCGCATCTGGTCTCTCTCTTCTGGTGGAATTGCCTATTCTTTCTCCTGTCACTGGAGTGATCGAGTTTATTCTGTTGGTAGATGTAGTTTTTACCGCTAGTTCCCGTTGCTAGCTGTTGTTTCAGTTACTTGGTTATATTATTTATATTGGCATCTCGTTAGCCATTTTATTTACCTAGATATACTTTCCTACTCTAGTCTAGTAGCATGTTGATATTGTGCATTTGCTTATTTAATTGTTTAAATGCATGCTCTAATTACATTTTAATTGTTCTAGTTACATTTTAACTTCCTGCCTGCTTATTTAGTTTGTGGTAGGGATCCGCGTGACCCCTACTGAGTCTGGCTATGACTCACCCTTCCTTCTTACAGGTGAGCCATCTCAGTCATCCGCCAGTGGTTCTCGTGGTTTTGGACACCGCGCCTAGAGTGCCAGTAGTCAGTCTATTCTTTTTGGAGTTTTTGCCGGGGTATGCCCCGTGTAGTTGTAGCTTCGTCTTGTCTTTTCTTCTTTCTGTGGGACTTGTATAATTGTGGCTATTGTTGTAAATCTAGACTAGTTTATATATATACCACTCTGATATTTTAAATTACTTCCACCTTATTTTAATTTTTCGTTGCCAAAATTAACATTGCACGCCTGTGAATTCCAATTTCTAATGCAATCCCTCAACAAACCCCACTAACCCTTCGGGGGCCTCATCAGTCTCTTGGGTGGCGTCCTCAGTTCTTGGTAGCGGTAGTCCGATACTTGTATCGGGTTATCGGTACCCTGAGCTCTGGGTCGTTACAGTTGGTATCGAGGTTCTGTCTCGGACCCTCACCACCATCACCGGGTTGCCTACGGTGTGAGAGTACGCATAACGGGTGAGTCCGCTTGAGTGAAGTCACCGGTCTGCAGAATTGTGCTTGTTTGCTAGGTCCAAGGGTGCATTGGTCTTGTGACTATCACCCCAAGGTGGTGTCACATCACTCAGAATCCGTGAGTCCTCCTCCTCTATGACCAGTGGAACATAGCTCCGGAGAAACTCAAACAGGTGCCGATCTAGGGGGAACTCCAACGGATACCCTCCTCTCCTGTCATAGGTGTACATGCCGTTGGCCTCCTAAATCCTAACCACCTCCACGGTCCTGACTCTAGTGACTCTCTCACCAAGTGGACCCTCAGCCACTACTGTGTGTCCACTGTCCAGCTACTCTATGCTAGCCACGGTAACAACTGGCAGGCCCAGAGGAGGGAGCTGTCGATCAGTCCTCAGCACCCAGTGATCCTCCTCTTGGGCCATCCGCCTTGGGACTCGTCCATCTCTGCCAAAGCGCGTCATAGTTGCAAGACAAGGCGTAAAAAATTGGTCAAAACACTAGCAAATCACCAAGCACAACAATAGTAAAAGCATATGAAGTGTCAAAATAGAACTATAATAGCCCGAAACAGGAGTCTCACAGGCCGTACGCCCTCATCTCTACCTCCGACGCACGACCCGTGGGGGCCATTTGTTGTACCTGGGCTATTCCTTGGCAAAATCACAAGAAATAAGGGTTCGGGCATTTTATCGAACACCTTCCAGGCATGGGCCATCTGGAGCTCCCTACAGCCCCGCGGGTCCCTACAAGGGCCCTGACCAACTTGCCTCGACACACGGCAGCACCTACAATCATCTGGGATCAACTCCGGCCACTCACATACGGGTCTTGCTCGTATCCTGCATCGCCGCCAGGGCCAACCCGGGGGCGTCCCGACGGCGAGCCACGCCACGTGTCACTCAGCAAAAGGGGCCAAGGGCCTGCCCAGAGACACGTCTGCCAACCCTCCATGGTCAAAGGGAGACATAACTAAGTCAACCAAAGGCTTTGGAGGCCCGCTGCACACATATACGTCTCACACGGGTGTGTTTGGCATTCCGTCGAACACCTCGTTGGTGCGAATGTTCCAGCCCTTCGACACCAAACCACGGTCCGACCCGGGGTTCCAGCACCTTAACTGGGTCCTACAACGACCCCTCGACAAGTCAGCGACCCCGACACTCAGACACATGGCAACAAGCCGTTTAACCTTAGCACTCAGGCCAACCTGAGGCTACCCAGCCAACCCGTCATACAACGTGGTACACAGTCCGAGGCATAGCTCACAGCCATGAAATGCCTCCCCTTAGCTCTCGCGAGCTCCCGTCGTCAACCCAAGGGCCAGCATGCGGCCCCTCGGCCACCTACTCAAGCCGTTCGGCGATCCGGGGGTGTGTCGGGCATTTATCCGAACACCTTGCAGGCGGCTACGACAACTCAAAGAACGGCAGCCCCCACGGACCCATTCCAACTTCCCGGGATCCAAAGTCTGTCAAAGGACAACTCCAAATGATGCAAGAAGACCCTCGGGGGCCATCCCTCGGGGTTACGACCTCCCCCGGGGCCAGTTCGCCCCAGGGGCGGCCGCGCGCCCCAGGGAGGGTGAACCTCCTTGGGGGCCGCACCCTCCCTCCAGCCTGGAGGTCCCACGACCCCACTCAGTTCCGATTCATCCCATTTGTGGACCTACGACGCAGTTCGTGTACCGTACCAGTTCGAGGAATCAACACGCGGAAGCACGGAGCGATAGCACGATGGGTTCACTCTCTGGTCAATGCGCACAAGTCTCAGCTTCCACGGGCTCAGGGGGCAACATACATACAGACATATGGACATACAGACATACGGACAGGAGGATACTCAACTCTACTCAGCATCCGGCGACTCCAAGGCTTCGAGCGGGCTCTCCACAACGAGCCGAGGAGAATTGTGTGTGTGTGACTTGTCAGGCGGCTTAGCACGCCGAGGGTATGTCCCTTGCAATTCCCTCGCGTGTTAACTAGCCATAACGCACAAGTCCACGCCCGCCACATGTGAGACGCTACGACAAGGGTAGATACCCCCTCATGCCGGGGTCGCCCCTCACGTGCCCGTCAGCCATGGCCATGCGCACGTCATGACGTCTTGCTCCCTCTCAGTAACAAGGCTACATCGACCGCTCCACTCGAGCCGTGATCGACCCTCATTCAGATACCGGACCAATGTGTCCCCTCAGTCGCCCAGTCAGCCACAAGCCTCCGCTCGACACCGCGGTCAAGGCCTACGTCATGGGAGGAACTCTCTATGAAACACACATGTACTTATACGTCACACATCGACCCGAGGACCGACTAGCACGTCGAAATTGTCCCGAGGCAAGCCCCTGTTGTACCCGAGCCATTACGACCTGCCTGTAAAAATATATACATCTCAGTGTTACACCGCCAGTGGACGTATGCTCTCGTATCCATGTTCGGGCCTCCAGCCACCCTCTATGTCACCTAGCGTGAACCCCCGGCACCCTTCACCCTCGGCCAACACAACCCAGCGTAAGACAAACCTACAGCTATAAAGTACTCTCGGGTCTTCATCCCGGGCTTCAAGAATACAGACTCTGCTTTGGCATAGAACGAAGGTCTTCAGATTCAAACTGATGTAAATAAACACCGACTTCTTACGGTCAGTGGGGAAAGACATCTTGTACACGACTCCCCACGATCGCCTGTGCACTCGCACCCACGAAAC
This sequence comes from Amorphophallus titanum, assembly GCA_024336825.1. NCBI lineage: Eukaryota > Viridiplantae > Streptophyta > Magnoliopsida > Alismatales > Araceae > Amorphophallus > Amorphophallus titanum. Next base: position 12,127,157 of record JANBPO010001714.1, read on the forward strand.
CGTACTTCCCTCCATGTGTCGCTCATCCCCTGAGTCTACGTGCCACGCCCTAGCGGCGCATCCCCAGTTAAACGTTTGGTTCCACGGGTGATTGTCGAGAAATCGACTGGCACGCCCACATCCCAGCCACGTTTCCCGTTAACCCAAAAAACCTCCCGTGTCACTCGGTCTCCCCTCGATGCTCCATAAAAGGTGAGTGCACGATGTCGCCTTGAGACAGATCCGGTCATGAGAGGGGGTGCCCGAGGCCCATTAACCCCCTGCATCCCTCCCGTGGTTGTGTCCTACCCCTCACTCTGGTCACCGCACACACCGGCCCCGGTGGAACCCTCCCGGGGTGGAACAAAAAGGATGGCACGCCCGGTGGGACGTCTCCCACCTTCCTTCTTTTTACTGATGCAAAAGTCTGTGCCAGCCCTGAAGTTCGGGTGGCCTTTTCCTGTCCTTGCCGGAGGGGGTAGCAGAAGAGCACCTGTTCGTACTTCCCAGTAGCTTCCAGTTCGTCTCCTAGTTGCCAGACCGCGTTCGACGACCACACCCGGTCATCGCCTCTGCTCATCGAGGACTCCAGCAACTATGGCGGCCGTCACCTACGGTCCCATCATCATCGCCACCCATGCACGGGTGGGCTACTTGGCAGTGCCGATCACTTTCGGCAGCTTCACCCCAGTCGTCAGATCACTCTACTTCTTGGGTGTGGTCCCTGTGGCGGTTCCACCGCCACCTCCAGCTCCTATATCATCTGGTGCCACTAGGCCGCCGCGCTAGCTACCAGTCCCGACAGCTAGGCCAAGCGTCAGGCTTGGCTCTCCTGCCACCGATGCCCGTAGGGGTTCCAGACCAGGCCCAGCCAAAGCAAGCATTAGTCTCTGGGCCCAGTCTCGACCGGCTTCTGATGCAACCCTTGCGTCCAAGGTTCCGGTCTCCAGTCTTGCAGTTCGCTTGGGCCTCCAGCCCCGAGCCCCAGCCAAGCTGACTACCAGTGTAGGTCTCCACGCTACGGTGTTCGGCTCCTCAACACTCTGCTTGGGCCGTCAATCCTGAGCTTCCACCGAGCCAGCTACCCACATGGGCCTCCTAGCCCGGGGGCAGGGCTCCCCAGCACCCCATTCGGCCCCCCCGACTGGAACCGCAGAAGCGTAACCGCCTCGCCCGGGTCCCCAACCCCCAGCATGAGGCATCCTAGCATCCAGATCGGACGTACAACTCCGGGGTTTCCTGTGGACGACGTCTGTTACGAGTGGTCCACGTCAGGCATCGGATCTCTCGGCTCTACCTCGGGGGCATTCTTCCTGCAATCTGACAACACCGATCCCCAGCACAGGTCTACCTTTGTGGGACGCGGTGACCTCTATACGGACTGAGCGCCCTCTATCACGCCTTCCAATCCTGCCAGCTCCCAGTTCAGGCTCAAGGCCTTGGGTCACCAGCATCCTGGTACCCCCTGCAGTGACAACTTCAGGCATGGACATGTCACGGCGAGTGTCCACAACACTACTGCCGGCTTGGGCGAAAGCCTACACTTGAGCCACCCAGCCGCCGGCCATCACTACAGGCTTCGCATCTTGGGGGCCTGCCTCGGTAATCCCGATGAATGGCCCTGTGCCACCAGCACCCGCAGGCTGGGTTTTCTCGGCCTACCACCTTAGGGTGGAGTCATCTTCCACTCCCTAGAAGAAGCACTATCGTAGCCGTAAAGGCAAGGGACCCATTGCTACCACCAGTAACTCCGGCAAGGCCATTCTTGTCAGAGACTTACGAATTCGCCTGGATGGGGGTGAACCCATTATTCCTCCAGAACGGATTGTCCCTACAATCCCCATCACCAACCGCTTTAGCCTCCTGCGTCGAACACGAGAAGACAAGGCAAAACTTAACCGGGCCTTTTTTTAGCTAATTAGCTCAGCTCGGATATATAAGTTACTAGGGCAGGAGAGCGCTCACGCCTTCAGCAAAGGGGGGAGGGGTTCGCTCCACCGCAGCGTAACTATTCTCAGGATCAAACCTTGGATAGTGTAGGTCGAATGCTCAAGGGCGAAGGTATAGTGGTCACATAGGGCCAGAGAGTAAGGTCGGAAGGCCTATTAACAGGCTTCGCCATTGGCAACGAAGTTTCTAGGAGACCCAAAGTATGTTCATTCCTCGACAGGGGTGGAGGACCCGAGCGAGATAAGCTCATCATCTTCCACGAATAATGAGGGAAGTCAAGGGTAGGTTTGTTGGTTGATGCAGATGGAAGGTCTGGGCTGTGGGTTGACTTCACCGATGGTGACGAAAACTAGGGGTAGGGCTTATTCGTCGACATAGGTTAAATGTCGAAGTAAAGGCAGCTTGTTTGTTAACGAGGGCGAAAGGTCCAAGTTAAGAGAATACTGGCCGATCTTGCCGATGGTGACAAGGGTCAGGGGATGTTCGTTCATTAACGAGGACAAAAGGTCCAGGTTAAGGGAAGTGCTGACCTATCTTGCCGATGATGACAAGGGTCAGGCAATCTATAGAAATTGAATGACAAACGAGGATATGGCCTCATTGTTCCATCATTATTTTCATCATCATTTATTTTTTTATCATCATTTTTTAACATCACATTGCTGACTTAAGCCCCCTTTTGGGTTTTCGTCGAAGCCAGCCCCCTCTTACTTTTGTCCACGCGCTCTTTCGGGTTTTCACATGGCGGGGTACCCGATTTTACCTGCAGCGGCCTTTTGGGTTTTCACCGCAGCTGGGTTGTAGCCATTTTTGCCCTTACTCAGGGATATTTGAGTAAGTCCGGTGAGACACCTCTATTTTAAGCCTCTTTTTCATCATCATTTTTTTTTGCTTAATTCACGGGACGAAGTCGGGATAGACGAAGACTTGTTCGTTAGGAGCGGACGGGAAGTCCAGGCTAAGGGATGTTGACCAGTCTTGTCGATGGTGACAAGGGCCAAACACGAGTTTGTCTTGTTCGTCGACATTGGTTAAATGCCGAAGCAATGAAAGTTTATTCATTAACAAGGATGAAAGGTCGAAGTTAAGAGGTTGTTGACCGATCTTGCCGATGATGACAAGGGTCAAACATGAGTTTGTTCGTCGACATCGATTAAATGCCGAAGCAAAGGTATATTCATTAACGAGGATGAAAGGTCCAAGTTAAGGGAAATGTCGACCAGTCTTACCGATGATGACAAGGGTCGAACACTAGTTTGTTCATCGACATTGGTTAAATGCCGAAGCAAAGGTATATTCATCAACAAGGATGGAAGGTCCAAGTTGAGGGAGATGTTGACCGATCTTGCCGATGATGACAAGGGTCAAACACAAGTTTGTGTTGTGCCCCTTGGGCTTTGACGATGATGTGTTGTTGTGTTGTTTTGATGATAGTAACTTAATGAGTCACCACATTTGTTCCTTGAGATTGCTATGCGTGATTATCTTTGTACTTGGTATGCGTGGTATGCATGGTACACTGTTTGGCCTGTTGCATTAGGTCTGATGTCTGAGTATGTTCAGTGCATTTAGTTAAAGGCTCGTACAAATTTGTTGCTGCAAGTCTGTGCATAGTCAGTACATATAGGAGGTCTGTGTATGTTCATGTCCATGCACATTCTTAGCAAGGTCAGAGAATAGTTGGTGCACATGGTCAATGTGCTTGCATGGAGTCTGAGCATATAATTAATCTTGCATCATAAGGGCAGAGGCCCATTCTTCTCCCCCGACGATGTCAAACTCTGGAAGGCAAAACAAGCCAAGTTTGTCCATATTGGTCAGATTGACATCCTTGTACATCCTCACTTTTCCTATGCTTTAAATGCCCCTTATCTAGTCACTCTCTTGGATGTCCGGCATTTAGACTGGGAAAAGGCTGTGATCTGTCAGTTCTCTGGTATGCTAGATAAAGATGGTTTGTGTGTTATTCGTCCCAATTTCACCATTGCCGAATCTTCTAATACCTCGGCCGGGAGATACCTTGAGAAAAATATGGTCTCCAACTTGGAGTTCTAGATCCCTTCTTCTATTGTCAGCATATGACTTCTGCCTGGACTCTGCCATCTTGAGTCTTTCTCGAATGAGGCGTATCTTTTCGGTTGAATCCCTCACCATATCTGGGCCTAGAACTTATTTTTTGCCGACTTCATCCCAGCATATTGGAGATCGATAACTCCTGCCATAAAGTGTCTCGAAAGGTGCCATTTAGATACAAGCTTGATAGCTGTTGTTATATGCAAATTCGGCTAGGGGTAAGTGGTCATGCCAGCTTCCACTGAAATCTATAATACATGCCCTTAACATATCTTCAACAACTTGATTTGTCCTCTAGATCTGACCATCTGTCTGGGGATGGAAAGCAGTGATGAAGTTGAGTTTTATCCCCAGAGAGTGTTGTAGACCTTTCCAGAAATGGGAAGTAAAGCGTGGGTCTCGGTCAGATATGATCGACACAGGGACTCCATGCAATCTAACCATCTCCTTAATATACAAGGCAGCAAGGACATCAATTGACCATCAACTTTTGATAGGCAAGAAATGGGCCGATTTGGTTAGACGGTCGATGATTACCCAAATTCCATCATGTCCGCTCCTAGACTTGGGCAAGCCCATGATAAAGTCCATGCCGATGTCTACCCACTTCCACTTGGGAATATCCACCGGATGTAATTTTTTGGTAGGTTTCTGCTATTCCGCCTTCACTTGTTGGCATGTCAGGCAACGAGATATGAAGTCCGCTACCTCCCTTTTCATATTAGGCCACCAGAAAGTTATTTTCAAGTCTTGGTACATCTTAGTGGCTCCAGGGTGGATCATGTACCTCGATCGATGAGCTTCTTCAAGAACCTTCTTCTTCAACTCGGGACAGTCTGGTACACATGTCTGTTCATGGAATAGCAATCTACCATCGGGTGCCAGCTTGAAATCGAGTCTCTCGTCCAGCTTTTCCTTTATTTTCACTAGTGCAGGATCTTCTTCTTGTAGCTTCTTAATTTTAGGTAGCAAATCCAGATGTAGACTCATGTGGGATAGAGTAATACACCCATTCTTCTTGTCGGTGTTAATATTGAGTTTAGAGAATTCCTTCAACAACTTCCATTCTTGAATCATGCAATTTGCCATTAATGCTCTCGACTTTTGACTGAGGACATCTACTACGGAGTTACCCTTACCAGGATGGTATTGGATTGTGAAGTCGAAATCCTTGAGGTATTCAAGCAAACACCTTTGCCTCATGTTTTGTTCCTTCTGGAAAAATAGATACTTGAGGCTTTTGTGATCAGAGTACACAATGAATTATTCTCCGTAAAGATAGTGTCTCCAGATCTTTAAGGTGAATACTACCGCCGCCAGCTCTAAATCATGCACCGGGTAGTTCTCCTCGTGCTTCTTTAATTGTCGGGAAGAGTATGCAATGACTCTTTCATTTTACATCAATACACACCTGAGGCCAATACCAGAAGCATCGGTATATACCTCGTACTTCTCTCCTTCAATTGGTAATGATAAGATTGGAGCAGTGGTCAAGAGATCCTTCAAAGCTTGAAAACTCTTCTCACAGTCTTCATTCCACTCATAAGGCACTTCCTTGTGAGTCAACCGGGTGAGAGGAACATCAATTTTTGGGAAGTCCTTGATGAAACATCGCTAGTGACCAACTAGACCCAAGAAACTTTGAATCTCCGTTGCATTCATTGGTCATTCCCAATTCTTCACCTCTTCGACCTTCGAAGGATCAATATAAATCTCGTCCTTCGAGACTACATGGCCTAAGAAGGATACTTCCTCGAGCCAGAACTTGCACTTGCTAAATTTGGCATACAATTTATTTTCCCTCAATATTTACAATGCCTTCTTCAGATGTACTTCATGATCTTCTTTGGTCTTCGAATAGATCAAAATATCATCAATAAAGACCACAATAAATTGGTCTAAGTAGGGCCTAAAGATGCTGTTCATTAACTACATAAAAGCTGCAGGGGCATTCATCTTCTTCCACTGCCACCTAGGCAAACTCAGCAGTAGAGCCATCGACCAAGTTGTAGTGACGACCACAGTGCCCCTGAGGGCCACCTAGTGACAAGGCCTTCATCATAGGATTCTACTCCAAGCCAAATTTCCAACAAGTGATCGTGCACCCCCATCCGAGGTCAGAGTTGGTTGTAGACTTGTTCCAGTCAAGCTGTGTAAATCAGCACCGGCTGTAGATAGAGGCGAGTTATAGAAGCCCTCCCGCCTTCTTCCTCAGGAGTCTGGTCCTGATGTTTGGTCGGGGTGTTCCCCTGAGAGTCCTCTTTTGCCTCCAAGAAGAAGGACTCCATTCGGACATCGAAGCACCCCTATCCGGCCTCTTTCCCTGGCGTGCACATGCAGCTCGCCCTAACCCCAGGAGTTCTGCACCAGTTAGATTGTAGGTGCCACCATTTCATCCTCCAGCGTCTCCAGCTCATCACCTTCGGTGTAGGTGGACCCTGGATCCCCCTCTTCGACTCAGCACTGGTCTCATCTCATTCCGGCACCAAGGTTGAGAGGACCGACCCCAACAAGGCTCCCCTATCCTGTCAGCGACCCAGGTTGCGCAACCTTGCGAGAACGGATGGCACAGGCGCTCCTCACCTCAGATTGTTATCATTCCAAATCAGGATCATTCCCAAGGCATTCTTCTTCCCATCAACTTTGGCCCCGACCCAATCCAGCATTAGACCAGTAATATATTGCCCGAGTAAGTTGACTCCATTTCTTGTTCCTCCACTCAGTCCAACCCGATCGGCATTCGGAAGCTGCCACAGAGTTGTATGGGCGAGTTCGATGAATGTTTTTGGTGGAGGCACACTAGACTCATCATTCTTTCAGTCAGAAGTGGTCTCACCTTGATCCAACATCCCAGTCAAGAGTATTGCTCTGAAAAATAGCCCTATGGTCAACAGAAGGTGTAGTCTACGTAGTCCCACGGGATTTAGCGTCCCCGGCTCGTCCGTGCTCTGATCGGGGTGATTCTTCTTCCTGGTGTCCCACAAGTTGAGCAGAAATCTAGTGGTGCTGACCCCAGCTACATTGGCCATCGTAGCGGGAAGTACCATCCTTGACAAGTCGCAGCTACCCAGTAGAGCAGACAGAGTGCCTGGCAGTGCAGACTGAAGATCCGATTACACCCTCACGTCTGATTCCCTTCCCCTCCTGGCCGACTGAACGCCCCTCCCTGTGTGGAGGTAAATTTTGGTTGTAAACTTAATTTCCCCACCCCTAAGTCAACCCTCCTGCGAGAGGCGTAGTCTTGTATTAAAATTATCGTAGGTCAAGTGGCATCGGCACAGCATGCGAGTTGTGTTCCCATGCTTCCCCACTTGACTTCGTCTTCCATCGAAATCTGTGTCTTCACACCGATTAGGTGAGCGTATGGTTTCCCCCCTACTAGTTGACTTTTGGTTGTCTAGTATCGCATCTTAATGCCTGTCGGACGGTGAGGTGAGCGCCCGCTCCATATTCAACTTATTGTGTGCCCACCATGGAGTGAGAGGTGAGAGCCACCCCACACCCATGCCTACAACGTGCCAGTCGCCCACAAGTTGGGAATCCCAACCCCTTAGGGGTACAACCCAAGCAAAGCCACGTCCCCCAGGAACGTCAAGCTCCAACCCTGGACCCTCCCCATGATCCCCGATTTGTCCGTAGGGGATAGTGTGCGCTACGCGAGTGAGCCCATCGATGTGAGTCCGATCAGCCATCTGTGTATGGTTGCGGGTCTAGGTCCTGGGTGCATCAAGTCATCCCCGCATCACCCTTGGCCGTGCCACATCAGAGACGCTTACTTTTGCATCTAGATATCTGTTTGATGATGTGGAGACATGGTTTAATAGACCCAGAAGGAATGACGATGCCTATGGAAATGACTATGATGATGATGGATGTGCCATTTTCTTAGATGTAGGCCGTCCATTAGGTGCAGGGATTCATGTTAACCTTGAGAAGGAAGATCAATGTCAGGCACACTGCTATGTTTTATTCAATTATGATGCATTAGGGGGTATGTCTGGTGTAGTTATACTTTTCTTTCTCTACTGTACTAGTTGTGGACTACTTTAGTATTATGACTTTGTTGTTACATTGTGGACCATGTAATTTACTTAATATTAATTCCTTTTCCTACTTATTCATATAAATTGTGTAGTTCTGTAATTATTTTAGATTCTCGTGTACTTTCACACCATCCATTTAACCCTTCCGAGTCTTCGGACTCGTGGGTGGCGATTCTAGATTCGGATTATCGGGACTTTCTCGGTATTCGGATCCCGGGTCGTTACAGTTGGTATCAGAGCCAGATTGTGGGAATACATAAGAATCATAAATAATTACAGTGGTCCACTAGTCCATAAGAATGATGTACAGTCGACACTGGCTTAGGACACCGTATGTTTCATTGACTTCGTCGTTTTTCGTGACTTCTGTCTTTTGCATCAGGGCGAGTATGACGCCGAGGCGGAGGACTCGCTCCCAGCAGGGACAATCGACAGAGATTCAGGATGAGCAGGAGGAGCAGAGCAGAGTGCCACCAGTTTCCACTGAGGCAGGGGATGCAACGAGGGTTCCCGGGGCAGAAGATTTTATTCGGGGCATGTTTCAGTTCATGACTCAGCAGATCGACGGAGATGCTGGTGAGGGCTCGTCGTCCAAGGGTGGGCCTGGTTGTGTAGTGAGGGACTTTTTACAGTTCCATCCACCCTACTATGGCAGTCAGCCAGACCCATATATGGCTGGAGATTGGCTTGATGAGATGGAGAGAGTGTTCAGTTCTATGAACTGCTCCGAGGAGGACAATGTGATGTTGGCTTGCAACCAATTGCAGGGTACGGCTCGAGCTTGGTGGTCTTCGGAGTGGAAGATGTCCTTTCAGTCTCGTTCACTCCAGCAGATTACGTGGAAGGACTTCGTCAAGGTCTTCGAGCGTGCTTACTGCCTATCCTATGTCAGTACGTAGAAGATGCGTCAGTTTCTGGAGCTGGTTCAGGGCGACATATCAGTGTTGCAGTATAGGGCTCGATTTGTGGAGTTGGGACATTATGCTCCCCATATCATGGAGAATGAGGAGCTGAAGACCGAGCAGTTCATCCAGGGTTTGAGGCAGGAGCTGAGGCCCCTTTTGATAGCGAATGCTGCCACTGATTTGGAGACGACTTCCCGTGTAGCGGCGTCATTGGAGCTGGATATGCAGAGGACCCGAGGACAGGTTGGCCAGGGGCAGTCCCAGTCAGGCCGCAGCCAGTAGCTAGCTACCCAGCAGCAGAGCACCTTTCAGTACTCTACGGGTAGTTCGGGAGCTTCGGCACTAGTGGCGTCAGTGATAGGATCTACGTCTTTTGGCTCCAAGATCAAGAAATTCTTCAAGAATGGTTTTGTTAAGAAGCGCAAGGAGGGCAGAGATCAGAGGCAGACATCTGTGGGTAGTGTTCAGCAGTCGATGCCTTATCAGCATCAGGGATCCGTTGGTGGTTCTCGAGGGTCATGTCCCCGGTGTGGCAAATCGCATCCAGACAGACAATGCACGACACCAGTGATTTATTTCAGATGTGACCAGACAGGGCATATGGTGTGTGACTGTCCTTAGAGGTCACGTCAGACAGCCCAGTACCCTCAACAGCTACAGCAGTCTCAACAGCAGGGGTAGTATCCGCCATTATCACGGTCAGCGAGTGTGGGCAGGCAGAGGTCTCGAGGCAAGATCACACACATGACCAGGGCAAAGGCAGAGTCGTCGTAGCTTGTGGAAGGTACTATCATGATTTTGGGTTGCGTAACTCGAGTTTTGTTCGATTCTAGCGCGTCACATTCATTTATATCAGAGGATTTTGCGCTGAGTGTTGAGGACCCAGTGTCCCAGATGTCGTGTGATTTGGCTGTGGAATTGCCATCTGGCGATTTCATGTTCACCCCGTATTGTTTCGAGAAGGTTCCAGTGTGGATTGAGGGGCGGAACCTGCCAGGTAGGCTTTATGCGTTGCACCTTCGGGATTATGATGTGATTTTGGGCATGGATTGGCTCGAGGCCCATGGAGTGATGGTAAACATCATGCATGTCACATACAAAGCTTGATTCTCTCTCTACATTTCTAATTAAAATGTTCTCAATGTAATTAAATCTCAAAATAAATAATGTATCTAGTTACCGGGATAGTCCATGCAGACAGCATTAACCACATGAAATTGATGTCAATATCCTACAATTTTGTCATTGGCGATCTAGATGTTTTGTTACTTTGGAGAACAGTTATAGCTAGAGGTCAATTAAACGGATCTCAATCTCATCGATCACCTATGGATTGGAGGCAGCCTGGTGTTGCTCGTCGAAAGAATTGGTCACCTTCAGAAACGGCTATCTCTTCTCGGGCATCTTCAGGTGCTCCCAACTAAGTCGGACATTCACGATCTTTTAAGTCGATATCTTTACTTTCTGTATCTTCGATGGGTTATGATTTGTATGAGTCATAGATGACTATTTATGTTCGGTTCTAAGTCATCTTTACTTATGTACTGTGTTTATCGTTTAGTATGAATGAATATCATACGTTATATCAAAAGAAATATTTATGGGTTGGAGGCCATTGAGAGAGGTGAAAGAAAGGTGGGGAGATTTAATTACCTGAAGGGCCTTTAATTAAGATGACACGCAGCGGGAAGGCATTGGGAAAAGGCTCATGAGCAATGGAGTTTCCTTTCCTTTTGCCGGTGGTGGCAGTTGGCAGCGGGGTAGGTTGGCCGGTTTCCTCGTAGCCGTAGTGGGCTGCTTTCCAACAAACTTTGGGTTCCTTGCCTCTTCTCAAATGGCCATTTCTTATCGTGGCCTGGCAAGGTGCAACGGCGTCGAAACGGAGTAAAAAAGAGGAAGATGTCAGGTAGCGTTCTTCGTGGGATTGAGCTTGGATCGACGTCCCGTCGTGAACCGGAGGTAGGGTGACGATCCCTAGCTCATTGCCTTTCCATTCCCACAGTTTGTAGGCAGAGGCGAGGCCGAGAGGGGGCTCTTTTACGCCGGGAAGGGTTGAGCATGCATCAGGGAGAGTTCGCCCGATCCATCATTTTTAGCCGTGATTCTGCGTTTTGGGGGCGTAGAATCATGTTAGGGGGCTTGGGGGTTCATTTCCCTTCATTTTCCCTTCTGTGGGGCTTGTATGGGGCTGGTATGGGCGATTCCGGTGAGGTTCGCCATTTTCGCACCGGTGAGTCATGTGCAGTTGCACCAGGGGCCGCACATCCCTTGTGTGGCTCTGTCTTGGCCGCGCATCGGCTCGGCACGCTGCGAGTCAGGTTCAGCGCGCAGCAGAGTTGAGCGGTCTATCGTAGGACCGCATGTCCCTTCGTGCGGCCCCAAGCTGACCACCCATCTCCCGAGTTTTGACCGTTGTTTGCGACCGTTATGCAGTGCACTTGGGTGTGCGGTCAGAGACGGCCGCATAACCCTTCGTGCGGCCAGGGGATGACCGCACGTCGCCTGAAGCCATTTGGCTCGGCACGCAGTGAGGCTTGTGCGGCCTATCCATGACCGCACATCCTTTGAGCGGCCTAGGATCGACCGCTCATCCCGTGAGTTTCTGACCGTTGCTTGTTACCGTTACACAGTGTCTTGGGGTGTGCGGCCAGGGTCTAGCCGCATGTACCCATGAGCGGCCATGGCCTGGCTGTTCATCCGCTGGTAACCGTTGGCACTTGAGCGGCCCAGGTGGGACCACCAATGCCTTGAGACGGCAGGATCCTAGCCGCCCTTCCCTTGAGTGGCCGGCGTCTGACCGTTCATGTTTCCTTCCATTGGGAGTGACGGAGGGCCAGGTTGGACCGTCCATTCTCCCCCGCACGGCTGTGAGTTAGCCGTGCACCTGTGAGTGGCCAATGATGGACCGTTCATCGTCTGAGGCCTAGTCGGTAGTTTTTCGTGCCGATTTGAGTCCCGGGTGAGCGGACCTCGATCCATGAACTGACTCGTGGTCTGACTGATGCTGGGCATCATGTGGGGACCAAGTGTGGGGTGCCGTGAGGGGTCCCGGGATGTGGCGTCTTCGGCTTACGTCACTATGAGTCGGTGTTGTACGAGGAGCGATCCTTGTTACCGACTTAGGCGGAAAATCATGACGCCAGACAAGGATATTTAACGGCTTAGATATGAAGTCTTGACATCGTACAACTTGACTTAGGCGGAAGGCCATAATGCCCAGGAAGAATATTTACCGGCTCAGGTGAGAAGTCATGATGCCGGACAAGAATATTTAACGGCTTAGACGTAAAGTCGTAATGCCGTATAACTTGGCTTAGGCCGAAGGTCATAACGCCAAGGCAGAATATTTACTAGCTTAGGCGGAAAGTCATGATGCTGGACAATGGTATTTAACGACTTAGACGTGAAGTCATGATGTCGTACAACTTGACTTAGGCAGAAGGCTATGACGCCAAGGCAGGATTTTTACTGACTTAGGCGGAAAGCCATGACACTGGACAAGAATATTTAACGACTTAGACATAAAGTCATGACGTTGCACAACTTGACTTAGGCGGAAGGCCATGATGCCAAGGGTGAAGGGGTATTTTTGTTGTCTGGCTGGAGGAGGGTCCAAGCCCAAGGTAAAATGGTCTTTTTATTCTCTGATCGGATAGAAGGTCTAGGCCAAGGGTAACATGGGTCTTTTCGTTCTTTGGTCAGCCAAAAGGTCTGAACCAAATGTCAAGGGGTCTTTTTGTTAACTGGCTAGATGGAAGGTCTGAGTCAAAGGTAAAATGATCTTTTTGTTGACTGGCTGGACGAAAGGTTCGAGCTAGAGGTCAAAGGATCTTTTTGTTTAATGGTCGGATGGAAGGCCCGAGTCAAAGGTGAAAGGGTCTTTTTATTGACTGACTGGATGAAAGGTCCAAGCCAGAGGTAAAAGGGTCTTTTTATCATCTGGCTGGATGAAAGGTCCAAGCGATAGGTAGAAGGGTCTTTTTGTTGTATGGTCGGATGGAAGGTCCGGACCAAAAGTCAAGGGGTCTTTTTGTTCTTTAGTCAGACGAGAGGTGAAAGCCAAAGGTGAAAGGGTCTTTTTGTTGACTGGTCAGATAGAAGGTCCCAACCAAAGGTGAAATATGGACGTTGACCCAACGGGATGTCAGAGCCAACAAACCTTGCTTAGACAGTACATCCAAGACAAGGGCAGTAATAAAATACTATTGTCCTCTCGACGTCATGTCAAAAGGACCAACCTGGAAGAGACAAAAGGTCTGGGCCAGGGCAGAATATGGTTGTTGACTTGACAGATAGTCAAAGTCAGCCAACTTGGCTAAGACGTGGGGCCTAAACCAAGGGAGGAATATAAGATATATGTAGACCTAACAGGATGTCGAAGCCAACGAACTTGGCAAAGACATGAGATCTAAACTAAGGAAAGAATATAGGATAGGTGTTGACCTAACATCATGTCAAGGTCAACGAACTTGGCAGAGACGTGAGGCCCAAGCCAAGGGCAGAATATGCGATAGGTGTTGACTCGACGTCATGTCAAAATTAACAAACTTGGCATGGGCATAAGACCAGAGCCAAGAGAGGAATATGAGATAAGTGTTGACTCGACGTCATGTCAAAGCCAACGAACTTGGCAGAGGCGTGAGGCCCAAGCTAAGGGTATAGTGTAGGATAGGTGTTGACTCAACGTCTTGTCGAAGCCAACAAACTTGGCGAAGGCGTGAGGCCTAAGCCAAGGGCATCATGTAGGATAGGTGTTGACTTGACGCCATGTCAAAGCCAACGAACCTGGCCGAGGCGTGAGGCCTAAGCCAAGGGTATAACGTGGGATAGGTGTTGACTTGACGCCATGTCGAAGCCAACAAACTTGGCAGAGGAGTGAGGCCTAGGCCAAGGGTATAATGTGGGATAGGTGTTGACTCGACGTCCTGTCGAAGCCAACAAACTTGGAAGAGACATGAGGCCTAGGCCAAGGGAGGAATATAGGATATGTGTTGACTCGACGCCGTGTCGGAGCCAACGGGCCCTGCCCCGACAAAAGGTTTGGGGTGAGGGTTGACTAGAATGCAAATGGATGAGAGGCCCAGACCCAGGGCTAAATATTGGTGTCAACCTGACGAAATGTCAGAGTCAACGAACCTTGCTCAGACGTCTGCATTCAACTTCAACACATGTAGTCTCCCCTTCCCCAATTTCCCATGGATTCCTAGTCGCCCAGGCAATATGACCATTGGCACACCCATGGACTTGGAAACCATCCCATCTCCTTCATTAGGCCTGAGGCTTCGAACTTTTATAGCTCCAAGATCCCGAGCGACTACCTACATTGGGAAGCCGCTATGGACAAATACTTTGATTGTTACCTCATGTCCGAGGCCGTGCAATTCACTTTTGCCAAGAAGCGGCTTCTTCATAAAGCAGCCGAAAAGTGGGACTACGTTGAATGCTTGAGAGAAGTTCGGAGGTAATGGCCCATCGAGTCATGGTGGAACATGAAGAGGGAGCTTAGGAGGGTCTACTTTCCCCACCCGATCCCCTCCAACCAGTCCCACCCATTCACCTCCAACCTTCCCCACCCAGTCACCTCCAACCGACCCCACCCAATCACCTCCAACCAAGTGGGTCATAGTCGGAGGCAAAGAACCCCGCATGTAAATGAGCCTAGACCCAATACTAGGCCAAGTGATTATGGGAAAGTCCATTACAATGCCCCTACTCCAAACCCCACCATTGTCAAACTTTTCAAAATCATTTCAGATAAGGTGGATAGGATGTGTACCCAAATTGACGGACTCCTGCCCAAATTTAGGGAGGTCGTAGCTGGTAGCCTCAACCCGCTGCCACCCCAAGCACCTCTTCCCCTCAGGCAGGACATCCCTTCCCCACCCATGAGAGCTCCTTTGCCACTACACTCACCATCCGATCTTTATTCGGAGCCACCTCAGCCGGAGCCACCTGTACTTCTAACGGAGAAGCTACTCATAGATGAGCCACTACTTAACTGGCTCAAGAAAGACTTGATCCCTAGGACACCGTTCTATCCATCCATGGACCCTGCACTACAAGTAGTGCCCGTCAACTCCTTCCACACAACGTTCTAGTCTAGTGACCATGTAGATGCCTTGGAAGACCTTCTCCATGGATTAGACTGGTATTGAAAGTTGATGCACATGTTGGCCCCAGGCTTCGACCAATCCACGAGTCGTAACTTCATGCATCCCGCATTGGGATCCATTACCTCAGTGTGCACCATAGGACATGTCACCACGGAGATCCTTTTACTCCTCGCCATGCCTGACGAGCCTTACTTCATTCCACTTGTCTCGAGGGAGGAACCTTACCTCCTACATGAGATCCCTGCCCCATCTACCATGATGAATGAAGGTTACCATCTACACCTTCAAGAATCCCACACATGGGACCATGTCATGGGGGAGGCCATCTTGAGGGGCCACACATTCTTTGACCCTTTCGACCCCTTCCCTAGTGGGCATCGTGACCTACCACTTCCGATCTACCTTACCATGGAGGTCCACTATCACATCCCTTCCTCACGGGTCAATCATCCCTCACGTAGCAGGGAACCAATTCATTGGGGAAAAAGAGAAAATGAATTTGGCTCCCCCGGCCCTCACGAACATCCCGAACCTCCCACACCCAAGTCCAATGGGAAGTCATTGCCAGACTGGTTCATACTTGGATGTCTAGGTGTCCCCCACTCCACCAACCTCCGATTACGTCAAATGCATGCAAGTCACACATTCGGATGTCCTGGTCCACCATTGCATGGGTCTACATAGCATTAAGACTGACTAGGATATAGAGTGTGCTTTTTTCCTTTGTTTGTGTAGTTTGGTTAGAGTCTACATACATCAAGTCTAGTTGGTCTCATGCAAGCTCGGGGTGCCCGTCCTTTTTGAGTATGAGGCAAGTCGGATCTCATGCGTACGTTGTAGACTTACTAGAATTTGGGATCAGCTCTACCACAATGTCTCAGATCTAGTCACATAAAGGGACCCAGTGGTGATTCCTAGCGAGTCTTTGAGGTGTCTCCTCCTTTTGAGAGTGACCACACCCCGAGTGTCCACCACTAGCCTCATTCCCACAGCAGCATAGCATATAGAACATATATGGGATGAGCAGGTGATGATTACTAGGAGTGGAGCATACCCGCACTACCTGGTACGGAGAAAACGAGAAGAAGAAGAGAAGAAAAGGAAACTCTTGAAGTGCCCCAACGGCACACTTGCTAGTGTGCCCTCAGTGGCACACCCCGCCCAGCGGCACACCCGCTCAACAGCACGCTCCCACGCCCGTTCAGCAGCACACTCCCCTGGTGCTCCAGTGGCACACCCCTCCGGTGGCCCTCCAGCGACACGCCCTCGCCTACGCCTCCACCGGCACGCTCGGCCAGGACACTCCACCGGCATACCCAGTTTAGGTGTCTTCAGCGGCACGCCTGCAAGCTTCTTCAGTGGCACGCCTACAGGCTTCTTCAGCGGCACGCCTGCAAGCTTCTTCAGCGGCACACCTGCAAGCTCCCTCAACGGCGCGCCTTGACAGACTCCCAATGGCACACTTGTTGTGCCTGCCAACGGCACACTGTTACAGCCCTCCAGCGGCATGCCCTGAACTATGCTACCTGGCGCATCTGGCAGACGCAATCTAATACCCACGCCCTATAGATCCTTGGGGCGCAGTGGGTTCACTGAGGTATCGAATGGAGAAGGTGGCACGCAGGCTACCCTTCTGCCACTGAGGACGGACAAAGTCAAATCACATTGAAGGCCCGTCGCTTCCTGCCTTCACCGCTCGCCCCCGGGCACTCCTGCCATGTGGAGTATAAAAACTCCTCTCATTCGACGAACATAAGGGGAGACACACACACAGACAGAGGGAGACACCTAGAAGAAGAAGAGAAGAAGAGAAGGAGCCTACTCCACCAGTCACCGTCCGTGTGAAGAGAAGAAGAAAAGAGAGAAGAGAAGAAGAGAAGGAGGGGGAGGAGCTTGTGCTTCGTCCCTCTTCCCTGCTATATCCCATTCCCCCCACCGTGGCTTGTTCCTTCTTGCTTCTCCCCTTTTCCTTTTCTTTATGTTGCCATGTATTAGCCCCCTTGGGGTATTCCCCTTGTGGGAATAGAAATAGTAAGATTGCGAATAATTTTGATGTCTGCCCAAGGCATTTCTTATGTGTTTGCGTTCCTTGTGGTTCCCCTCCCCTTTCAGTTTCGCCACCGACTACTTTTGAGTGCCACAGCTTCCCATCTTCACCCCCACACTCTTGCCCCCTTTAACACCTTGACCCAGTGCCATTAACCAAGGGCCTCCCTAGGTTGTCTTTCCTTCCTGTCGAATTCCCCTTTGGTCTTAACAAACCCCAATACCCCAGCCCTGTAGACAGCCTCAGGGGGCAACCCTCGTGCTCCGCTGTCCGGCACACCCTGTGCCCCGGCACATCCTAGCCACCCCTGCTCGGTATAGCCCAGCCTACGCTCTCTCCGAAACGGTCGCTCGCGCCTTCCGTCGGTATGCGTGGAGCTCTCACCCGGCCCGCTTGGGCCTACCCTCACCTGGCACGCCTCCGCCATCCCTTATCCGGCGCGCCTTCAACACCCTAGCCCGACACGCCCTTTGGCCTTTGCCCGGCACACCCTCAGGGTGCTACACCCGGCACGCTTTCAACGGCCTCTGGCCGGTGCACTCCCCCAGCCTGTGAAACCCGGTACACCCCCCTAGGCCATCCCTGGCCGGTGCACCCTTGGCCTATTTCAGCCTAGTGCCCTCGCTCGTTGCTTCCCCCGAGTTTTCCGAGGTTTTACCAAAGGTGTTGTCACTCTCGGGCGCCCACCTCCGATTGTCAGATTTCGCCACTCCATGTGGGCGCGTTCCCTTTATCTTCCTTACCATCTGGGTCCTGGGGAGATGTTGCCGAATTTTCATCAGAATCAACATAATAACAATAATAATAAAAGAGGGGGAGACAATGATGTAAAAGGAAGTAACAAATAAATAGAATAAACACCGATGAAGCGGCTTTGCCAAAATAACAAAAGAACTACGAAGATCCCGAATAACTGAACATCCGCATCAATACAACGGATTGTCGAACATAACCACGAACATGGCCTACATGAATAAAAGAAAACCAAATCAAAAACTCATGCATCCATTCCATGAATAAAAGAGAACCCCCCTCACGTGCATTTCATGAATAGAGGGGCCTTACCCCACCTGCATAGACCCAACCCCACTGCATTGACCCTTGAACCAGTCTACACCCTGCCTGTGCCTTGCCCAGCACACTTTAACCTCTTCCTACTCGGCACGCCCTTAAACTCTTCCAGGCCGGCATGCTTTCAACCTCCTCAGGCCGGCACACTTAACCCTTTCCTTGCCCGGTGCACCTGGGATGCCCCTTGGCCAGCACACTTAACCCTCTCCTTGTCTGGTATGCCTTCTCCTGCACCTTGCCCGGCACGCTCTGCCCAACTCTTGCCTGGTACACCCCAGCTCTGGCCTTCACCGACACACCCTAGCTCGACCCTTGCCCGGCAGACTTGCCTCCGAACCTTCACCGGCGCACCCTGCCCTCGGCCTTCCCCGGCACACTCCAACCTCACCCTGGCCGACACGCTCCATCCCTAGTCTTCCCTGGCACACCTGCCCCTAGGCCTTCCCCGGTGCAATCCACCCTTCCTCTTCCCCGGCACACCTTCAATACCCCAGCCCGACACACTCTCCAGTGGTACACCCCTTTGCACCCTATCCCGGCACACTTCCCAGCATCCCTCGCTGGCACACCCCAATTCTGCCTAGCCCGGTGCACTCCCTTGGCATTTCAATAATAAATAAAAAATATAATAATAAACAATAATAATAATAAATGCCTAAAATAGATAAATAAATACATAATAAAAAATAGAGAATAATAATAACAAACTCAACAAAAAGTAACAATAATAAATAAGTAATAATAATAATAATAGAACAAATAAACAATAACAACCAACTCAACAAAAAATGATAAATAAAAAAATAATAATAAAATAAATAAATAATAGCAACCAAAGTCACCAAAAGATATAAGATAACAAAAAGGGTAATAATAATAAAAGTTCAAACAGTGATAAAACGATGAGATCCGCCCCGCAGCCTCGTCCTCCTCAGGATCCGGTATAAAGGGAACATTGACGTCGCCCCTCCAGGTCGGGCTCGGACCTCGAGAATCGTCCCGATATGACCGTGACTCGACCTTGCTCTGGGCCAATAACTCATCAAACCGGACTCGCTCCCGCTCTTTCATTGAAACTGCCATGGACCTGGCATACATTCGTAGGGATTTATTTCCATCCGCGTCGTACCTTCAGTTCGGACCTTCGTCCGAACATGAAGTGGTCCGTGAGTGACCAACAAAACCTGAATGGCACGAGAAGGCTCTCGTCACCCCCGGACCCTTTGCATGGGAATATCAATAAGGCCTTCGTGGGCCATGCTTAGACCTCGGCTTAGTCCCGATCATGGTCATTGTCTGACCCACATCCCCGACCTATACTCCGCCCCCTCTAAATGCATATTGGTTCTGGAATCTAATCCCGGGACATTTTCCCCATCGCCTTTCGACTTTGAAAATATTAATGATGCTCACGCAAGTCTTGCTTCGACCAGGGGGGTACCGCAGTATGGTCGAGGCTTGATCTTGCATCGGGCTGACAGATTCACTGGTTTTCGACCACGCTAATCAGGATTTAACTAAACTTCCTTGTTCCTCTGAACAGTAAATTTGTCGTATCCCGACACACATATACTCTGATTTTCCTGTGACGATTATGCTTTTCTCAAGCCGGACACTCGTCCGAACATTAAGTGGTCAACACATGACCAACATGATCTCAAACGCCTTCCTCACACCCTCATATGGGGACCTCAGTGCTTCCTAATAGATTTTTCATACAATTAATTTTCTGGCCATGAGGTCCTTTTTCTCGGTGATTAATCAAGGGTGTTCCCTCATACGGGGGATGTAAATGACGTTGTGACCTTTATGGCACGGCGGGTTTTGGTCCCGACACGAACCACACAATCATCTGTGGATGCACTAAAATTCACTCGACTTTCCATTCGTTTGTTTGTGTGTTTTATTTGTCTATGTAGTGCGAGGGCGTGCTAGTCAAGAAGTGATGATTTATTCGGGCCTCATGGAAGCCCATGATGAGTTCTATCTGACTTCGTCAGGTGATTGTGTGGTTCAGGTCGGGACCCAATCCCGTCGTGTCATAAAGGTCACGATGTCATTTACATCCCCCATACGAGGGAACACCCTTGATTAATTGCCGAAACTAGGGGCCCTACGGCCAAAAGAATTAATGCTAATTGTAAAAGAAAGAGGCAGGAATGAATCACACAGGAGCCTGTGCCGAGACACGGGCAATCGGACATATCGGTCAGTCATAGACCCTTTCATATTCAGACGGGAGTCCGTGGCGAGAATGCGGTGAAAATCGAGATAAATCTGTTCAGATGTCTGCCGAGTACACGTCAATTTTAATGATGATCCAGAAAGGATCTGGTTCGGCAAACAGGTCTAGTTTAATCAGAATGTCAGCTCAATGTAAGTCGGGTCGTGGCCATCTTGGGCTAATTCCTGAGACACAGGGCCGGCTTACAGGGGCGACATTATTGTCCCTTCAGCACCAGGTCACGGGGGAGATGGGGCTGCAATATAGAATTTTATTATTATGATTAGTGGAGCCCCGGGTTATATTTCTTTGTTGTCCATTTCCCTTTTCTGTTTATGCGTTTAGGGTGATCTCGTGATTTTCTTTTCATCTATTTGAAAATAAAAGGGGCCTTATCGGGTGCCGATCCAGATCAAGCCGGATCTGGCCTGATAAGGACCCATGAGGGTCTCCCCTCCTGCCCAAACGTGGGGCGGCTAGGGTTTCACCCTAGCAGCCGCCATCCGACCAGGCTTGGGAGGCCTCGCTGCCGGCCACCCCCTGTGCCCCCGCCTCTAACATCCCCCATCGGTCACCCTATCGCCATTGCCGTCCCTGCTACTGGTGAGCCCCCCCACAAGGAGGAGAAGCCCGCGTGTGCCTCGTTCATCAGAGAGCACCGCGATGGTGCCTCCATAGGCCTCCGCACGCTGCCGTTTAATGGCACTCGCCGTGGGGATGCTCCACCAGCCCTCGAGGGCACCGACAGCCATGCTTTTCCATCCTGAAATGGCCTACTCCCCATACCATGAACGACGACCACGATGGTGAAGGTGTGGGCGATCCGGGTTCGCCAATGGGTCAATTAAAGCACCAAAATGTGCGTTTTGATCTTCTCGATGTAGGGAACAATTGTCTGGCATCAATCGGCTAATGCTCATCCCATGAGTGACCCAATCGAGCAATAAACATTGAGCCCTATGCATGAATGTGAACTACAAATTTCTATAAAATCGTGTCGATTTTGATCATACTAGCAATCTGGCTCTGATACCACTATGAGGTTTCAACCAAAAGCACAGCGAAAATCATCGAAACCCTAGATTGCATATCGTTGCTGGTTTTTCAAAATCAAAGAAGATCCAAAAATCCCCACAGTGTGAATAATGATTCTTTACCTTTGCGGGGTCGAGAATCTCCCAAAAGCTTGAAGACGAATGAGAGGAGGATCCTGGGGTTGCGAGTCATCCAAGCATCTAGCCTCTAGACGTATCCACATGAGTAGTGGAAGCAGACGAGATCTCCTCCACAATCTCCACGCATCGACCCGATCTCAGCACCACCATCCATCGTGGAGGAAGGAGAGAGGAGGGGGGCGCCCCTTGAAGAGAGAGAGAGAGGAGAGAGGGCGGCTAGGGTTTCAACCTTGTAGCTTGGCCAGGGTTTCTCCCTTCAGCATGTATTTATAGACCCTTAGCATTTTTCACAAAAATCCAGTAATAGTCTATAAAGTCCACCCATCCCAGTCTGTCCACCACTCTATTGTGTGTGACCCTCTAGGCCCATTAGTCTGTTTTATTTTCCAACCCATTAAGTAAAGATCTCCTTCTTAACTTAATTAATTTTATCCATTAACTCTTAATGGAATTATCGGACTTTTCGATCACGAAAAGCACCAAGCAACGTCTCGTGATCCCAAATGACATTGGGGATAAGCAACCCACTCTGGAACCTTTTCGTCTACAGATTCCACACAGCTATAGATTCTCATTCATCCAATGCCTCACCAGGACTAAGGTATGGTCAAACTATCAAACCCTATTGAGTCCTGGCTCAACTAAATCCTGTACTCCAAATAGGTTCATTAGAAAAACTCATTTTTCATAATGAACTCCCATACCCTGGCCAGGGATTTTTCCAAGTATAGATCCGTAGGGCATTCTCTCTCATATATCATACTGAGAGTGAACGATCCCATGCTGTCAAATTAATTACCTTCGCATGAGTTCCACAGAGTCCGAATAACTAACTGCACAAGACCACTTTACAGAAGTCCATAAGTCAGTAATCAAATACTCAGCATCGCTTATGCAAGACATCTTTAGTGACTCAGGTCTAAGATTCAACTGTGTTACTGAGACATAGAATATCATGATTGACAGTCAGTATGATTACCATTCAGAGATTCTAGATCGGGGCAGTTCAGTGTACTCATTCCACTAATGAGCACCCACACACGTACTTCAGTGTCGCCACACTGATGACTATGAGAACAATCACACCCATCATATGAGTAAGTTTCATGTGTGCAAGTCTATCCGGATCTTCAATGTCCCTTCTTGAAGATCATATGACTGGGAACATTTAGAACATGTGCATCTGGATGACTGATCTCATTATCATAATCTCATTATGATCCAGCCATCATCGCACACCCTCCTTTAATTACTTGGTCCAAGGGAGAAGGAATCTTTCTAGAAGGTCCTACTTAGACTTGGACCATCCCCACCTAGACCCCAGGGCATAGGTGGACTAATGAGGAAAAGGGTGGGGGGCCCCTACTAGACCTACGGACTTTTTGCAAGAAAATCCAATGACTTCTATGGACTGACACATTGGCTACTAAAGCCTTATAATTGCACACATATTTATGCAAGGACATAAATGTAAACCTAAAGGACATAAATGTAAATAAAAATAGTAATGTCCGGAGTCAATTCCCATCACTCCGTCTTCTCCATCAGCTACTTCTTCAGGAGTTCTATCTCCTACTGGTACCTCTGGAGTAGCATCAGCACCGATGGATCTGCGGTTACCCTGCTGGGGATGGCTTCTGCCATCTCCTCTGAAGCCCCTTCAGACGAGATGTTCAGCAACACCGCCTCCTCTTCAGCCATCACCACGTTTGCAGTGAGGGTGGTGACTTCTTCAGGCAATATCTACTTTTCTTTTGTTATTCTCAGCATCTCCCTTGCGGCTTCCACCCTTCTGGTGTTCAGCCTTGGCCTTTCGGCTAATTGAGCCAATTCCTGGGGGTCATCAGGCAGACCTCCATATTTATCGGCCACTCCGGCCATGTTGCAAGTGAAAACCTGAATGCATTTCCTTTGTATGTGAACCTTCATTTTTGGATTACCAGGGAAGGTTAGCCTCTCAAATACAGAGACTCTTCTTATCTCCCTTTGTCGAGGGACAGCTTCATCGGCTTCAAATTTCAAGCTGTCTTCATGTCCATTGTTGTCAACCAACGGCGTCATTCCTCTTTCTTCTTTTTCTTTGACTACCATCAGTGGGCAGTCATCTCCTTTCGCCATGGCTACTTGAAACAGTCGTTGTTGGCCCAGTGAGGGGTTGCCCATACCCCTGAAATAGTTTCTGACCATACTAGTCATTTCTTCTTGTCCTAATCCCTGATGCAGGACTAGGGAGAGTTGTCGACCTCCCACCGAAGGGATGTAAGCTAGCCGAGATCTACCGGCAGGTTGCTGAAATCTTCTCCCCACTACAGGGACTTCAGCTTGTCGGGCAAATGCCCTAATACTTGCCCAGCGTGGAGGATCCGCGACAATCTCTTCTTCTCTCGGGGCCAACTCCCTCCCATTCTTCTTCCCCGCCTCGACGAGCTTGGAGTGGTAGTAGACTGGTGCCTCTCGGCGAATAGGTTGGATCCTTTTAGGGACCCAGACTTGTTTAAACTTCTTCAACCTTGAGGCCAGCTCCTTCCGGCCTCGGCGGCCTTCTTCTTCTTTCTCAACCCTCCTCCCAGAAAGAGCCTAGAAGGAGTTACGGGTGGGCACAGTGGTGACCACCCAGTCTGGGATTGCTTGAGCATCGTGGCCACCTAGGAAGATACAGACTCCCCCAATCAGCGCAGACTTCCCAGACATTGATAGTCATCTGGTAGTAGGGGCAGCAGCTCTTCTGCGGGGATTCCCTTGATGGTGACCATCGAGCTTGTTGTGATAGGCAGGGTGAGCCCCCTGAGCCACATGGTTCACCATGCAGCTAGTCAGCTGAGTCTGACCTATTGTCAGACCCTCGCGTCTTCGGGCGTTGTAGGCCCTAGGCTTCTTTTCAGCTTCCTCTCCGGTTGGCTCCGGAGCCTCAACCTTCAACATGTCGGCGAAGGCTACCCCCAAGAAGTTGGGGAAACCAACCACCGACGGGAACGAGCCAAAGATAGTTGGTACCGCCAGGTACCTAGCAGCAGCATGATTCACCATGATCTTGGGGCCGAAGGTCAATGCAGTGAATCCAGTAGCCATCTTTAACTTCTGCAATCACAGAACAAGCAAACGATCAGCATACTTTGGGAGGGCCTCGAGACCCATTTATCTCGGCAAAGAGATGAAAGGAGACTCTAGTCCCACCGGGCCTGCCAAGCTTGTGGGGGATGGATTTTATTATTGTTTTGTTTAGGGCGTGCCAGTCACTGAGTGACGAGTTTATTATGCGCTTAATCTGACCCGCAGAGAGAAGCCTTAGATTGTCATTAGTAATGGTCAAGTGTCAATTGTGTAATTTTTCATTTATTGAGTCCTATTAGTCAAAAAAGTCAAAGAGTCAATAGTATGTACTTTTGGTTATTATTTAAATAAAGTAAAGTTTTGTCCAAGTATTGTGCATTCAGTTTATTTGTGAATGTGATTGTGCTCTGATTATATTACTTGCTTGAGACGTACTAGCCGACTGTTCACGGTTCCCGAATTATTTCTGCTGCATAATCTCAGGGCGTGACAGTTAAGTTGATATCAGAGTATAGGAATAACTATGTCCTAGGAAAACATATCATGTCATAGGCTAAGTCTAAGGTTAAGGGCCCATACCTATGAAACAAGAAAAAAGTTTTTTTGACCCTATGAGAATGGGTAGAGCCAGGATAAGATAGTAAATTAGAAGTTTTCTCCAAAGTAATTCTATTAATTCCATAAGGAATTAACTAGTTGATTATCCTATCAGGTACCTTATCTCCACCATGGCACACCATGTTGACTAGGACGGGATGCAACAGACTGTTGCATGTCTGACCAAGGTCTTGCAAAATATGTCTGAAGCTGGCGCAAGGGCTGGTGCCGGTGACTTACACCATAACTTTCGGAGTCTAAATCCTCCTAGGTTTACTGGTTCTTCTAATTCAGATGAAGTTGAAAATTGGATAGATGAGATGAATCATATATTTGAGGTCATGCAATGTGCCGACAAAGAAAAGGTTCGCCTCGTCACGTTCCAACTCAATAAGGATGCACGTACCTGGTGGAAATATATTCCTTTACCGCCTCAAGATGCACCACACACATGGGAGGGATTTCTCACCCACTTCCGAGCAAAGTATTTCTCTGAACATGTAAAGGAGAGGAAGGCGGCGGAGTTCACTTCTTCACGTCAATACATGATGACAGTGGCAGAATATGAGTTACGATTCTCTCGCCTAGCACCTTATGCTCAACATTTAGTGAGCACAGATCTTCTCAAAGCTAATCATTTCATGGATGGGCTACGGCCCATCTTCATTCAACAACTTGGCTCGCAAAATATTCAGACCTATGCGGAGATGGTCCAAGGATCCCATCTATGTGAAAGGACCTTGGAGAAGGTCGAGAAACTCAAAGACAAAGGAGAGGAGTCTAGCAAAAAGATGGATCGGCGTGGGAAGAAGGAGAAGTTCAGCATCATGAAACCTTACAAATCCCGTGATAGTAAGAAGAGATCCCAGAACGGGAGTGGTAGTAGCTCCCACAAGAACAAAAAGGCAAAGGAGGAAGATAGGCAAGTCATGGCGGCTTGCACATTTTGTGAGAAATTCGGCCATGTAGTCGAGGAATGATGGAAACGCCTAGGGGCATGTTTGCGATGTTGGAGTCGGGAGCACCACATGCCAGATTGCCCCCTCATGAAGGATCAATCTTCCAGTGGTGAACACAAGCGACAGGCTCATCTTAACGCTGTTCTGGATGATGATGAAGCGCCCAAGGATGATAGGCTAATGGAAGGTACCGTTCAAATCTATTCCCATCCTACATTCGTGTTATTTGATACTAGTACTTCTCATTCCTTTATATCTACTACTTTTGTAAAAATTTTACCAGTTTCATCAGTTCCTCTACCTTCGGATCTAGCTATCACTACAGCCTTAGGTCCCGACACTAAACTTACAACCTACTACTCCGATAGTGAGGTAATGGTAGAAGGTCATAATCTTCCAGCAAACCTTGTATGCCTCGACATGGAAGGCTATGATGCTATCTTAGGTGTAGTGATGTGACACCACCTTGGGGGTGGTAGCCACAAGACCGAAGACCCCTCAGACCTAGTAAGCAAGCAATGCGTGGATCGGTGACTTCACTCAAGTGGACTCACCGGCTAAGCGCACTCTCGTATCCGTAGGCAACCCGGTGATGGTGAAGAGGGTCCGGGACAGAACCTCGTTGTTCCGGGGGTTGGCTAGCCTAAGATTGAACCCCTAAGGGTCTGGGATACCCAACTCCGTGGGCGGCCAGCACGCCGAGATCCCTTCCAACTTGTGGAAGGTGGATATCAATGTTAGGAATGTTTCCCCGTCATTCTGGAGATGCTTGGGACGTGGAATGGTGATTTCCATGGATTTTAGTGTTTTTCGGGTTCAGTGTTTTAACGCGGTACTCTCAGGAGGTGCATTCTCAGAAGAGAAGCGTTGTGTCCTATGGTTGCGTTCATCTAAGAAGATGAACAATTGGGTGGTTAGGAACGTAGCCCATGTGATGGGCACGATCCTATGTTAACGCGGACCAGGTGATGGCCGCGACTATCTGTTATCGCGCTCGAGGTTCTGGCCACGACTATTATCACGACCCAGGTAAGCGCCGCGTCCGTACGTGATTACGACCCAGGTGTTGGGTGCGTTCTGGTGACATCGCGACCCTCTGTAGGGGTGCGTTAATCATCGCGACGTAGGTTATAAGCGCATTAATGCCTTCTATTTTTGAAGTATTATTCGAGTTGTCTCGGGCTTCAGTGAACCCAAGATTCAATGCCTTGTTGGCCTTTGACTCGACGGATGCCTTGGGTGTCCCGTAAGAGTCATATGTGTGTCGAGGAATCCCGGAAGAGTGGTTTCATCCTGAGCAGTGTGTAGTGTTTCTTTCATCTTGGTTTGACTTGTGGTTGGCTTGGCTTCGACCCCTTGGTTAGCCCGTTGTCCGTGGATGTCGTGGATGTCCTATGAGGGCCATGACCGGGTTATAGAGTGTTCGAAAGTGCCATTATACTGAGCAGTGTTTTCTGTGATTTCGAGAGTCATTATGGTTTTTGGTCAACCCAGTTGTGACCCAGTGGTTGACACGTGACCTCGTGAGTGTCTTAGTTATCCTATATGGATAGAGACTCTAGTTTTAGGGACTTCAAGGTATCATCTTACCTTGATTTATGTGCCTATCTGGTCTGAGGACTTTGATGTTCCCTCATGTGTCATGGTTTATGTTTTATCTTGCTTTTGGCTTAAGGGCTAGGCGGATTAATGGTATGTTGCCATGATGTGTGACAATCTTGACCCGAGTCGTGTGACTCAAGGATCATTATGTGTAGGTCTAGTTGTCTATCCTGAGTCTGGCAATAGTTCTGTGTACTTCCATGTGTTTTATGGTGCGTGCGATAGGTTAGTGTTTACCCCGTCCATACTTCAGAGTTTCTTTTGGAGAGTGTCTGTGTCTAGTGAGCCTCCACTAGTTGTAGCCTGACGACACTTGGTGTCGGCCCACCTGGGAGTGGTGGCGGGTCGAGTTCCTTAGATACAATTTTTAGGATAGTTTTCATGGGCTCCCTTGCTTTGCAGTAACGTCCTACTGGGGGAGAAAACTAGCTAGAGGCCTGGCTCAAGGCATTGGGCTTGTGTGTGTGCACATTGTTAGGGGCGTTTTGGACGAGCGTCGATAGGCGTGACCCTGACTAGTCACTTGTTGTTATTGTTCCTTGTACTTGGTACAGTGTCTCAGTTACCATGTTCGAGGCGAGTGTGAGACGCTTGAAGCATAGTGTAAGACATCAGCGGTTGCATCTGGCGTTGCTTCTAGTGAGGAGGTGCTTCTGTCACATGACACATGACTTGTGATTTTGTGACCAGTTCTTCATCATTGAAGACATAGTGCTTCGGATGGCCTATCTCTAGCTTTACCATGGCTTGTGTAGCGGATACAACGGTGGGGTCGCGTGTGTGCTGGTGTTTTGGTTAGTGTGATATGGAGCCTACACTTCTATTGTAGTGTGGCGTGTTCTGCCAATGTAATCGGGTTTCCTTGAGTTTAGTCCGGTAACTCCATGCCCGATGTATAGGAAGTTGCGCCTTTCCCGATTAGGAGTAGTTTAGAGAGCTGAGCTTTTATCTGTGGCCGTAGTTTCTTCTGTTCGGCTCTTCCTCTTTACTTTTTGTTGTTACTCCTACTCCTGTTGTTACTCCTACTTACTTCTGTTGTTCTTACCGCTTTGGTTTCTTGGTGGGGATCTGCGGGACCCCTACTAAGCTATAGACACGAGGCTCACCCCTAACTTTTCAGGTGTGGCTGCTCTTCTTTGACTGGCACGCCTGTGCGATCAATTAATCGATTGATTATTGGTTAATTAATTGGTTGATCGACTCAAATAAATAAATAAATAAATAAAACCAATGAAAGAAAAGGCAAGCAAACACCATTAAGAACAAGTATCCGCTGCTGCGGATTGATGATTTGTTCGATCAGCTTCAGTCTGCTCGAGTGTTCTCACAGATTGATTTGCGGTCCAGTTATTATCAGCTGCGGATTCATGAGTCTGATATGGAGAAGACTGCGTTCAATACGAGGTATGGGCATTATGAGTTCTTGGTGATGTCGTTTGGGCTCACCAATGCTCCCGCAGCATTCATGGACTTGATGCATAGGGTGTTTCATCCCTACCTGGATCAGTTTGTGGATGACATCTTTGTTTATTCGTAGTCTGCAGAGGAGCGCGCGTACCATTTAAGGGTCATGTTGTAGGCTTTGTGAGATCACCAGCTGTACGCGAAGCTTGGCAAGTGCGAGTCTTGGCTTCGTGAGGTGCACTTTTTGGGGCACGTGATTTCTAGTGTTGGTATTTTCGTAGATCCCGCCAAGGTCGAGGCTGTGATGCAGTGGCCGAGGCCGAGGTCCGTGACGGAGATTCAGAGTTTCTTAGGGCTTACAGGCTATTATAGGAGGTTCATCCAAGATTTTGCTCATATTGCAGCCCCGATGACCAGACTTACAAGGAAGGATGTGCCGTTCATCTGGACTGATGAGTGTGAGCACAGCTTTATAGAGCTGAAGCGATTGCTCACCTCAGCACCGGTGTTGGTGTTGCCTTCTGGATCAGGAGGTTTTGTGTTGCGTACTGATGCTTCTAGGGTTGGTCTGGGTGTTGTGTTGATGCAGCACGGTAGAGTTGTGGCGTATGCATCGTGGCAATTGAAGTCACAGGAGGAGAACTACCCTACCCATGACCTTGAGTTGGCGGCTGTAATCTTTGCGTTGAAGATTCAGAGGCACTATCTGTACAGTGAAATTTTTGAGGTGTTCACCAACCATCAGAGTTTGAGGTATGTGTTCACTCAGAAGGACCTTAACCTCAGGCAGAGGCGATGGATGGCGTATATGAAGGATTATGACTTCACCCTGTCTTATCAGCCGGGCAGGATGAATGTCGTTACCGATGCCTTGAGTAGGAAGGTCGTGGTCAGTGCGATGATGTTGAGGAAATGGAGGCTCTGGAGACAAGTGCCAGAAGTGACATTTAGACTTAAGGTTCCCCGTGAACTAGGGTTGGCCGTGCTTGTGAGTTTGATTGTCACACCAGCCATTCATCGTCAGGTGACAAAGGCTCAGCATGCAGATCCTGAGTTACCATGGATTTTGGCTTTGGCCAATGTGGTGCTCGACGAGGATGGAGCGGCAAGATTTCGAGGTAGGCTATATGTCTCGATTGAGGAGTAGGTGAGACGTGCAGTGTTGTTGGAGGCTCATGGGAGTAGGTACACTATACATCCGGGTGCGATAAAGATGTATCGAAACTTGCGGAGGCAGTTCTGGTGGCCTGGTATGAAGAGAGATATTGCTAAGTTCGAGGCCAGGTTCCTGGTCTGTTAGTAGTTAAAGGCGGAGCACCAGCGACCTAGAGGTACGCTTCAACCCTTGGAGGTTCCCGCGTGGAAATGGGACCACATGACCACCAATTTTGTGATGGGATTGCCGAGGACTCTGAGTGGGCATGATAGCATTCGGTTGCTTGTGGTTAGGCTGACGAAGACGGCTCGGTTGTTACCGATCAGAGTTAGCTGGAGTGTGCCCAAACTGGTACATCTTTATGTGGAGCAGATCGTACCTTTGAATGGAATCCTTATTTTCATCATGTCGGATCGAGATCCATGTTTCACTTCCAGATTCTGGAGGAGTTTCCAAAGAGCTCTAGTTACCGATTTAGCCTTTAGCTCAGCTTATCATCCTCAGTCAGATAGTCAGTCAGAGAGGACCATCCAGATGCTAGAAGACATGCTGAGGTCATGTTGCCTGGAGTGGCAGGAGAGTTGGATTCACCATCTACCATTGGTGGAGTTTGGATGTAAGACGGTGGAAGAGACGCTGGGGGAAGCGTACCGGCGAAGAGGGTGAGACGGGGGGGGACGCGTGTCGGCGAAGAAGGTGAGACGGTGGGGGACGCGTGCCGACGAAGAGGGTGAGATGGTGGGGAAGAGATGAGACGGAGGGGAAGGGTGAGATGCTGGGGGGAGAGAGAGAGAGAGACGGTGGGAGAGGGAAAAGGGGAGACGGAGGGCGGTGAGATGGTGAAGGGAGAGACGGTGGGGTGAGACGGAAGGCGGTGAGACGGTGAAGGGAGAGACGGTGGGGTGAGACGGTGGAGGGGGTATGAGACGGAGGGGAGACGGATGCGGTGAGACGCAGAGAGAGATGGTGGGAGAGACGGAGGCGGCGAGAGGAAGAGACGAAGGGGAAGACGCTGGCGAGAGAGAAGTGAGACGCAGGGGGCGAAAAGTGAGACGGACAGGGAGAAAGAGAGACGGTGGAGGGACTGTGAGACGATGGGGGGAAAAAGGGAGAGAGACGGTGGTGGGTGAGACGCAAGAAGAGACGGTGAGGGGGTACGTGCCGGCGAAGGAGAGAGAGACGGTGGGGGAGAAGTGAGACGGTGGGGGGTGAGACTGAGGGGGTGCGTGCCGGCGAAGGAGAGAGAGACGGTGGGGGAGAAGTGAGATGATGGGAGGTGAGACTGAGGGGGTGCGTGCCGGCGAAGGAGAGAGAGACGGTGGGGAAGAAGTGAGACGCAGGGGGTGCGTGCCGGCGAAGAGGGAGAGACGGTGGGTGAGGGTGAGACGGATAGGGAGAGAGACGATGGGGGTGAAAAGTGAGACGGACAGGGAGAAAGAGGTGTTGGTGGGGGGCATGCAGAGCCCATTCCTTTTGATGGCCTTAAGGCCTTTCTTTTCTTTTGCTCTTACTTTTGAGAGCTTTATACGAGTTGTTTCTTCCATCTGCAGTTATGGTTATTCGAGGTACCCAGTCGTTACCCGGTTCAGATCTCTTTTGTGTGCCCACTGTTTATTTACCTTAGTTGAGGTGCACCATTATTTATTGTTCCCTTTGTCTGTTGCCCCCCTATTTATGGTCTTTTAATGCGTTATTATTAATTCTGACAGAATTTCGGCAGCATCTCCCCTAGACCCCGGGCGTAAGGGAGAAGCAGGGAACGCGCCCACATGGAGTGGCGGAACCCAACAATTAGAGGTGGGCGTCCGCAGACGGCAACACCTCGGACAGACCTCAGGAACGTGAAGGGAGTAGTTAAGAGAGGGTTGCAGGATAGGTTAAGGGTACGTGGATTAAGGGGCAAGGGCAGGTGTACCGGCCAAGAGACCCGAAGGGGTGTACCGCTGAAAGGGCAACCATGGCATTGGGTTGTACCGGCCAGGGACCGTGCCGGCGAAGGGCTGAGAGATGGGTGTACCGGCCAAGGGGTGTACCGCTGAAGAGTACCAGGGTGAGTGTACCGCTGAAGAAACGTCCAGGGGGGGCTCACCTCCAAGAAACACACCGGTGGGGGGCTTGCTCAGGAGAGGGAAAGCCAGGTGTTGGTCAGAGGAGGGGGATTCTTGATGAAGGTGTGGAGGGGTAAACACAGACATCACCGAGAACGGGGAGACCACCGAGCACGAACATCGATTGGATGGGCAAAAGATGGCTCGGGCAAACAAGGGACCAGGGTTTATTCATGCAAAAACAAGGCATGGGGGTACAGCAGAGAGGGGGGAAGAAGACAAGAATGGGGGAGAAGGGAAGAAAAGGGTTGGGACTGAACGTAGGCAACAGAGCCCCGTTCCCCTGCCCTCTCCACTACATCGCTCTCTCTATCTCTCTCTCTTTTCTTCTTCTCTTCGCACGGACGGCCATGGCTGAGCAGCAAGGGGAGGGCAGCAGCCCCCCTCTCCTCTTTCTCTTCCTCTCTTCTTCTTCTTCTTCTTCTTCTTCTTCTTCTTCTTCTTCACCCGTCCGGGTCTCTGTGGGTGTCTTCTCTGTTCTCCTCTCTTTTTTTTGTTCGCCGGTGGAGAGGGGTCTTTATACCCCAGCGGCACTGTCCTCGGGGGGAGAGAATCCCAAACATAAAGAGGCAAGTGGGTGAGGGCAAGATAAACAAGGTGGAACACAGCCCATGAGGCCCAACATGGAGGAGACAAAGAGGAGAAGGAGACCCTCAGAGGTCCCAATCTCGATCAGAGCAGGTAGAGTTGGAACGCCGGTGGGAACACCTGGGGGCACCATCGTCCGTCCTCAAAGCCAGATGTGAATGATCCCTGCCATATGAGCCCACAAAATGAGCATGGGAAGTGGGGAGGTCAAACCTCTCGCAAGGCTCGAGCCTAGGGACGGTGAGCACCTAGATGATTGTGGGGAACTGGAGGCCACCTTCAGGAGACGGAGGGGGAACCTCCTCAGTAGGGAGCACATGGGCGAGGACTGAAGGCCAGGCCGCAGACGGAGGTGACAGTTCCCAGTTGATCTTCTTGCACAGTGCTTGAGCGAAGGAGAGTCGGGGTGTGGTAGCCATAGCAGTGGGAGAGGGCGCGGCCATGGCAGGGGGAGAGCCATTGTCTTGCGGTGCAGCGCAGGGTGGAGCCCTGTCCGAAGAGACTGTCGGGCAGGGAGACTTCACCCCAGGGGACCAAGCAGCCGCCGTAGGGTGGAGCCCACCATACGGGGGGCTGATGGCGGGGGGAGACACCAAAGGTGCAGTAGTGAGAGGCACAACAACCCTAGGCAAGGGGAGGCCGACAGCCACTGGGGGGTAGGACAGATGCCAGCGGCCCCAGGCAGGCCTCCGGAGGGAACAACAGGAGGAGTAGCACTCATAGGCTCCACAGGGGTAGTCTCGATAGCCATGGAGGAGGAGGCAATCCCCGGGGCTGCCAGAGGGGTAGCATCATCGATCACCAGAGGAGAAATAGTGTGCACCGAGGATGGGTCTTCCACCGGATGGGCCAATACCAAGGAGGGAGTAGGAGTAGTGCACAATGGGGATTCCAACCAGTAGGGATCAGAAGCAGGAGAGGCAGCCCCCCCTGGAGGCCAAGGCAAGCGATGGGGCACTAGAGAGGATGGCCAGAGCTCCACCAGCAACAAGAAGAGAACCTGGGCTAGAGCTTAGCCCTCCTAGAGGCAAGAGGGGAGCACCATCGCCAGGCACAGAAAGTAGAGGTGGCGCCAAATGGCCATCAACAATAGCATATGCATTGTGGTAGGCTCCAAGAGAAGAGGGATTAGCCACTGGAGTAGGGAGATCAGCGAGGTGCGGTGGAGCCTGCCCCTTCTCACGAATAGGGCACCAGGCCTTGGCGGGCATAGGGGGTGGACCAAGCACAGCAGCGGAGTGGGGAAGGGTCTAACCAGAGCCACCAGACCCACCAAAAAATGGAGGACTCTTCTTCTTATAGTCGCTCATGAGGTGGCCGTGGTGGGAGCAGCCACGGTAGAACAATAAAGCGTGAGGATAGACGATGGGCTACCAAGACCCACCACCTTTGATGCCAACCCAGACACGTGATGGGAGGGGCTTAGAAACATCTAGTTGCATGCACACCCTGGCCGCATGAGCACGGAGCAGACAAGAAGGGTTACGATCCACCTTCAGGACCGGCCCAATGCTCCCAATGATGGAGCGAAGCATGGCATCATTGAAGAAGTTGGCTGGGAGGGCGAGTAGCTCCAGCCAGATACGGACAAGGTGGGAGTCAGCATCCCACGAGAAGCCAAGAGGCCAAGCAGCAAACTTGAAGAGCTTCCCATGGATGAATAAGGATTCCATGAGGACAATCCATAACCCACGGAAACACGATCCAAAAATCTGGGGTGTTACATGGTACATGCTCTACCATCACATCTCCTCAATCAACAATCTCCCGAATAAGGTGGAAGCGCCTCAGAATGTGCTTTGACCTTTGGTGAGACCTCGATTCCTTCGCGAGGGCAATGGCCCCATTATTATCACAAAATAATGGGATGGGAGCAGATATGTTGGGGATCATGTCGAGATCCAAGATGAATTTTTTCATCCAGATGGTCTCCTTGGCAGTTTCAGCCGCAATAATGTATTTTGCATTTGTCGATGAGTCTACAGTCGTGGGGATCTTAATATTTTCTAATACATCTTTCATTTAATCAATTTTTAGGCCATCAGGCCCCTTATATTGGCGATTAATCAAAGATTTTCTTCTCTTCGAGAGGATGTAATTAACGTCATGATCTTTATGGCACGGCGGGTCTCCACTCCCGACCCGATATCTGTAATTGTCTGGTTAGTCAGACAGAGTGCACCACAGGCTTCGGACCACTCCAGTCTCGAAGCCTGAACATATCGTCACATATGTGACTGGCATGCCCCCGCACTTGATAAACTGATGAACCGATAAACCAATAAATAATATGATGATATAAAGAACATAAAACTCCAAGTGCATCCACAAGTTGGCACGCCCATTGGGATTGGACCACCTTTCATCTTTTCACCAAGATTTGGAGGCCTCATGGCCTCTGCTTAAAATTCTAACTTCCTCAATTTAAAATTACAGGATTGGCATTCCAACAATTGTGATGGCTATCACTTTCAATCCACTGGTCATCGCCAGCCATGCTGACAATGGCTATCTTGCTGTGCCAATCCAATTCGGCAAATTTTCTCCTGTGGTCAGCTTCCCCAACTTCCTGGGGGTGGCCTTCGTGGAGCTCCTGGATGTCCAAGAGAACGACCTCGTCGTCACCACAATGGTGACACCAAAGGAAACTGAAGCGGTGGCAGGCCACGCCCACCACACTCACCTCCGTGCTCCAACTCGCAAGCAGTGCACCCCAGCTGCCAGGAGGGCAGCTAAGAAGAAAGCCGACAGGCTACAAAGTTAGCTTTCCACTTCGGGTAAATCCATACTCATCGGAGGCATTCGAGCTTTTATGAATGGCCGACAGGCCAAGATCACGCCCGATAGGGCAGTCCCGACGGTGTCGGTACATAATTCCTTCCAAGTGCTAGCCCACGAGAAGCTGGACTACTTCAAGTCCAAATCAAAGGGGTGGTTGGCCCTGAAGCCAACCAGATTCAAGCATATTTGGATGACCGAGCGGACTCAGCCCCGAGCTCCAACTCAAGCCGGTGAGGCGTTACGAACCCTTGTTGAAGAAACCAGTTGGGACGAGACTGTGGCGGTCATTACCGTCAATGTAATCATAGCTAAAGATGACGATGGGAGGCCATCCACAACATCTGAAGAAACTCCAGCTGAAGAAAGAGGTGTCACCTCCATGCATGACCCTGTAGTACTGATGTTACTCCAAGAATACTGGTAGGAGATTGAAATATTGAAAAAGTAGCTCAATGAGAAGAATGCAGAGGTGCCTACTTCCAGGCAGGTCGAAATCCCTCCCTAGATATCAGAAAATAATGGCCAAATCCTCAAAGCTTCGCCACAGGTAGCCGCATCTCAGTCGGTGCCTAGCTATACAGAAGGCACTCTCTTCCAGCAGCAACATACCACTCCAACGCAACCCCTAGTTACTCCATACTAGGGAATTGCCGCTGCACCTCAGGCAACAGTGGTGATGCTGTAGACGTAGCAAGCTCACTCCTGCCCAGGCCCAGTCGACCAGGTGATGGTGAATAAAATGATGATAGAATGAATGATCGAAAAGAAGCTGGCCGATAGGGGCAATGATGATTATGCCTCTTTTAATGTGTACAAGGTACCTTACTCTATCCATCATGCATCCAAGAGGCAACCTCCCGGTGTCAATAAACTGTCGAAGTTCGAGAAGTTTAACAGATAATTCGCTAAAAGAACATATAGCCTACTACATCAATGTAATGGGTGATCTGGTGACCGACGAGTCTTACCTACTCAAGTTCTTCGGGTCCTCCCTTACAGGACTCGCTTTTGAGTGGTACTCAAACTTATCGGCTGGGTCTATCAACGGCTAGCCAGACATGTAGCAGAAGTTTCGGGAATGGTTTCACGTTGCTAAAAGAGAAGTGACTGTATCCGAATTATATGCTTCTAAGCAGAAGAATGATGAAATGACTTTATAATATATTAAAAGATAGCGGAACCTCAGCTTTAGATGCAGGCGACTACCACATCAAAAAGATGCAGTGCAAATCTCTAAAAAAAATGGTGTGGAACTAGATTTTTCATAGATTTTAGTGTTTTTCGAGTTCGGTGTGTTAATGCGGTCCTCCCAGGGGGAACGTTTAT
This sequence comes from Amorphophallus titanum, assembly GCA_024336825.1. NCBI lineage: Eukaryota > Viridiplantae > Streptophyta > Magnoliopsida > Alismatales > Araceae > Amorphophallus > Amorphophallus titanum. The sequence goes on from JANBPO010001714.1 coordinate 12,164,309, forward strand.
TAACGCGCTATATCGAGTAGTCACGTTACAGTAGGGCGGTAAGGATCGCGATGTTTCTATTGAACGCGATCTCAAGAACGCGACCCAAGTAATGGTTGCGATCTTGTGTTAATGCGCCCTAGGCCATTACCACATTCTGGTATTATCGCGCTTGAGCCTATGGCCGCATCTATTAATGCGACCTAGGCATGTGCCACGTCGACGCATTGACATGCTGGTGATGTTGGACGCGTTCTCTTGGCATCGCGACCTACCGTAGGGGCACGTTAACCATCGCAATGCAGGCAATGAGCACATTAATAGCCTCTATTTTCTGGGTATTATTTGTGTTGTCTCGGGCTCTGGTGAACCCAAGATTCAGTGCCTTGTTGGCATTTGACTCGGTGGATGCCTTGGGTGTTCCGTGAGAGTCATATCTGTGTATCGAGGGATCTCGGAAGAGTGGTTTTATCCCAAGCTCTGTGTATGTAGTGTTTCTTCCATGTTAGTTGGCTTGGCTTCAACCCCTTGGTTAGCCCATTGTACGTGGATGTCGTGGACGTCCTATGAGGGCTGTGACCATTGTACGTGGTTTTCGGAAGTGCCATTATACCGAGCAGTGTTTTGTGTTATTTCGAGGGTCATTATGATTTCTAGTCAACCTGGTTGTGACCCAGTGGTTGATACGTGACCTCGTGAGTGTCTCGGCTATCCGGTATGGATCGAGACTCTACTTTTGGATGCTTGGAGGTATCATCTTACCTCAGTTTGCATGCCTATGTGGTTTGAGGGCTTTGATGTTCCCTCATGTTTCGTGATTTGTATTATACGGAATCGAGAGTCCTATGTGCAGCCTAGGGGATGAGGACTTGTGGTTTATCGTATTTTTGGTTTAGGGACTAGGCTGATTAACGGTATATTACCATGATGTGCAACGATCTTGACCCGAGTCATGTAACTCAAGGATTATTGTGTGTACGTCTAGTTGTCTATCCTGAGTCTGGCGATAGACTTGTATACTACTTTGTATTTCATAGTACGTGCGACAGGTGAGTACTTACCCTGTCAGTACTTCACTGTTTTGAGTCTCTGTGTCTAGTGAGCATCCACTAGTCTTAACCTGACGACACTTCAGCGTGTCGGCCCACCTGGGAGTGGTGGCGGGGCGAGTTCCTGAGAGATGATTTTTAGGCTACTTTTCGTGGGCTCCCTTGCTTTGCAGTAGCATCCTACTTGGGGGAAAACTAGCTAGATGCTTGGCTCAAGGCATTACGCTTGTGTGTGCACATGTGGTCAGGGGCGTTTAGACGAGCATCGATGGGCGTGACCCTGACTAGTCACTCGTTACTGTTGTTCCTTGTACTTGGTTCAGTGTCTCAGTCACCGTGTTCGAGACGAGTGTGAGACGCTTGAGGTGTAGTGTAAGACGTCAGTAGACGCATCTGGCTTTGCTTCTAGTGAGGAGGTGCTTCTGTCACATGACACGTGGCTTGTGGTTTTATGACCGGTTCTCCATCATTGTTGACGTAGTGCTTCAGGTAGCCTATGTCTGGCTTTACCGCGACTTGTGTAGTGTACACGACGGTGAGGTCGTGTGTGCTTTGGTGTTTTGGGTAGTGTTTCCCACATCTGAGAGGTCGTGATGTGAAACCTACACGTCTGTTGTAGCATGACGTGTTCTGGAAATGTAATCAGAGTTTTCTTGTGTCGATTTGGTGATTCCTAACTGTGTGTCTAGAAATCCATGTTCTTACCGATTAGGAGTAGTTTAGAGGGCCGAGGTCTTATCGGATACTGTGGTTTGTTCTGTATGGCTTTCCTCTTTACTTCCGTTGTTGTTACTCCTGCTTACTGTTGTTGCTCTTGTTGTTCTTACTGCTGTTACCACTTCGGTTTCCTAGTGGGGATCTGTGGGACCCCTACTGAGCCAGTGACACGAGGCTCACCCCTGACTTTTCAGGTGTGGCTGCTCTTCGTGAAAAATTCCGTGGTCTCACATTGGGCTAGGTCCCAGACATAATGAAACAGTATGGCAAACTTTTCTTATAAACTATTTTGCCTGATATCAAATATCTACGAAATGGTGCAAAGTCAATAGAGGATTTGTGAAAACTCGTGTTAGACCTGTTAAGAAAGATAAACTTTCGGTTTAAGAATCTTTGTGGTACAAGTTACAAGAGGATGGTGAGAGCAGGGTACGGGGAGGGACCAGGGTGTACGCCAGCGGTCGCTTTAGTGGCCAACTGGGTCCCTCTGGGTAGACGACCAGTGGGTGTCGGCACCTATTTTAGACGCCCTTTGAACACAATTGATGTCATGGGATTCAAAAACCTAGGTTCTTTGTGCTACCAGTGTCTAGGTAGAGGGCACTACTAAAGGTAGTGCAAGGGGAAACTCCAGTGTAAGACCTATGGAGAGGAAAGCCACCGTCAAGCTTATTGCGGAAGAATGCCCGCTCCAATGGAGCGTCACTCCTATGTTGAGATGGTAGCCCAATCCTAATGTATCACAGCGGGAGGCCCGACTGCGGGGCCCGACTCTAGTAGCCTTCCCTACGGACTGGGTGGAGGCACGATCCTTCTGACTGGACAACTATCTCTGGATCTCACCGCTAGAAGGCAATCTAGAACCAAAGGACGTGAACTAGGCTCTGGTCAAAGGGGAAGGCAGAGGCGAGTGGCAGGTACATAGAATGGGGGATAAGGGATTCTTAGCCATTAGGGAATTAGTTGAGGCTGCAGCAAACCTAGTAGATGGTGGTATCTTCTGGGGAATGAACTGCTTATTGAGAGTGTCCAAATGGAAGAAATGGGGGGTTACCTACTCCGACCCCTGCTTGCTCCAAGTCAACCTACACCTCTGGGGAGTCCCTCTCACTTATGTGATAAGGAAAGGATCAGCTGGCTCCTCGACACCTTTGTAGCCCTTGAAGACGACAGCTACTAATTTGGGAGGTCATCATCGGGGGTCATTGTCGAAGCCACCATTCAGGTCTCCTCACTTTCGGCCATTCCAGTGGTCATCGAACCCACGTAGCAACAGAAATATTCCCGGTCAAGGTGGTATGAAGTGGGGAAGCCAGGAGGATGGTGGTGGAAGCAGGGCTAGGGTTTCAGTGTAACCGGCGGGAGGTTGAAGATGATGGGAGAGGAAGGGTATGTATAGGTTGCTCTAAATCGGAACCTTCGGTGGGAGTTCAACTTTTGAACCCGCCTTCGGTTCTCAGCCAGTTCAGGTCATGCATGGCAGACGAGCCGAGTAAATGCGAGTCAAGTGGGCTTCAACGGGTAACCGGGTGAATGCCCGTGACTTACCCAATAAACCGACACCCCACCTGAGACCTGGACCAGCACAGGGCCATCTCCTTCGTCCAATAGGAAGATCATCCTTGGCAATGCTTCGTCTAATCGGTGAGGCCCTTCATCGCCATTGGAAGGCCGATATGTCAGGAGGCTCCAGGGAGGCAGGCCTTGACATCATCGAAAGCTATCCAACTGGCTGATACTCACAAGATGACGGAAGTGGACAGCGATCAATCAATGGTGGATCTTGCCGCTTTGCCTGCCGAGGGCTTCCGTAGCGGTCCGGCGGGTATTCACCTAATGAAGGAAGAAGCCCCTATGTCTTTGTAGGCCAGTGCTACTGCAGCTTCGCCGATTAAGGGCTTCCGCAGCGGCGACATGGAAGTTGTGAGAGTCCACCGAGTGCTATTCACCCCATATCTCCTGCTCAGGGAGGCTATCAGGCCTGCTGTTCAGCGAAAGGAGGCAGGGTCCATGGCAGATCTCCTGGGATTGGACTATACACGTTCTAGTGGCGCCTTCCTATGTCAAGATTCAGGACTATCTACTGGCCTTCATCCCCTGCTCCAAGAGATGGCTGGGAGCAGTCTAGCAGCCACACCAAGTTTCACTGGACTTGTCTATACAAAGCGAAGGGGATAGGAATCTTGGCATCAAAGCAGAATCTATGATGGAAGCAATCTTAGTGGAGGACTCCCTTCTGGAGGGGGGGGGCTTTGATGAGAGGAAGGAAGGAAGCCTAGGAAAAGAAGAGGTGAAGGAGATTATATCTAAGAACAAACTAGGGAGGTGGCAAACTTGATTGGGGTTTCTTGTGACGGCATTGACAAAGACATCAGAACAGTGTTCAGTTAAATTCAGAAAAGGTGACTGATGGGACGGGCTAGGAATGTAGGTAGGGCAAAATGCTAGAAGAGGGAGCTGCAGAGGGAAGAAGAGGAGAGGGAATTAGCACAGAATCAGGTGAAGGAAAGAGGGGAAGCTCAAGAACTACTACAATGCATATCGTCACTTGAACATGAGGAGTGTGCGGACTTGAGGATAGTGAGGGAGTTTGTGTGGGGTGTAAAATCGATATCCTGTGTCTACAAGAAACAAAGTTGGAGGGTGATGGGGAGAAAGTAATGAGAGAGAGGAAGGAGAAAGTTGTATAAGGGTGTGGTGTCTCCAACTGTGGGATCTTTGGGTGTATAATGATTCTTTGGAATGGCATTGTGGTGGAGGAGGTGGTGGAAGGAAGGAAGGTGGATCGTTTTCCTATCTCCCTTACTTTCCACAATCTTTATGACAATTTCACCTAGGATTTCTCTGGAGTACATGATCCACAAGGCAGGCAGGAAAAGAAAACACTTTTAGAGGACCTTCTTCAATACCACTAGCTATCAGAGAGGCCGTGGTACATGGGAGGAAATTTCAATGCTATTGCCAAGATCAGGGAAAGGAGGGCTCTAACATAATTTCAAGTGGCATGGAGGATTTCAAAGAGTTTATTGAGGAGGCCAACCTCATTGATATTCCAGCACCAAATGCCCTCTTCAGTTGGTGCAATCTTAGAACAAAACCAACATGCTCGAGGCTGGACAATTTCTTAATGTCAGTAGACTGGAAAAAGCACTTACCACAACTCCAAGCTGAATGTCTGGCTCGCCTAATATCTTGACCAGAAGCCCATTTTACTGAGAACCAGCTATAGGTTCAGCAAGCAGCACAGATTCAAGATGGAGAAGTACTGGCTGAAGGAGGATTTTCTTCATGTGGAGAGAAGCTGGACACAACCCAGACCGGAAACTTTGGCTATGGCTAGGTTGGTCAACAAGTTGAAAGACCTGACTCGAGAATAAGTCTTGGAGATCATCTAAAACTCTCAATAGGAAACTTGACAAGGACAGACCCGTGGAGCCAGCCTCCTCGATGAACAGGACGGAGTGTTGAGAGCGGCAACTAGGAAGAAGTTTGGCGAGATCCTGCTCAAGGAAGAGATTTATTGGAAGCAACGTTCCAGAGAGAGATGGTTGAAAGAGGGGAACAAAAGCATTGCATAGTTCCAGAAAATTGTTTCAGAAAGATGACTAAATTGCATCAAGAGCCAGCAGCATGGGGACCAAAGCCTTTCCACAGGGATGAGATTAGGTTGCTGGAATTATATTCCTCTCTTTTATTCGAGGAAGACTATTGGCATCCATCTTTGATGGACCACCAATGGCCAGTAATTTTAGGCCATCTAATCGAGTTATACGTACCATTGGACCAAGTATATCAAGAGTTGTGGCCAGAAGGTTTGGCTACGCCAATCTGGAACGCCATCTCTTGCGTAAGGGATCCTAAGATATGTAACTCCATCAAGTACTTGGTGGATGGTCCCTTAACTTTGCTTAAATGATGATTAGTGAAATCATCTGAATACTGTAGTTTTGAACATGCTTCATTTAGAATCCTCATACAATGCATGTAAATAGGGGGAGTAAGTCAAGTCATTCTGAGTCTGCTGCGTAAGTGATTTACTGCATTGACTTCATTGCATGAATTGAATTCAACATTTATTGCATAAAGTCAGGGGGAGTTTGTCAAAGGAGATATTGCATCTCATGCATATTTTAGTTAGATTGTGTTCCCCGAATGGTCTTCATGTCACACATGTTTGCTCAATGCATTCTGTTGAGGAAGTCTATGCATTTGCATACATACTGATAATTGCATATCATCCTTATTGAAAATTCCAAAAAGGATTGTTTGAGTGCATGCATTCAGGGGGAGCTTCACTTGAAATGCTGGTGTTGGTTTTGATTGGTTTACCAGCATACATTGCACTTCATTTATTCAATATGATTAACATTTAATGTCACTGCTGGTTTAAGTTGGTATGTCTAAACTCTTTTCTGAACTTTGAACATTTGTTATGTTCTCAGCTCACTGATCTACCTTCATCAATTCTAAAACTCATTTGGAATCAACATTTTCTTGAATCTGAAAGCTTTTGCGTGGATCTTGTACTTACTAAAGGGGAGTTTTACTTGATATTCTGATGAGTTCCTGATAAGCTAGTCATATCAATCATTTGCTAAACCTTCAATGCACCTGTCATGTTCTCAGCCTAAAGCTCGATCAATATCCTTTGATGCATATCTCTTTGCAAATTTTATCACCTTGGCTACATGCATGAACTTTATGTACTTTATGTACTGCTCTCAAACTTCCTTGACTTGAAAATTGAGAAGACTTCAATTTACATATCATGACCATAAATCTGAAAATCGTGTCAATAAAGAATCTTTCATTATACAGAATTATGAATGTCTAAAAAGATTGAGTTGGTTTAAGTTTAAAACGTCTTCGTCGCCGTCGAAACCCGTCAAGAAGGCGGATCAAACGGACGGGAGCGCTGATCTATGAATAGGATTTTGCTCTGGGCGGCCGGCGCGGCCCTCCTTTCCAGCCGGATCGGTTGCGCGCAGGACGCGAGTTCCGATGCTCCCTATGCGCCGCCGCCCAAGCCGCCGTACGTCGCCCGCACGGCCCAACACTCCGCGTGGATCATCGAGTTTACCCCGAGCGCGGCGAATACTCCACCGGCCGGCGTCTCTCCTGCTTCCCAGCCTCCGCCCAGGCACCTCAAGCAGCAGACGTGGACGAAAGACGGAAGCTTGATGAAATGCGCCACGGAATGGAGTGATGGCAGCACGACTGAGGACTGGGTGGTCGGGGCAGTCCTCTTTTCTATAGATCCCGCGCAGAAAGGCGTTCACTTATATAGTCCCAAGCTGGATCTCCAGTACCACGATTTTAGCGCCGGCGACTTCGCCATGCTCGACTGGATAACGGCGAAAGACTATGACCGCGTGGTGAAGCATGGCGACGACGTTTGCTATTTGTTTACCGCGAAAACTATTGCCACGAAGTCCGCGCAGTCCGGCCCTCACAATAAAACGCGGGCTGAGATCGCGGCCCCGACGTCGCCGACTTCCGTATTTATCAGCGTGCAGAGCGGCCTGCCGGAGGAGATCGACGACGGGACTGGCAAATATCTATTCCACTACCTGCCAACGCCGTCCGGTGACCTGAAATTACCCGCCTCCATCGTCACGCTCCTCAAGTCGTACCAGGGGCACTGATCCCGAGGCGCGCGAGACTGCAGATTCTATATCACCTAAAAATAGAAGCTCCCGAGGGAAAATAGGGCAATCAAGCTCCCACGCCGGCCACCGCCTGCTCGCGCACCGTCTCCCCGGCGATCCACGTCCCGTAGACCAACTGGCACTTCTGGAACGGCGGCGGGCCAAACTCATTCCGGTGCAACTGGCCGATCAGCATGTCCACCGCGGCAAAGCCGATCTGCTGGTGATGCTGCCGGATGCCGGCCCACCCCGCCATCGCCGGAGTCACGTCGAGGTGGACAAGGCCCACATCCGCCGGCGCGTTCAGGCCAAGCGCCTCGAGCCATTCCTTGATCTCGGCGTGCAGCGTCAGGATGACGTCGGGACGATGCCGCTTAAACCAAAGCCGGAAGTCCTGCTCGGCGCCCGGCTCGTAGCGGAAGGGAGGAATGCGGTCCTGGCTCGACAGCGGTCCCTGCTCCGCCCAGATGCCGCCCACGAACTTGCCCACTTCCTCGCCGTCAATCCCGCTCTGGAGACACAGGCCCGGGCGCCGGTAACCAAGCCGCGCGATCTCATGCACCGCCCGCACCGCCGTGGAGAAATGGTCCTCCGAAACAGCGGACAGCGCCGGCCGGACCGGGCGGCAGCCAATCACGATGGTCGCGGACCGCTGCCAGACGGGGCCGAACTCCGACGGAATGACGCCCCCGGCGAAAGGCCCCACGGCGATCAACCCGCGGATACCCCGCGCATCGATGATCTTGGCAAGATGCCGCGAGTTCTCCTTGTTCCTGGCCAAGACGAAGCGATCGAAGCCGTAGCCCAACTGGCTCGCGCGTGCCTCGACGGCCGCTGTCCACTCCTTGACGGCAAGCTTCTCCACGCACGAAGGAGCGTCCGACGTGTAGACCATGCCGAGCGTCCCCTGACGCGGCGCACTCCGGCTGCCACGCACCTGGGCAATCAGGTTCGCGACCACGGGGTTGGGCCGGTACTTATTTTTGGCCGCGATTTTCTGGATGCGCTTGCGAACGTGAGGGCGAATCCGGGGATCGTTGCGCAGAGCCAGCGAGACCGTTGCGGTAGACACTCCCGCAATCTTGGCCAGGACGCGGATGGTTACAGGCTCAGCCATGCCGGGCCTTTCGTGGAGCGCGTGTTCGATAGTCGCAAATACCATGGGGAGCCTGGTTCAAATGCTTCTAGTCTTGGGGAGGTCATCTCTTCGCGAATGCAGCGCCACTCTCGAAAGGATCGGTTTTTCATCCGGTCGATTGATCTGATGGGTTCGGTCGACCAACCCCTTGCAGGTCGACCGACCTATTGGGTAGGTCGACCGAATTATACCCTTTTCCACCCGTTTTGGCCACCAATCGACCTGATCAAGACCCTTTGGTCAACCTTTGGCCCCGTGGATGTTCTGCACATCCTGTGGGGATCGAGTTCATGTTTTTAGGTGTCTGAAAGAATCATGATATATATCTCGATTTGCATGCTCGTGTGATTATGAGGGTCCAGGTGACCTCATGTGTTCCAGACTTCTTTGTTATGGTAGTTCGAGTCATCATACACTCTAGTACGGGTAGAGAGCTATTTTTACTCTGCGTTAGTTTCCTCGAAAAGTGGTTTCCGTATGGGCCATGCGTATGCCCAGTGACCGAGAGTCCAATGACCTAGCCAGGGGTTGGGGGCTTCTTAGTCTCCCTTAGAGAGGGAATGGACCTGGCGATTATGAGCCGCCTTAAGTGTCCTTTGGACTATGGTTTCTAACTTTCGGATTATGGTAGTTGACGGCATGGTGCCGTATGGTACAATGGCCTTGGGATGAGTCGCGTGACTCTATAGTGGTTGGATTTGCGAGTTTGGTTAGCCGCCCTAAGTCTGGTGGCACCCACCTTGTGTTTCGTGATACTTATGCTGGGTGCTTGCGTAGCCGTTGCTACTTCGGTGTTTCCTCTCTACAGAGAGTTCCCACATCAAATGACTTTCTCACTAGTTGTAACTTATCTAGGCACGCGTGTGTCGACCCGCTTGGGAGCAGTGGAGAGCTAGACCCAAGAGAGACGATTTTAGGCTGGTTATTATAGGGCCTCTCATTGTGGCAGCTCGAGTCCGGGGTAGGAGGAAAACCAAGTGGAGGGCCTGACGTAGCATAGTCAGCCAATGTATGCACATGTGGTCGGGGACTTCAGACGCGTGGTGACGAGCACGACCCTAACTAGACCCTTGTTCTTCAGTTACTTGTATGGTGTCTCAGTTTTCGTCTGGGGTGAGTAGGGAGGCACTCGAGGTGCGGACTAAGTCATCAGTGGACGCATCCGACTTTACTTCTAGTGAGCAATTTCTCCTATCATCCGACACGCGACTCTCTTGACTCGAGGTTTGGTTTTCCATCAATGAGGACGTGATTCTTCGGGTGATTTTTGTATACCTTTCTAGACATTGAGGTCTAGTGTTCCCGGTAGAGTCATCGAGGTTTCACTCGTAGACAGTGTAGGGTTCACGACGGTGAGGTGGTGATCGTACCCTTAGATCATGTAGTCATGGGTTGGGCCTCCATCTGCGAGGATGGGCCTTCATGACAGGGATGTCACGATTTTTTCTTCAGTAGTGCAGCTGTGATTTTAATAGTGGTTCGGCGGTCCCGACTGTGAGATCGGGGTTTCCTTTCCGTTGTCATTAGGAGTAGCTTAGAAAGCTATGTTTCTACCACCTTCTTCTGTTTCTATTTTGCTCGCTACTGCTATTATTGTTGTTATTTCTATTATCGATGTTGTTTACCGTCATTGTTTCGTGGTGGGGATCCGCGGGACCCCTACTGAGCTAATTAGATGAGACTCACCCATGTCTTTACAGGTGTTGCGGTTCATCCTCGAGTATATGGAAGTAGTCGCCGATCGCCCTTCAAAGCGTTGCTTCTATTGCAACTGACGCTGACTGCTACTGTCGTCTGCAACGTCAGGTCCACGCCAAAAGTCGTCTGCAATGCTGGGTCAGTGGAGGAACATTGGCTCCACCTTGGCCAGGTCCTGCTACTATTGTCACCCACCTACTCTCCGTCGAGATACTTGCATGCTGCTACCGTAGGTGCAGAGGAGATGGAGGAGGAAGAAGAAGATAAATAGTTGCGGTAAATGAATAGTGTTCTGATCGGATGAACAATATTTTGATAAAACTTCCCGAACACTTCACATCCCACAGACAATGGGTAAAATGGTATTTTAAAACGATAACTCCCTCACCATGTGGCATGCTCGACCCCCGTTTCAAATGTCATTTGTGTAGGTTTTTTTTCCCCACTTAATTCCCCGCGACCCTAAATCCGTTGCCTCTTCCCCTTCGCATCTGCTCGGACGAACTGGTGGACGTCCGGAGGAAGAAAATTCCTTGCTTTCTTCCCCCAAAACCATGTTCGATAGTGCAGCGATCCGTCAATCTGCACCTCTTTGTTCAAATTCCCACTTCCTTCTATTTCGTCTGCTAGTCGCATGAGTGTCTGCCGAAAAATTCTTCTATTTTTCCCATTTTAAGGCAAAATGGAAGGGCTACTTCACACAGTTCTTCCCCATAGATGCTCTCAGTGGCTGTGTTTTTCTCCAAACTCCAGTTGGGATTCCCCATTGATGAGAAGGAGCACCGGGTTCCGCGAGTGGAAGCTGCAACCCCATGCCCGCAAAGGAATCATCTCTGTGAGGAGAAGTTGGAGAACGGCAGCAGCAGCAGCGAAGGACGTGGAGGAAGACGAAGAGCTTAGTTTGGATTGGAAACAGGAGTTTCTTGGGGTGATCAACCCCTCGGCCCCTCGGGCGGTGGCGAAGAAGCCCCGCGAGAAGTCGAGGTTGCTCGCGGACACTGACAGCATGGACTGGTGTGTGAGCGCCAGGAGGGTTGCGTTGAGGACAATCGAGGCCAGGGGGCTGGCTCAGTCCATGGAAGCCATGGTCACCGGGAAGAAGAAGAAGAAGAGGAAGCCCAAGAGCAGCAACAGGGAGATTAGAAAGAAAAAACAGGATTTGGTCGAGTCTGATGATGACTTTGAAGAGCTAGACATAGAGGAGATGGATTTGGGGAGCAATGCAAGTGACCTTGAGAAGAGGGTGTGCATGTTGGCAGATGGGATGTTCGAAGAAAGGAAGGAGAAGGCCAAGGAGGCCTTCGTAGAGAAACTTTCTCAATTCTCAGGGCCATCAGATAGGAGGAAGGAGGTTTCTTTGAACAAAGCAATTATAGATGCTCAAACAGCTGAAGAGGTACTGGAAGTAGCCGCGGAGACGATATCTGCTGTTGCAAAAGGGCTGAGCCCTTCCCCTCTGACCCCAATAAACATCGCGACTGCCCTTCATCGGATAGCGAAGAACATGGAGAAAGTTTCAATGATGCGGACTCGGAGGCTGGCATGTGCCCGGCAAAGAGAAATGTGTATGCTTGTGGGCATTGCCATGGTTGCACTGCCTGAATGCTCTGCCCAGGGGATATCTAACATTGCATGGGCACTGTCCAAAATTGGTGGTGAGCTGCTGTACTTATCAGAGATGGATAGGATTGCCGAGGTGGCCATAACCCGGGTTGGGGAGTTTAATGCACAAAATGTTGCTAACATTGCTGGTGCATTCGCTTCCATGCACCACTCTGCCCCTGATCTCTTTTCATGGTTGTCGAGGAGGGCATCTGAACTTGTTCATACATTTCAGGAGCAGGAGCTTGCTCAAGTCTTGTGGGCATTTGCTTCTCTGAATGAGTGCGCGGACACTTTGCTGGATGCGCTTGATGATGCTTTTAAGGATCCACTCAGTGTCACATGCTGTATAGAAGAGGTGAAATCAATGCACTTGGAGAGTCCCAATGCGGAGGTTGCAAATGGCAGGGATGTTGAAATGGAGGAAAGGTCCGATTGTCGTGTGCTTAATTTTAGTAGAGATCAGCTTGGAAACCTATCCTGGTCATATGCTGTGCTTGGGCGGATGGATCATCCATTCTTCTCACTTGTGTGGACTACCTTGAGCCGTATCGAGGAGCAAAAAATTTCAGAGCAGTACAGGGAGGATATCATGTTTGTTTCCCAGGTTCATCTGGCAAATCAATGCCTGAAACTTGAATATCCAAATCTTGGCTTGTCATTAAGGAGTGACCTTGAAGAGAAAATATCAAGAGTTGGAAAGACGAAGAGGTTTAATCAGAAAACCACTTCTTCGTTTCAAAAGGAAGTGGCAAGACTCCTGATTAGCACAGGCCTTGATTGGGTTAGAGAATATGTTGTGGATGGCTATACATTGGATGCTGTCTTGGTTGACAGAAAGCTTGCCTTTGAGATTGATGGACCGACACACTTTTCAAGCGCGCAGCACTGCGAGGGTCTCGTTGCGCACGCTTTCGCGCATCCGGGCATCGAGGCTCGAAAACGGCTCGTCCAGCATCAGGATGCCGGGACGCGGGGCGATGGAGCGGGCGAGCGCCAAGCGCTGCTGCTGGCCGCCCGAGAGCCATTGAATAGAATTGTCAAAATTGAATGTCCATGAATCCATATAATAAGTATACATCATTAATGTCACATTCATCAAATTTCAAGTTAAAAGGTTGAGGATATTTCAAGCCCAAAAATCTTATGAGGAAAATGCATGAAAATACTCAACCACAACTTTGAAAACCTATTTGATGAAATGTATGAAACATAGAGGAGTCAACGCAATGCGATGAGTGAGTCAACTCTCTTCTTCAATAAAAACTTCATTGAACACTCCTTTGAGTTCCAAAACATGAACCATAGATTTGATCATGTAAACCAAGATAAATGTAGCATTAGTTCTTTAAACACCAGGGATTCATATGACTTTCAAGAGTGAACCTTGAAGCCATCATTTAACACATCAATCAAGGTACAAACATGTTACTCAATGAAACACATACACACACAAGCACAATCATTTTGATATCATTAAAACCATACACCAAACATCAACTAGGGGATGCAACATAGGGGCATGAGGCCCCTGCTTCCCTTCCATTAGATTTCCTTTCTCCTAGGTTAGATATACGGTCCATCGAGTCTAGGGGAGTAGAGTCCGTTAGGTTTAGAGAAGTAAGGTCTTGTTCTAGTACATCCAATCCATCCTTGCCTGAGTCGCACACATCGGCGCACCAGTCCAAATTCATTCCTGATAGGTTCTTGTAGGATCTAACTCAGAGATGTCGTGCTCTTCTTATATGCCCAGAGTTCCTAGCTACGGTGATTATGCTAGAAGAAGACGAGGAGCAAGATGGGGTGTGGAGCGACGATGGATTAGGTGTCTATGAAGTCGTGGATGAGAAAGACCTAGCCGATCTTAAGGATAGCAATGTAGATGACACTACCGACTTGTATGTGCAAGGTTTAAAGAGATTTGATGAGCCGTCATCGATAGTGGATGAACCTACGAACGAAATTAATTTAGGAACTTATGAGGATCCCAGGCCCATCATTATTGCTGCTAATCTCCCTTTAGAAGTAGAAAGAGAATTGATCAAGGTGCTAAGGGAGTACAACGATTCTTTTACCTGGTCTTATTAGGACATGCCGGGTCATGACCCCTTTTTAGTGGAACACCGACTAGTGCTTACGCCAGGGGCAACACCCGTTAAATAAAAACTAAGGAGATTTCACCCCCATATGGTCTTGAGGATGAAAGAAGAAGTTGATAAATTACATAAGGCCAGGTTCATTAGAGTTGTCTTATATCCTCAATGGGTGGCGAACATAGTCTATGTCATCAAGAAGGATGGGAAAGTGCATATTTGTATCGATTTCAAGGATATGAACAAGGCATGTTCCAAGGATGATTTTTCACTACCTCACATAGATGTGTTGGTAGACAACACGGCTGGGTATGAACCTCTGTCATTCATGGATGGTTATTATGGTTATAACCAAATCTGTCTCGCTCCCGAGGATCAAGAGAAAACTTCCTTCACCACGCCCTGGGGCACGTATTGCTATGTGGTAATGTCGTTTGGGTTGAAGAATGTAGGAGCCACCTATCAAAGGGCGATGATGGCTATATTCCATGATATGATGCATGTCTACATGGAAGCTTACATGGATGATATTTTGGTGAAGTCAAGGACTAAAGAGGAACACCCCGCTATTCTAGCTAAGGTGCTTCAGAGAGCTAGGGAGTACTAGCTGAAAATGAATCCCAAGAAGTCTATATTTGGAGTGTCTTCAGGGAAATTGCTAGGCTTTATAGTTAGCAAACAGGAGATCAGATTGATCCTAACAAAGCTAAGACAGTCATGGACATGCCTCCGCCTAAGAATATCACAAAACTTCGAGGACTAATCAGACGCTTACAGTTCATTAGAAGATTCATATCTCAGCATTCTCAGAGGTGTCGCCCGGGCTTCCCTTTCCTTTCCTTCATCATCCACCTGTGCCAAGACAGCTCCTAGGGAGTCCCCAATGACAGAAATGTAGAGGATCAAGGATTTCCCAGGGATAGGGGGTTGTAAAATTGGGGGATTAGACAAATAAACCTTTAGATCGTCATAGGCCTTCTGGCATTCCTCATTTCATTCAAACTTAACCCCTGCCTTCAACAGTTCGTAAAATGGATGGCACATTTGAGAATGCTGAGATATAAATCTTCGAATGAACTACAAACATCTAATTAACCCTCGAAGTTCAGTGATGTTCTTTGGCGGTGGCATATCCATGACAACCTTGGCTTTGTTCGGATCAATTTGGATCCCCCGCTTGCTAACTATGAAACCCAGTAATTTCCCTGAGGACACTCCGAACACACATTTCTTGGGATTCATCTTTAACTTGTACTCCCGAGCCCTTTGCAACACCTTGTCCAAGATAGCGGGGTGTTCTTCTTTCGTCCTCGATTTCACCAAGATATCATCCACGTAAGCTTACATGTAGACATGCATCATATCATGGAATATTGCCATCATCGCTCGTTGGTACGTGGCACTTGCATTCTTCAGACCAAATGACATGACCACATAACAGTAAGTGCCCCAGGGCGTGGTGAATGAGGTTTTCTCTTGATCTTCGGGAGCTAGACGGATTTGGTTATATCCTGAATAACCATCCATGAATGAAAGAGCTTCGTACCCGGTGGTGTTATCCACCAATACATCTATATGAGGTGGCAAAAAGTCATCTTTAGGACATGCCTTATTCAAATCCCTGAAATCGATGTAAATTCGCACCTTTCCATCCTTCTTCATAACAGGGACTATATTTGCCACCCACTGAGGATATAAAATGACTTGAATAAATCTGGCCTTACCCAGCTTATCTACTTCTTCCTTCATCCTTAAGGCCATGTGAGAGTGGAATCTTCTTAATTTTTGTTTAACGTATTTTGCCCCTGGTTTAAGTATAAATCTATGTTCCACCAAGGAAGGGTCAAGACCTGGCATGTCCTCGTAGGACCAGGCAAAGGAATCACTAAACTCCCTTAAAACCTTGACCAACTCCTCTTTGACCTGAGGAGGGAGATTAGCAGAAATGATAATGAGCCTAGGATCCTCCTCCGTTCCAAGGTTAATCTCTTTCATAGGTTCATCCACTGCCACCGATGGCTCATCGAACCTTTTCAAACCTTGTGCGTACAAATCGGTAGTGTCATCTACGCCGCTATCCTCAAAGTCGACTGGGTCTTTCTCATCTATGATCTCGCAAACACCTAGTCCGTCATCGCTCCATACCCCATCTTGCTCCTCATCCTCCTCTAGGACGATGGCTATTTCTACAAACTACGGACATCTAAGGAGGGCATGGCAGCGCTGAGCGAGATCCTGGAGGAACCTATCAGGGGTAGATTTGGAGTGACGCGTCATCGGGCGTGCCGCAAGCATAGAAGGGCTAGAGACACTAGAACAAGACCCTGCTTTGACAGACTCTACTACCCTAGGAGACTCAACAGACTCTATATCTAACCTAGGAGATAGTAAATCTAATGGAAGGGACACAGGGTTCTCGTGCCCCTAGGAGGAGGATGGACAGAACACAACATAATCTTCCACTGAAATCTATGTTTCAAAATTGGCATTTTTTTTGTTGGAGATCAGTGGAGAGCATGCAGCACGATGGAGAAGATGACGGAGGAGGAGGAAGGGCGAGGGGATAGATAGATGGACAGAAGATATCGAGGAAAGGATCAGAGGAGGAGAACCACATACCAGAGAAATCAATTGTTGGGCAGTGCCCACATGGACAAGTCACAATCAAAAATTCAGTTGGCATTTCCAGTTGAAAAGGATCAATCATGATGGGAGGTGAACGGGGTATGAAAACCAGCTTCTTAGAGAAGGAAATTAGGCAAGAAGGAGACCAAGTAAAAATAATAGGTGAGCTCCCCTCTTCCGGTGGACGTGGGGCTGGCTTTCCGTGTTTGTACTCTACAATCCGCACCTCGGGTTGTCGGATTCAACTGATGAGTTGCATGGTGCACCATGTAGCTCAGGGGGCTCACCCCGCTTGCTACAACAGGCTCCGGAATCCACGCTAGAGGAATTCCCGTAGAAGAACTATTGTCCCTATGACCGGACGACTCGCAATGTCCGAGAAATCTGTTCTGATCGGGGGCATCTGGATCTTCCTAGATGACCATGGAGCCCAAGCAATCCTAGATCGGGTGGTCACTGCCGTGCCAACCCGCAATGCTTTCCAGGCCCTGTCAGGAAGAAGGGCAGAAAAAGAAGAAGTCGATCGCCATGACCAGAAGAAGCTGGCCCCAAGGCCAAAGACCTTTAAATAGGTGTGGGATCCCAAGAGGATGCAACCTGCTCGCCGCAAGGCGCAAGACTGCTACCACTCCGAGCCTGCTGAGGCGAAGGAGGAGAATGAAAGGGGCCTGGCCCCGAGAAGAGAAGAAGCAGTCGTGGACCCTCCATGCCATCCAAGCTTTTGGGCATGCGCCCGACAAGCTGTGGTCCCCATAGTGGGGAGAAGATTCGAGCAACATGCCAGAAGAGCCCGGTTGGCATACATCCCTCCGACAAGAGGTCGACAATTATCCCCCATCCTGCATCAGGAGCGGGGGCAGGAAGAGATGGCCAGTTTGGTTAGGAACTATTTCAGGGGTATAGGTAACCCCTCAGTAGGCCAACAACAGCTGCTACAAGCAGCCATGGCAGAAGAAGAAAACCGCCCACCAACGGCAGTCAAAGAAAAAGAAGAAAGAAGAATGGCGTCGTCAGTCGACGATAATAAGTATGAAAATAGCTTGGAGCTTGAAGCCGATGAAGTCGCCCCTCGGTGGGAGGAAAGGAAGAGAATCTCCGTATTCGAGAGGTTAACCTTCCCAGAGCATGTAAAAAGGAAGGTACATCAATAGAGGAGAAGAATACAAGTCTTCACTTACAATATGGCTGGGGTGTCCGGCCGATATGGAAGGTTACCTGAGGAGCCTCAAGAGCAAGCTTGGTTGGCCGAAAGGCCAGGGCTGAATACCCGAAGGGCAGAAGTCGCAAGGGAGATGATGGCAACAGTTAGGGGAAATCAAGACCTAACCCACCACCTGCAACTTGATGAAGCCACCATTCTAACTGCCAACGTGGTGACGATAGAAGAAGAGGATGTGATGCTCGACATCCTACCTGAAGGTGCATCTGGAGAAACAACAGAAGCCATCCCCAGCACACTGGTTATGGATGCGGCAGTGTTGGTGATGCTTCAAAGGTACCGGCAGGAGATAGAACTGTTGAAGAAACAAGTGATGGAGAAGACGGAATAGTCTTCATCTTCCAAGTAGCCCGAGACATAGGGCGAATTGTCGTGGGGAGCTACCAACTCGAGCGACTTCCAACCAATTTACACATTGCCCCAACCAGAATAGCCCAGCTTGGCAACTACACAACAGCACATATCACAGCCGCTGATGCCGCCAGTGCTGCTGCAGGTGCACCAGACACCCCTGACGCCTCCACTATTGCATCCTCCTCTGTAGGCGACCGCTCTGGTCACTCCATACCTGTAGCCAGCACACTTCTACCCAGAACCAGTCGACCCAACTGCCATAAACAAGCTGATGGTGGAAAGGATGATCGAGCTGAAGCTTGTCGAAAGAAGTGAAAGTGACTATGTTGCATTTGATGCCTACCGGGTACCATACCCGCCACGCCATGTTGTGAAGCGGCTCCCTCCTGGGGTAAGCAAGTCACCTAAATTCGACAAGTTCAATGGGAGGGGATCCCCGAAAGAACACGTCACCTACTACATGACTATTATGGGCGATCTAGCGGCTGACGAGTCATACTTACTGAAGTTTTTCGGGTCTTCACTGACGGGGCTCGCATGTGAAGGGTATTCAAGCCTTCCGATTAGGTCGATCAGCGACTGGCCGGATATACAAAAGAAATTCAGAGAAAGATTCCATGTCACAGAGAGGAAGGTCACAGTGGCTGAACTCTATTCAACAAGACAGAGGGCAGATGAGACAGCCCTTGAATATATGTGGTGAAAGGATAGGTGTGGTGTACATAGAAATAGAAAATAAAGCAGGACAACAGAAATAAACAATAACTATAATAGAGTCCAGTCCAACAAAAGTACACTCTAAAGTAAGAAAACGTACCACATGCCAAGTGAACACTCGACCCGACGAGCTGGCAACTAAGAACCTCCGCGCAACGCCCTCGAACCTCGAGGAAGAATCGCGGCACCTGAAATTCAGGGGTGAGCCTCCTATCACTGGCTCAGTAGAGGTCTCGCGAAACCCCAACCAAAAATAACAACGGTAATGGAAAGCAACAACTATAGAACAACGACAACAACAGGAACAGTAAACACGGTGGCTGATAAAATCTCGGCTCTATAGCTACTCCTACTGTACCGTAACTCAACGCCCCGATCCCATAGTCGGGGGACTACTAGAATACGGACCACCCTAGTCACTCTACTAGGAAAACACCATGACGCCACAGTCGTGGAGGCCTCTCCTCACAGATAAGGACCCACAACAAAACCACACGGTTAGGAAATGCACTCATGACCTCACCATCGTGAACTCTACGCCGTCTAGGAAAAGCCCTCGGTGACACTCACCAAAAACTCTAGACTTCAACTCCGGAAGAACGTCCGAAACTACACACGAAAACCCCGTCTTACAGATGGGTAACAAAAACCCGCGACATTACAACTCACGTCACGTGACGGGAGTACCACCCACTAGAAGCAAGGCCGGAAGCATCCACTGACGACTTAGTCTGTAGCCTCAGGTGTCTGCCTACAATGCCCCAGGCAGACATTGAGATATCGTACAGTAACCAGGAACATAGAACAAGGACTAACTAAGGTCGCGCTCGTCAGGGCAGGTCCGATGCCCTCAGCCAAGTGTGCACACACAGACCATACGCCCTAGGTCAGTCACCGACTGTACAAGACATTCATGGACCTTCTAGACCGCTACAGTCATTTAGGATTCTCATGTACTTTCACAACCTTACTATGATACCAACTGTATCGACCTGGGATCCAAGTACCAAAAAGGAACCAGCACGACTCGAACCTCGGCCCGCCACCCATGAGCCCGAAGATTCGGAAGGGTTAAAAGATGGTGTGAGGGTACGTAAGAAGCTAAAATAACTATAGAGATAGCATAATAATCATCTAAATAATAATATAAAAATTAAATAAATAACTAAACTGCTACAATGTCCAGTACATCTCATGTCCAAATACAAGTACAGTCAACTAAAAGAAAGGTACAAGTACACGGGGCATACCCCGGCTCTGGCAACTAGTGACTAACCTCCGCTACTAGAACCACGCTGAAAACCTGTCGTGTCCCGCGACGACCCTGCCTCACCTGAAAACCACAAGGGTGAGTCCCATTTCATAGGCTCAGTAGGGATCCCGCGGACCCCCACCTCGCACGAAAGAAACAAGGCAGGAAACGCAAGCAGTACGAGAGTAACGCTACCTAGCAGGAGTACGGTAGAACCAACAAGCTATAATAAATAAACGAAAAAATAGTCCAAACTAATCGTACCACATATCTGAACCTCGGTCCGTCAAAACTCGAGTCCGTACCTACCAGTAGACAGGAGCACCACCCACTAGAAGAACGACCGGATGCGTCCCCTAACGTCTTACACCGCATCACAAATGTCTACCTACAACGCCCCAAGCGGAGACAAGGATACACTCAATAACCAGTACCACAAACAAGGACTAGTTAGGGTCGCGCTCGTCAGCGCAGTCCGACGCCCCCAACCTTATGTGCACACTTAGACCATACGCCCTAGGCCTGTCCTCTAGCTGGTTATTCCCCCGAAGCTCGGACTCGGCTACGCGTGGGGGCCCTACAGTAACCATCCTAACAATCGTCTCTCTCGGGTAAGCCGCACCACCACTCTCGGGTGGGCCAGCACACGCATGCCGTGGAAGCTACGACTAGTGGATGTGTCACCGGAGGTAAGAACTGACTCACGAAAATCATGGAACGAAGTAAAATGGGACTGCAACCAACTCGGGCAGCCCAGGGAATGGGAGCAGCGCCAACACCCTTACACATCAGGGAATGGGCAACGCTTCTCACTGGCAACCACCTTGCCAACACAGGATTAGTCTCACACGGACTTCATGGCACACGAGAGAGGCCAACAAATCTGGACACACGATGCAAGATGACGAACCTTAACCCAACACTATCTCCTCCCACCAGGGGAAAACTCGATAATCCTCCGACCAACGAAAGGTCCCCATGCTCGGCCTGACCTCGAACCTTGCATACACTGGGAACCGCACCTTCCAACACCGAAAAAATCATTACTTCCGTCAGGTCAGCACCTCCGACACACTCACCAAGTGTCTTGTTGGACCACGATTACAACACCTCTCGATGCACCCCAAACGCATCGGCATCCGGCGCGCATGGTTCATCGCAAAATATCTGTATCCGTGACCGATCGCCTGACAATATCAGAATATAAGGCTCTGAAGAAAAAGAAGCCAAAGTACGGCAACAAGAAGATTATTGTAGATGGCATAGCCTTCGACAGCAAGAAAGAAGCCGCGCGCTTTCAGGATTTGTTATTGATGCAGAAAGCGGGAGTGATCCGTAATCTGTGGAGGCAAATGTCATATGAACTATGCGTGAACGGAAAGAAGGTCTGCGTCTACATAGCGGACTTCAATTACATCGATGTGAAAACGGGAATGGTCGTAACCGAAGATTGCAAGGGCTACAGGACAAAGGAGTACCGGCTTAAGGCGAAGATGTTTGAAGCGCAATATGGAAGGAAAATCTTGGAAACATGATCCGCCTCATCCTCGCCGCCCTTTTATTCACCTCCTGCTATCCTCCAAGACATTACGGAAGATGGGAAGTAGGAAAGAGAATGTTGGCGAAGTATAGGAGTCCCTGTAAGATTTACTATGAGGATAGGGCATTGACAAAACCTTTAAATATTACAAAATGAGAATTTGCCGAGGATGCGGCGGGGTGCTAGGCCGCGATTGTTTCAACGAAATGGAATGCATTGCCATTTCTAACTCGCAGCAGTCATCGCTGGAATATCGGGTGCAGGTATTGGAACAGACCATTTTCAAAAATATCGACTTCGACGAGATAGAAAGCGTTCCTATCAAAGTTCACTACGAAATTGATGATCTGCCATTCTAATCCCTCGTTACCGTTAAATACAATCTAAGATGAGAACAATAAAATTTCGCGGACGACGAATTGACAATGACGACTGGGTGTATGGGACCTATCATATGTGCGTAGGAAGGGGGATCATGCGCAGGACCGAATGGGAAGGTGGCAATCGCAAATTGATTGACGATCCAGTCGATTTTAATAGGCATTGGATTCTAACCCATCGGACGTCTACCGACCCCGGATGGGATGTGAGAGACACCTTTTCCCCCTATGATGTCATTGCTGAAACAGTCGGTCAATTCACCGACCTCACCGACAAAAACGGAAAGGAGATATACGAAGGGGACATTTTGAAAGACGGCAAGGATGAGAATAACAACATTGGCGTCGTTTATTACTATGCCCCTCAATTTGTTGTGCAGACGCTGGAAGACATTCCTTATGCTTTAGCCGAAGGTAAAGTGAATATGGGACAATTGGAATATACCGAAGTTATCGGGAACATTTACGAGCACCCCTCATTACTCAACAACCATAAATAAATAGAGATGAGTGAGAAGAAAACATGTGACTATTGCGGCGATCCGATAAATCCGGATAGTGCGCAGTTTGTGCCATCGTACACACTGTGCGATAACTGCCTTGAAGCGTACGACGATAAAACCGGATACTGCTCTATTGATTGTTGCATATCTGGGAAATGCGATGAATCTCGCTAACCCCCTTCATTAAAACCTAGAATGATGAAAAAGCCCTACGTCAAGCGGTTTTCGGTAAGTATCAAGGTAGATGCGCCTATTGTGGTTGCGCGCTCGGTGATCGTTTTCATGGGATGGAACAAAACGAATCGATGGGCGGTATGTACATGCGGGATATGCGAATCCTGCCGCGCTCCATATCGACAACCTTATGCCCGCATGCGCCTCCTGCAACATCAACAAGCACTCGATGAGCTTAGAGGAATTCCGGGCTCTGATTCAAGGCTTTATGAAGCACCTCAACGAGCGGAATACCCAATACAAGATCGCCAAAAGATATGGCCTTGTAAAGGAATGCATCGAACGAGTTGTATTTCATTTTGAAACGCTTAAATAAGCTAGAGTGTATGGAAAAGGAAGAAATAAGGCACCTGCAATATCTTCTCGGAAAACTTTCGAGAATGTTGGGCGCTCGCTTTTGCCTAATACCCGATTACGTCCAAGACTTGTTCTATATCGCCACTTTCGACAGCGATGGCAAGAAGGTAAAAGAAGTCAACGGGCTCGACTTGGAAGATGCTCTCGATAAACTCAAAAACACAAACCAATGACCATAAACAAATTCTACGATCCTCAGGCCACCATGAGCGGAGGGGGAGAACAGACACCGACCTCATGCCTTACGGCAAGCACCAGGGAAAAGCCATGGCTAACGTCCCCGCAGCATATCTGCTATGGCTTTACGACAACGGGAAATGCTCCGGCCCCATCAAAAAATACATCGAGGATAATATGGACGTTCTAAAAAAGGAGGTGAAGAAATGAGACAAGGCGCCGAATTCAGTAAGGACCGGTATTATCGCTATGCGCTCTGGCGCATATGGAACGAGGATAAGGCAAAAGTGATGTTCATCGGCCTGAATCCATCGACGGCCAATGAGCGAAAGGATGACCCAACCATCCGCCGGGTGACCCGCTTCGCCGCGGAATGGGGCTATGGCGGGTTCTACATGATGAACCTATTCGCCCCTCAACCTGAAAACTATCCTGAAAAGCTATGAACAATATCCAGATCAACGAGGAGCTATTAAAAAAGGTCACCGCCCGGGAGTTAGAGATTATCAAAGATCTCGCCGATGGCCTGTCAATGAAAGAGGTGGCCACAAGACGCAAGATCAGCGTCAACACCGCCGAAGCGCATCGGCACAATATCCTGAAGAAAACTGGATTAAAGAATACGCCGGCGCTGGTGGCGGCATTTATACGCGGCGGCATCATCTAACAGAAAGGTGTTAGTTTCTTGTGGAACGATAAGTTATAACTTTGAGTATCATGGCAACAACCGTAAAATTATCGTCCTTAAAGCCGAATCCGCGCAACCCCCGATTCGTGAGGGACATTAAATTTAAAAAGCTGGTGGAATCGCTGCGAAAGTTTCCGCAGATGATGGAACTAAGCCCTTTTGTAGTTGATGAAAAAAACATGCTTTACCGCGGCCATATGCGCGTTGAGGCACTGAAGGAACTTGGCTACCAGGAAGTGCCCGACAGCTGGGTAAAGAAGACAACCAACTTTACGCCGGAGCAGCTGCAAGAATTCATGATCAAAGACAACGATCACGCAGGGCAATGGGATTGGGAGGCGCTTGCCAACGGATGGGAGCAAGGTCAATTGTTGGAATGGGGCTTCGAGCCCTGGAATTTCGGGCAGATCGAACTCAACGCTGAACCGGAAACGGTGGAGAAAAACATTGAGGACCTTCAAAAGATCAAAGATCAACGAAAAAAAGGAAACGAAGCGGTTATTGCCAAGACCGACACCGAGAAGTATCTGATTATTGTCTTCGCCAGCCGGGAGGAAAAGATTGTACTGCTCAAGGAGCTTGGGCTGCCGGAAGATGAACGCTATGTTCCCGCTGGCGGGGTGCAAATCATTCCTTCCGGATCCTGGATCAGTAAATTCAAGGCAGCGCAGCAAAAGAAATCAGGGGCGATCGGATGAGCCAGCCGCATGTCATATCGGCCTACAACCTGCTCAATTTGGTCCGTCAGCAAACCGACCATATCGGTATCGGGGTCTCCTTCGGCAAGGATAGTTTGGCCACCCTGGATCTTTGCAGTCATATCTTTCCGAAGATCAGCGCCTACTATCTTTTCCGGGTCCGGGAAATTTCGCTTATTGAGGACTGGAAGGAATATGTCGAAAAGCGATATAAGATCACGGTGATGATGCTGCCGCACTTCGATCTATCCCGATGCTATCAGAATGCCGTCCTGCGGCCTCATCTGGAAAAGAAGATACCTAAGATCAAAATGGCTGACATCGAAGGATATTTCAAGGCGCAGACAGGTTGTGACTGGCTTGCCTACGGCTGGCGGAGAAACGATAGCTTCTCTCGCGCGCTGATCATGAAACAAACCGGTGGCTTCGATGAAAAGAGCCGTCGTGTTTTTCCGTTGCGTTCCTTCACGCGGGAAAAAGTGCTGACCTATCTGGATGATCATCAGATACCCAGGCCGCCGAGTCTAGGACGGGACGAGCAGGGCGGCCTTGATTTTCATCCCGCCGCACTCAGAGAACTGAAAGAGCATTACCCGGAGGACTGGGCCAGATGGGAGCGTGATTTTCCGTTTGCTGGTTTGCAACTAATTGATAATCAAGCAGAAGATTTTGACGGAAAATTCGCTTAAAACTTGCATAAATTGGTGATAATCCGTAAGTTACATCCATAAAACTGAATAAATTATGGAAAAAGTACTTCACATGACACTGATTCGCAAGTGGTTCGATCAAATAGCGACGGGCATCAAGACGGAAGAATATCGCGAGATCAAGTTGTTGAGTCTCTCTCTAGGACTGGGGAGATTGTTCTCAATGGTGGCTTAGCTTTCATAAAGTTCCAATGAAGCTTCGGTCCCGTTCTGTATCACGATGGAGCATGGTGCAAGGTCGACACACTGGCTGGTCCATGCATCATTTTAGGTCAAAGTTGGTTGGAAGAGAGGAGAGCGACCATTGACCCTGACAGGAGGACCTGCACCTTACACCGACCTCACCTGCCCGGTGAGTTTGTCTTCCATGACGGCATTCAGTCGACCACCTCCGTGTCACCAGCCACCTGCCCCCAGCGGTCCGCTCTGCCTCTGGCTCATGCCCGCCACCACTCTCGGGGCCCGCCCCTGTGGCTCCCTGTAGTGGGATTAGTCATTTCTCAGACCAATGCCCTTTACATTCCCCTATCTTATAGGAGACACATTCAAAGGATGCCCTGCTTGGGCTTATTCCAGTGAGTTATGAGGCTAACCAAGAGTTGGTCAAGGAGTACCTCACTGAGGTTTAGTAGAGAGTGATCCCATAGAGTGCCTAGCGGGCCAGGGTGAGGCGCCAGCTAGCAACTCCATTCTGTTAGTCACCCCTATATCACCGATCGTCCGGGAGCTATCTCGCCCGCCTACCTTGTCCACGGTGGATGTGCCATCTGCCGACCACATGCAGTCAACCATCCCTCTTTTACCCATCTCTCCTACGGTAGCACAGCCACTTGTGACTATCGTACCAATATCAACACCCTATGTTGACATGGTATGGTCTGATTTCTGCCACGCGTAAGAGAGACAGCGTCCAGAATTCCCTTTTTTCATGCCCCACACTAGATGCCTGGATTACCTTCCCGCCACCCGCCTCCTGATCCTCCCGCACTTCCATACCCGAGGATGAGTCTTCTCAAATCGGAGAAGGTTGACGAGGGCTGAGACTTGCGGCATCAAGTTGTGGGTCAGCCTATCTTTACACTTGGTGTATGCAGACGGTGTCCATCATTCTTACCGGGTCTTCCCTAGTGTGTCCCTTGTGTTTTTCATCAGTCATAGGAAGTTGTTAGGTTTTGTCTCTTCGTATGTCCTCATTCCAAGAGTCCATGAGTCTGTCCAGTCTCGTGTGCCTGAGTCAAATGAGTCCTTTGCTGAGCACATTAGGCAGTTACATGACCATATACGTCGTCACATAGAGGCCAGCAATGCATGTTACAAGGAGTTAACTGACGTGCACTGATGCGCTTGTGAGTTTCGAGAGGGAGAGTACGTCATGATCAGGGTTAGACCTGAACAATTTCTCTCGGGAACTGTGAAAAAACTCCAGGCCTGCGGTGTCGGTCCCTTCTGAGTTGTAAAGCGAGTGGGGTTTAATGCGTCCATTTTTGAACTACCAGACGACTATGATATCAATTCGATGTTTAATGTTTCAGATCTGATAGCATATCGGAACCCCGCGATGATTCCTAGTAAGCTTTTGGGCTTTGTCCAGCTGTTGTGAGCGACACACCACCCGAGAGTCCACCTCTTCCAGCCCCATTACAACAATGCGAGCATATAGATTGTATACTGGATGAGCAGGTGACCATCACCAGGAACGGATCCTATCGACGCTTCTTAATGCATTGGAGAGGAAGCCTCACATCGGATGATACTTTGATTACACACGGAGAGCTCAAGCATTGGGGCCCTTACTCGATGGGGTCGAGTTCCTCCCACCCGGGGAGAATTGATGAGGACACGCACTGCAACACATGACGGGGAATGAGGACACGCCAGAGTCCCTTTAGCTCGAGGAGATGACATGGACGCAATGATCAAGCTATCACCTTGGTTTATGTTTTTTTGCCTTATTGGGCCCTATTTAGTCCTTGTGGATAATTAGTTGGTTGTACTATTGTGTAAGGGCTAAATGGGCTAGATTAGAGTTATTGGGCTTTCTTATGGGCTTTTTGAATGGGTCAAATGGATCTAGTGTGAAAGAGATCTAGTGTGAAAGGGGTCATGGCTAGGTGTGAATGGGTAGTGTGAAAGGGTCATGGCTAGGTGTGAATGCAAGCTATACCCCCACATGTAGGAACATGCCGCTTAAGTGTGACTATTTGGTAGAGAAGCTTACCTAATGTTTACCATCGAAGGACTATTCATCTTTATCGACTGATCGATGAAAGTTGATGCTTCTGTTGTCGATTCTATTGTCACCCTAGCTACCACTTCATCCCTATATATCGCCTTTCTTGACAATCACACATCGTGATTCACATGGCTATGATTCTCGGCTATCATTACCCTTCTTTACACATTTCATTGATACTCCTTATATGGAACCTGAGGAGGGTGACGCCGGCTCGGCCCATGTAAGGTCTATTTCCGCCTGACCCAATTCGACTCGCAACCTACAACGCGTCAAAGGAGCCTCGACTGCCGTAGCCCGTGACGGATAGCCCGGGACGGATAGTTTTCGGATTCGCCAACGCACTAAGGGCATCAACCAAGGCGCAACGGCCGCCGGACGACCCTCCGGCGACCGAACGTTATCTCCCACGATGTCGATCTCAACTCCACTAGGGGCGAGCACGCCTCGCGGACGCCACGAGAATCGCCGGAGAGCAGTCCGATTCCAGAGGAAAAGACCCTCAACGGAAAAACTCCCCACGATCGCGGGAAAGTGTTACTCCACGATTTATGCCCTTCCCTGCTAAGGGACAGGCCCTCACCGTCAGGACAACCCCTATCAAAAGGTTTTCGACGAACATGGACAAGAAAGAGAGAGACAGATATACTGAGACATAAAGAGAGATACCAAAGCGTCGACCTACTGCTACAGCAGGAAGGGCCACGACTGTCCACCCATCAGGAGTGGATCCCGCGAAGGAGAGCGTAGGACGTCTTACGAGCACACTTATCGCCCAGTGAGCCCTCTCTGGGTGCCCACTAGATACGACGAGCACTCCTTCGGAAGGCAGTCCATTTCTCAGGCCCGCACAGACGATCTTCAACTCTCTCTCTCCCTCTCTTTCCCGCCTTCCCTTCTTCATTCTCCATCTCACTACAATGCTGACTTAAGTATCGGAGGGTTATCCCCTGGGGTAACATCCGGGATTCCTTCTGACGTCTTTTTCTCTGATGTTTGCAGAGTTCCACAGATGCCAGACGATCTTCTCCAACAAATAAATTTAAACATGTGGTACGAGATTTAGGAACCAATTTTTCACCTCTACAGAACCAGTTGGCTGGGTAGTTCAGTTGGTTCATTATCTCATGGGGAATCACGAGGTCTCGAGTTTAAATTTTGTCTCCCCCATTAATATTATTTGGGAGAGTGCAAGGCCCCCAATTGTGACTCGACTAGTCCTTCGCGCTCTGCCGCACATTTAAAGGGGATGCATTGGTGCACATGTAGTCGCCCCCCATCACTTTCTAGGGGTGTTGGAGCGTGCATATGTATGTCCAATCCCCCATCCCCTCCCCGGCATCTCCCTTGACCAAAAAAGAAAAAAGAAACTCTTTTTATGGATGTTATCTTCGACGGTAAAAGGAATTATTTTTTTCGTCGTCTTCCCTCTTTACATGTAATATCGAGGGAGACTCTTCTTTCTTTGTTTGCAACTTTGGTTAGATCTCCCAAAGTATTGAGACTCCAGGCTCTTGATCTAATCTTTGATCATCAGCTCATATAACCATATGTTTGGATCCTTCGTCCAATAATGACACCAACCCCAGTACTGACCGAGACCCACAAGTCAATAGGAGCAAAATGCACAGTGGGTGATGCTCTTTACGAGATGTACTTCTTGGACAGATTTTTTTGTTGAGTGGAGACTTGTTAGCACTGTCAGCCACCTGATCCGAGGCAGACACCCGCAGTGGATCCTAATCTGGGGTCGCGCGGCAGCTAGTGGGGAGGACACATTGCCCATGCCGTGGTGACGTCGAAATCGAAGCTCTAGCCTCCACCCAGTTTGCACAGGGAGGCAAAGCTCTCTGTGAGCGATCCCTGACAAAGACTACTGAGGGCATGGGGAATGAGCACTTACTCGACCGGTTTGAAGAAACCGGTCCCGCTCGGAGACGGGGGCGCGCGGGGAGGCGTGGGCGTAGATTTTTGAGATCTGAATAAAGCATGTCCTAAAGATGACTTTCCAGTGCCAATCACGGAAGTCATGGTCGATGCCACAACCGGCCACGAAGCTTTGTTATTTATGGATGGGTTTTCCAAATATAACCAAATATGGATCACGGAGCATGACCGGGTCCATACTGCCTTCTGAACCCCCAAAGGCATCTACCGCTACAAAAGGATGCCGCTTGGATTGAAGAACACTATCGTAACTTACTAGCGGGCGATGACTAGAATATTGGATGAGCTGCTCTACCACAAGGTCGAGTGCTACATAGATGACCTGGTGGTCAAGACCATGAAAAAAGAAGACCATCTGCAGGACCTCCGAGTCATATTCCAGAGACTCAGATAGTATAAACTAAAGATGAACCCCATGAAGTACGCATTCAGAGTGTCGAGTGGCAAATTCATGGGCTTTATTGTTAGATACTGGGGGATTGAAATAGACCCTGCAAAGATCAAGGCGATTCAGGAGCTACCTCTACTAAGGAACCTCTCTGAGCTGAGATCTATACAAGGCCGTCTTGCTTATATCCGGTGGTTCATATCCAACCTGTCAGGGTGATGTCATCCCTTTCATAAGTTGATGATGAAGGATGTTCCCTTCTATTGGGATGAAGAATGCCAGACAACGCTCAACAAGCTGAAGGATTATCTGAAAACCCCTCCGGTGCTGGGGGCACCGGTGAAAGGACGGACACTAACTCTATATATAGCAGTCACACACTACTCCCTGGGGGTAATATTGGCCCAGAATAATGAAGAAGGGAAAGAACAAGCCCTCTACTACCTCAGTCGAAGACTGGTAAGAACTGAAGAAAAATATACTTTCATTGAGAAAGTCTGCTTGGCACTGGTCTTCACCGTCAAGAAACTCCGACACTACATGTTGTCGCATGAAATAAAGCTGATTTCTAAGACGGATCCGCTGACATACATCCTGTCGCAACCAACTCTCAAGGGCCGCTTAGACAAATGGGCAGTGATCCTCATGGAATTCGATATCTCCCATGTGCCGCAGAAAGCTGTCAAAGGCCAAGCTATCACAGACTTCTTTGCTGCACACCCGGTACCTGAAGACTATCCACTAGAGACAGAACTCCCTGATGATGAAACCTTGGAAGCCAACCAAGTGCATCCCACCTTGTGGCAGTTATACTTTGATGGTGCATCCAGAATTGAAACCCAAGTAACTGGAGCAGCCAGAGTCAGGGCCGGGGCGGGCATAGTCCTGAAATCTCCTGAGGGAGAGGTCATATATATCTCCTACTCGATAAACAAGCCCCGCATAAACAACAAGGTAGAGTATGAAGTCCTGAAAATTAGGTTAC
Organism: Amorphophallus titanum; assembly: GCA_024336825.1. NCBI lineage: Eukaryota > Viridiplantae > Streptophyta > Magnoliopsida > Alismatales > Araceae > Amorphophallus > Amorphophallus titanum. Next base: position 12,195,240 of record JANBPO010001714.1, read on the forward strand.
AGATTGCCCTCTCCATGAAAATTTAGATGCTAGAGGCATTTGGGGATTCCATGCTTGTTATAAAATAGTTGGAGGGAGAGTTCGATGTGCGGAAGTAGGAACTCCTCCCTTACTACCAATTGGCACTACGCCTAATGGCAAGATTTTATTTCATCAAAGTCAGACACATCGATCGAGGATAGAATGCTCAGGCAGATGCCCTCGCAAAGCAGGCTAGTTTTTTAGCAATCCCGCCAGACACAAGCCTGAATATAACAGTAATTAATCGACACCAAGTCCCCAGTGTGACAGCGGTCCTGGCTAATGAAGAAGAAAATGAAGTAGTAACTGTGGAGGAAATCCAACAGCCGGATTGGCGGGAGCATCTTCTGTGATGGTTCCAGCACCAACAACTCCCGAAAGAAAAAGAACAGAGAATGAAGCTCCTCAGAATCAAGGATTCTTATGAGATGAGAAACAGAACCTTATTCTGAATAATGGTAGATGCCCGAAAGAAAGTCTTATTCCGTTGCTTGCCCCCAGTAGAAGCTAGGCAGGTGATGCAAGAAGTTCATGCCGGATCAGTCGGGACGCATCAGGTCAGTCCAAAAATGAAGAGTGAAATAAAGAAACTAGGATATTACTGGACCGCTATGTATGACGATTGCTGCAAGTTTGCCAAAGCTTGTCAGAAATGTCAGCCGATGCTGGGAACAAGTCTATCCTGAAGAGGCAGCCTCAAGCCAGATTTGACACGGCTAGCAGTAGCAAAGCTTAAAATGTTGAAGAAATAGGGATGTCTCCTCCCAGTGGACCTCTGCTAATAATGAACTCAACACCTCTCTTGCCAATCGGGGAAGCCTCCGCCGACTCCGATCAAGAGATAAATGCTGCCAAGAAGGAAAAGGCCACCTCTACCGAGGACATGGCGATCCAAGGGGGCGAGAGCTCCTCACCTTCTACTACAAAGTTGCAATGCTGTTACAGCCCAGCAATATGTGACCACCAGTCTGCCATGACCACAAACCTATCTGTGGGGGATGTAGCTGTCGACTCACTCCTCGAAACTACAATGACAGTGGATTTGCTGGTAGAACAACCACTGCTGGCCAGGACAGAGAGCCCTGCTGAAGTCCAAATGAAATCAAATGAAGAGATTGAGGTTCTCGACCTTGAAGATGATGTTCCAAATTTTGTCGACCTTCAATCGGCCCCCCCGAAAATAGAAGACGGAGGCCAAGCTACAGTCGATGAGCTGATAGAAGTCAATCTGGGAAACGATGATGACCCTAGGCCGACCTTCCTCAGTGCATGGCTATCTACTGAAGAACAGAAGCTATATATCCAGCTACTGCAAGAATACCAGGATTGCTTTGCCTAGACCTACAAGGAGATGCCAGGACTAAACCCCGCAGTCTCACAGCATGAGCTAGCGATAGGTCCTGAAGCCGAGCTGGTGAAGCAACCACTGCGGCGCATGAGGCCAGAGCTCATCACCTAGGTCTACAAGGAAGTAGACAAGCTCATTGATGTGGGCTTTGTAGAGGAAAACCAATATACCACGTGACTGGCTGATATTGTGCTCGTAAAGAAGAAGAATGGATAGATCCGAATATGTGTTGACTTTTGGGACCTGAATAAAGCTTGCCCCAAGGATGACTTTTTGGTACCAATAACAGAAGTCATGATTGATGCTACAACTGGCCATGAGGCCCTATCATTTATGAATGGGTCATCCAGCTACAACTAGATATGGATCGCGGAGCATGACCGGGGCCACACTACCTTCCGGACACCCAAGGGCATTTATCACTACAATAGGATGCCATTCGGACTAAAGAACGTCGGCACAACTTATCAGCAGGCAATGACCAGAATATTTGATGAGCTACTCTACCACAAGGTCAAATGCTATATAGATGACCTGGTAGTCAAGACCAGAAAGAAAGAAGACCATCTACGGGACCTCCGAGTTGTCTTTCAGAGGCTGAGGCAGTATGAATTGAAGATGAACCCCATAAAGTGTGTGTTCGGAGTATCGAGTGAGAAATTCTTGGGCTTCATTATCAGATATAGGGGAATTAAAATAGTCCCCTCAAAGATCAAAGCAATTCAGGAGTTACCCTTGTCAAGGAACCTCTCCGAGCTGAGATCTCTACAAGGTCGCTTGGCATATATTTGGCGATTTATATCCAATTTGTCAAGGCGATGTCAGCCCTTTCACAAATTAATGATGAAGGATGTTCCCTTTAACTGGGATGAAGATTGCCAGACGGACTTTGACAAGATCAAGGACTATCTGAAGACTCCTCCAGTGCTAGGCACACCGGTGAAAGGACGGGCGTTGGTATTGTACATAGCAGCTACATACAACTCCCTGGGGGCAATGTTAGCCCAGAATAATGAAGAAGGGAAGGAGCAAGCCCTCTACTACCTTAGTCGAAGATTGGTCAGGACTGAGAAAAGATACACCTACATTGAGAAGATCTTCTTGGCACTGGTCTTTGCAGTCAAGAAGCTTTGACACTATCTGTTGTCACATGAAATCAATCTGATCTCCAAGGCGGACCCGCTCAAATATATCATGTCTCAGCTAGCACTCAAAGGTCGCTTGGGTATATGGGCGGTGATCCTTATGGAGTTTGACATCTCCTATGTGTCGCAAAAGATCGTCAAGGGCCAAGCTATTGCAAAATTCTTTATTGAGCATCCAGTGCCTGAAGACTGTCTGCTGGAGAGATGGATGAAGCATATCAGGCAGCAGTTGCGATAGAACTTGATTTGGCAAGATCTCGAGGGTCTACTCAGGTTGGCTTTGTTCAGCCGACTTATCAGCCGTCCGTTCCAGAAATTCCTTCTGCTTTTCCTACTTTTCCTGCTGCTAGTGGTACTTCCTTCTCTAAATCCAAGGGCAAGAAATTCCAATTTAAGAGGTCCAAGAAGAAGTTTGATCAGCAGGCGTCTTCTGGTGCGGTTCAGTAGTCAACTCCTTCCTTTCAATAGCGCCAGGGTTCTGCAGTGAGTCAGTCGAGGCCGTGTGCGAGGTGTGGTGGCAGCCACCCAGGCAAGCCGTGTTCGATGCTGGTGGTTTGTTTCCATTGTGATCAGCCAGGACATGTGGTTCGAGATTGTCCGCTGAGGTCAGTGCCGGTGTAGTTTTCTCAACCCACTCAGCCTTAGTTTACGTAGCCACAGCAGTCCCAATTTTAGTTTCGACCTCCTCCACCACCTCAACCTTAGTAGTTTTTCCCTTAAGCTTCAGTGATGTCCTCTCAGTAATCTTCTGCAACAGCTAGCCGAAAGCAGAAAGGGAAGGTTTTGCACATCACTCGAGTAGAGGTTGTAGCATCCAATCTCGTCGAAGGTACAGTTATGATTTTCGATCATGCAGCTCGTGTTCTTTTTTATTCTGGTACTTCTCACTCTTATATTTCTGAGGACTTTATTGCATGTATCGAGGAGCTGACATCTCAGATAACTTGTGAGTTGCTTGTTGAGATGCCTTCTGGAGATTTTATGTTCACTCCTTTGTGTCTGGAGGAGTCTCCTATTGCCATCAATGATCAACAATTGTCAGCGAGATTATATGCATTACAGCTGGTGGACTATGATATTATCTGGGCATGGATTGGTTGGAGCAATATGGAGTCGTGGTTGATTGCAGATCTAAGAGGGTCTACCTTCAGCCATATGGGAAGCCAGCCTTCTATTTTCACTATTCGATCCCACTCTTCTCGCTTGATTATTTCTGCTATTCGAGCTTGTAGATTGCTTAACGCAGGTTGTCAGGGATTTCTAGCTTCAGTGGTTGCTGTTGAGGCACCACGGCAGGATGTCAGTGCTATTCTTGTTGTTTGTGAATTCTCGATGTGTTCCCCAATGAGTTACCAGGCTTGCCTCCACAGCGAGAAATTGAAATGGTGATTGAGTTGATTCCAGGTATGGCACCTTTGGCAAAGACACCATACAGGATGGCTCCAGCTAAATTGAAAGAATTGTGAGCACAGTTGCTTGAATTATTGGAGAAAGGTTACATTCGTCCTAGTTTTTCTCCGTGGGGTGCTCCTGTTCTGTTCGTGAAAAAGAAAGATGGAAGCCTGAGGCTTTGTATTGATTATAGACAATTGAATCAGGTGACTATCAAGAATAAGTATCCTCTACCCAGGATCGATGATCTGTTTGATCAGTTGCAGTCTGCTACTATTTTCTCTCGGATTGATCTCCATTCTGAATATTTTCAGTTGAGAATTAGATAATTAGATGTGAAAAAGACTACTTTTAGCACGCGTTATGGTCATTTTGAGTTTTTGGTTATGCCATTCGGGCTAACCAATGCTCCTGCAGTTTTCATGGACCTGATGCAGCGTGTGTTCCGTCCATACCTGGATCAATTTGTTGTGATCTTTGTCGATGATATTCTAGTTTATTCTGCTTCTGAGGAAGATCATGTGCAGCATTTGAGGATAGTTTTGCAGACTCTGCGAGATCACGAGCTCTATGCTAAATTTAGTAAGTGTGAGTTCTGGCTTTGGGAAATTCATTTTCTAGGCCTTGTGATTTCTAGTGATGGAGTTGCAGTGGATCCAGCCAAGATTGAAGCTGTTCTTCAATGGCAGAGACCGAGGATTGTGACAGAGGTCAGGAGTTTTTTGGGTTTAGCTGGCTATTACCGGAGATTCATTCAAGACTTTGCATGGATTGCTACGCCGATGACTAGACTGACTCGTAAAGATGTACCGTTTGTCTGGTCAGATCAGTGTGAGCAGAGCTTTAGTCCGATAGTTTTCCCATCGGAGCGGTTTGGCGGTCCTACCAGTGACCGTTATTTATGTTTAGTGGCCCTCTAGAGACCGCTAGGTGGAGTCCCCTTGTCAGTTTGGTTTAGCGGTCTCGCGATCGACTGTAAGGCTGGTTTAGGGGCCCTTGGGTGACCGCTTTTCGACGTTTAAGTCGGTTAATCGATTATAAGTCAGTTCAGGCTAGTGGTCTAGCTCCCGACCACATCGAATCTTTGGCGGCCCTGTGGTGACCGCCATTCCCGATTAACGGTCTGAGGAAGACCGTTAGATGGCTAAGTCGGTTTGCTACGGCCATGCGACTGACCGCCATTTGGTTTAGTGGCTCTTGGGTGACCGCTAGGCGGCTTTAGCGGCCATGAGGTTGATCGCCATTCGCTAGTTGCTCTCTGTTGAGGGTAGCAGCCCTTTGGATGACCGCCAATTTAGTTTAGCGACCAAGGGTAAGACCGCCACCTACCCAGAGTATTCTTTTACATTGGTTTGATTTGTGATTAATGTGGCTTCGACCCCTTTGGTTAGCCCATTGTTTCGTAGATGTCTTGGACTTCCTATGAGGGCAGTGACCGTGTTATAGGGTGTCTAGGAGTGCCATTGTATCGAGCTGTGTTTTGTATTATTTCAAGAGTCATTATGGTTTCTGGTCCACCCAGTTGTGACCCAGTGGTTGACACGTGACTTCGTGAGTGTCTTGACAATCCTGTGAGGATTGACACTCTGGTTTTAGATACTTGGAAGTATCATCTTACCTCAATTTACGTGCCCACTTGGTTGGAGGGTTTCGATGTCTCCTCATGTTTCATGCTTCGTGTTATGTAAAATTGTGAGTCCTATATGCAGCCTAGGGGCTGAATACTTGTGTTTTACTGTGATTTGACTTAGGGACTCAGTTTAATAATGGTATGTTACCATGATATGTGATGATCTTGACCCGAGTCTTGAGACTCAAGGATCATTGTGTGTAGGTCTAGTTAGTTGTCCTGAGTATGGCGACAGTTCTATGTGCTGCCTAGTGCTTCATGGTATGTGTGACAGGTGCGTGCTTCGCCTATCTGTACTTTGATGTTTCTATTTTGAGTCTCTGTGTCTAGTGAGCCTCCACTAGTCATAGCTTGTTGACACTTTCATGTGTGTCGACCCACCTAGGAGTGGTGACGTGACATTTCTTGATAGATAGTTTTTAGGCTAGTTTCTATGGGCCCCCTAGCTTTGCGGTAGCGTCCTACTAGGGGAGAAAACTAGCTAGGGGCCTGGCTCAAGACATTGCGCTTGTGTGTGCACACGTGGTCAGGGTCATTGGATGAGCGCCGACGTGCGTGACCCTGACTACTCACTCGTTACTGTAGTTCCTTGGTTCTTGTTGAGTGTCTCAGTTATTGCTGTTCCTGGCGTGTGGGAGATACTCGTGGCAGAGTGTAAGACGTCAGTGGATGCATCTGATTATTCTTATAGACCGTGTGGTCTTAAGTTGGGCTTTTGTCCCGATAAATGAGCATGTGCACGACTAAGGTGTCATGTTGTGCCCTAGCTATGTAGCCAGAGTTCTTTATATCAGTTGGTGATTCTCGACTGTGAAGTTTGGGGACTTGTATTTCTTACCGATAGGAGTCTCTTGCGGCTCAACCGTGTTTCCTTTCGTGGTGGTTGTTTACTTCCATTGTTGTTGCTATTCCTACACATGTTGTTACTGCTTTGCTTTAGTTTGGCATTGCTGTTATTGCGTTGTTTTGTTGTAGGGTTCTGCGGGATCCCTACTAAGCCAGTGATAGGAGACTCACCCCTGACTTTTCAGGTGTGACTACTTTTCTGCCTCGTGTTCTGGTGGTGCGGTACATGGTTCTTAGTTACCAGTGTTGCCAGTGTCTGGCTTCCCCCGCCTTGTGAGTATGTTCTCTTTTTTGTTGGACTGGACTCTGTTAGTTTTAATTATTATAGAAAATGTCATTTTATTTCTGCTACTTTAGCAATCCTGATCATTGATATTTAATTGATTACTACTTTATCAAGAAGTTGGTAAAATGAATGTTGTGGCTGATGCTCTGAGCAGGAGGGTACAGGTCAGTCATTTATTGATGCATGAATGAAAATTATGGGAATAGCTTCCAAGTGAGGCGATCAGTGTAGAGTTTCCTGCGGATCCGAGATCAGCTATTTGTGCTAATTTGGCTATGACTTCATCATTATATCAGTAGATAAAAGAAGGGAGATAGTTCGACGTGCTCAACTACTGGAAGATGCCGCAGAATTGTCAGACAAGATCTGTGGGAAGGATAAAAAGGAGGCCGTCACGAGCTCCACCAACTTTAAGCCTTCTTTCAACAAGAAGCGACCCAATAACGGAGGAGAGTCCTCCAAGGAAAAGAGGCCCAAGGGTAATAACAAGCCCTTCTCCATCACCGCACCAACCAAAGAGAACTATAAATATTGTGACAAGCCTGGCCATAAGACCGATGAATGCTGGCAGAAATTGGGAGCATGCCTCTGATGTAGGATTCGGGAGCACATGATACTTGATTGCCCCCTATTGAATGAACAGACCGAACCAACAACTATAGAGGAAAAGCGCCCAGCAAAGAAGCAAGGACGTCTCCAAGCTCTACAGGAGACAGAACCAACTGAAGGCGGACTAGTATAAGGTATTCTAACTATCTATTCCTATTCTGCTCAAGTCCTATTTGATACTTGCGCAACCCATTCTTTTGTTTCAATGAAATTTGCTGCTTCATTCTCTATGGAACCTAAATGGATGGACTTAGTAATTTTCACTCCTTTAGGAACTAAGTCTGATATCACACACCATTATCCAAGTTGTAAGGTCATGGTTAAAGGCCACAATCTACCTGCCAATCTGGTGTGCCTTGATATGAAGGAATACGATGTCATTTTAGGTTCCGATTGGCTATCCGCCTATCGGGCAACTGTAGACTACCGGAATGGCAAAATAACCTTTGTAAATTACCCAGAGCTGACTTACATTAGTGCTCGGAAAAGATCACCAATTATCTCGGCTCTCTGAGCCAATAAACTTATCAATAATGGATGCGTGGCATTCATAGCATTTGTGACTTTCACGGAAGCTAAGGTGGACAGATTAGAAGACATCCAAGTAGCTTGGGAATTTCTTGATGTTTTTCTAGAAGATTTACCCGGTTTAAAGAGAGAGGTCTCATTTACTATAGACCTTGTTTCTGGTACTGGACTTATCTCCAAAGCACCCTACAAAATGTCCCCCGCGGAGCTAAAGGAATTGAAGGAGTAGCTAATGGAGTTATTAAAGTAATATTTTATCAGACCAAGTACTTCTCCATGGGGAGCACCCGTGTTGTTCGTCAAAAAGAAGGACGGATCGATGAGACTATGTATTGATTATCGACAGTTGAACCACCTCACTATCAAAAATAAGTACCCACTGCCGAGGATTGATGAACTCTTCGATCAAATCTCTGGAGCAAAGTATTTCTCAAAGATTGATCTTCGATTGGGTTATCACCAACTGAAGATCAAGGAGGAGGATATTCACAAAACTACATTTCGAAGCAGGTATGGGCATTATGAATTTACTGTTATGCCATTTAGACTAACAAATGCCCCTGTAGCTTTTATGTAGCTTATGAATAGCATCTTTAGACCACATCTGGATAAATTTGTTGTGGTTTTCATCGATGGCATCTTGATATATTCAAAGACTAAAGAAGAGCATGAAGTGCATCTGAGAACTGCATTGTAAATTTTGAGGGAAAATCAACTATATGCTAAATTTAGCAAGTGTGAGTTCTGGCTAGAAGAAGTGGCTTTCTAAGGGCACGTAGTCTTGAAGGATGGAGTTTCAGTGGATCCTGTAAAGGTCGAAGCCGTGAAGAACTGGGAACGACCAGCCAATGCAATAGAAATACAAAGTTTCTTGGGTCTAGCTGATTATTACTGGCGGTTTATCAAGGAGATCTCGAAGATTATTGTACCACTCACCAGGCTGACTCGCAAGGAAGTACCTTACGAGTGGAATGAGGAATGTGAAAGAAGTTTCCAAGCTTTAAGGGGCCACTTGACCGAGAGAGTGAAAAGGAAGAGGAATAAAGCGGAGATAACTCTGTGGCAAAACCCGTCCGTGTTCGACACGGTGTTCACGGGAGTTTTCTGTATATATATATTCCATGTAAAAATGTGTACAAGTTACAGGGACGATAGAGATGTAGTTCCACAAAGAATGGAATGATTACAACAGCTGTGAAACAATCATGCAACAACCTGATAAGCTAGGCCCGCTCCCTGCGCATCAGCTGGGCGATTTTCCACGTACATTGGGGTTCTCGGTTCCTGCTACTTGTAGTTGCGCATGGTTTCCGCCATGTTCGCTATCACACCCCCTCAAGTGGATGGTGTCGACAACATGCAGCTTGTCTCGGAGCCACGTGAACCGAGGCTTAGGTAATGCCTTTGTGAGCACATCAGCGAGTTGGTCCTTGGTGGAGACGAAGGAAATGACAAGTTGTTGTAGCGCTACTTGCTCATGTACAAAGTGATAATCAATCTCAATGTGCTTGGTGCGGCCGTGAAAAAGTGGGTTGGTGGCAAGGTATGTCACCCCGATGTTGTCACACTAAAGGATCGGAGGAGACGGTGAGTGAAGGCCAAGTTCACGAAGCAGCGCACGGAGCCAAATGAGTTCAGCTGTAGCATTGGCAAGGGCTTTGTACTCAGCCTCGGTGCTGGACCATGCCACAGTTGATTGTTTCTTGGAGCTCCAGGATGTAAGATTAGATCCCAAGAAGATAAGATAGCCACTAGTGGAATCCGTTTGTGAACCAGCCCAATCGGCATCACTGAAGGCGCTGAGCTGAAGAGACGAGGAGCAGCGAAGAAGAAGTCCATGACCAATTGTGCCTTTGAGATAGCGTAGGAGGCGTTTGACAGCACCCCAATGAGTTGGGGTAGGATTATGCATGAATTGACATGCCCGGTTTACTGCAAAGGCTATGTCGGGCCTAGAGATAGTTAGATACTGCAAGCCGCCAACAATACCGCTATAGGTAGTGTGGTCCACAGACTTGTCTGCAGGAGGATCTAAGTGGGAAAAAAAATCTTCTCTCCCTAGTTTCTAGAGTGAGAAGCTCCGGTTCTTTTTTTCCTGCCCCTGTTTCTCTTCGTCGTCGTCGAGCTTACCTCCCTGCCGGCCATGGATGGCCCGGTAGGGGAGGCCAAATCTTCCTTGATCGATAGAGCAGAAGTCGCTGGAGATGCGGTGGTGGCTCCTCGAAAGTCCTATGCTCAAACCTTGCTGGAAGTTCGCCAGGTCCCTCGAGTTCATATTCAGGTGAAATCCCCCGCATTTACTGCTCAAGGTGAACCTGCGGTTTATTTTTCGCAGGAGGATGTTCAAAGATCGTGTGATCTTCTCCAGTATGCGATTATTGCAAAATGTTCTTATGGCCGGCCCTCAATTCCTGATATTAAAAGCTGTCTGATTCAGCATCTGCAACTCGGGGCTGATCCGATTATTAGCCGTATGAACCCTAGACATATTCTAATTCGTCTGGGGAATGAATCAGATTTCCTTCGTGTTCTCTTACAGCAAAATCTTCTTATCAAGGGCTTCTTGTTTAGATTTTTTAAATGGCAGCAGGATTTTGACTTTGAGTCGGACCCGCCGGTCATCCCCGCATGGATTGGATTTCCTGCTCTTCCCGTTAATTTCTACCACGAAGATATGTTGCGTTCCATAGCTGGCAGCGTTGGCCATGTCCTCCGTATTCATGATGCCACTGTTGCAATGACGAACACTTCGGAGGCTCTGGTCTGTGTTGAGATTAACCTGGATATGCAAAGGAAAGACAGAATCTGGATTGGAACAGGTAGTGGTGGCTTTTGGCAGTCGATTAACTATCATAGAGTTCCACAATTATGTTCATATTGCCACAAGATCGGGCATCTGGAAAAAGATTGTAAAAAGAAGCAAGGAAGATTGGTCCGGAAATCCCATGGAGTTCAAAAAAACATCAGACAGGAATACAAGCAGAAAAGGGTTATTTCAGAAGCTTTTCCTATTGCCGATGTTAATAGATTTTCAGTCTTGAGTCAGGACTGTGAGGGGGGGAATCGGATGATACGAACATTTTAGAAAATAAGGCTTCTGGTGATAGTCTTGATCCCGGATTCTGCAAGAGTAAATCTTTGCATCCCTCTATTACATTACATGATGGCATTATGAGGGATCCTGAAAACATTGGTTCTACATTTCCCATATTTCATAAAGACAAAGTCCAAAAAGAGCTACCTTCAATCCATCCTCCAAACGATGTTCTTCAGGAAGCTTCATTGGTCCACTTACAACCTGTTCAAACTATAGACCAAGGTATGTCAGTAACTGTTAGATCAGAGGCTATTTCTAAATTGTCAGCGGCAGAGAACACTAGAATGTTATGTCAGTTCAATGAGGCTAATATGAGTAAACCCCCGGATCTGAAATCAGATAAAGTTTCAATACTGCCTGGTATTATTTTTAGTGATGCTCGTCTTACAAGGGCTAAGGCCAAGGTCCTGGCTGCTTTTCCTGCCTCTTCCTCAAATAATGTTTAAATCAGCACTGATCTGGAATGTCAGAGGGATTGGGAACAAGGCAACCATTAGAAGTCTTGCACAGCATATCAGAGCTAATGATGTCAGTATTGCTGCAATTTCTGAACCCTGTATTAGTTTCAGTCGCGCTCAGGGGATAGCCAGGAGAATATCTCTCCATTCTGTTATTGGTAATAATGGAGATACTTCTAAAATTTGGCTTTTCTATAAATCTAGTATAGCTTTGGAAATAATTCAGCTTCATTCTCAGTTTTTGACTGTGGCTCTTCAAGAAGATAATTCCACCATTCTTCTCCTTACTGTTGTATATGCTTCATGTAATGGAAATATCCGCAGAGAGCTGTATGACTCCTTGATGGATTTCAGTCCAGGAGTTAATGTTCCATGGATCATTGGAGGAGACTTTAACTGCATTATCTCTCCTGAGGAGAAAATTGGTGGTAACCTTCCTTCTATGGTTGCTATGTCTGATTTTCAAGGCTTTCTAACAGCAATTGGCCTTATTGATGCTGGATATTCAGGTTCCAATTTCACCTGGTCTAATAACCAAGTTGGCCCTTCACACATCAGAGCCCGTTTGGATAGGGTTCTTTTTAATTCATTGTGGCTCAATAAAGGGTATAGTCTATCGGTCAGACACCTACTCAGGGGCCAATCTGACCATGCTCCTCTTCTGTTATCATCTTGCCCTTCGTCTTCTCTACCAGGGAGATTTATATACCAGCACATGTGGCACTCACATTCTGACTTTCTAGACTTTGTTAAAGATCAGTGGAATAATTCCTCTCAGCAGATTGTGCACCCTTTCTATGCTCTTCAAAGTAAGCTGCACAACCTAAGAACCTCATTGAGAAGGTGGAATAAAGAGAGCTTTGGCCTTATCCATCAAGTCAAGGAGCATGCTGTACATAATGTTGAGCAGGCCCAACTGAATTTTGATGAGAATCCTACTATCTTAAACAGACTTTCCCTGAACAAAGCCAATGCTGAGATGAAACAGATTCTTGCTCGGGAGGAAACTTTCTGGTTCCAGAAATCTAGAATCCAATGGATGCAATGTGGAGACAGGAACACCCAATTTTTTCAGCATTATGCTAGGGTAAAAAAGCAAAGGAACTACATTCAAAAATTAAAGATTGATAACAGTTGGGTGGAAGACCAGCCCACCCTGCTGAATGGAGCGGCTGACTATTTTAAATCTCTCCTTGCTTCAGAAGAGCACAGTTTAGAAGAAAGCTTGTTTTCTGTTATCCCTTCCTTGGTCACTGAAGCTCAAAATTCTTCATTGTGTTCCATCCCTTCATCTGATGAAATCAAGCATGCGGTTTTTTCCTTGTCAGGGAACAGTTCGCCTGGACCTGACGGATACACAGGAGGTTTTTTTACTCACTGTTGGGACATTGTTCACACAGATTTAATTAAAGCTGTCCAGAGCTTTTTTCAAGGGTGGGGCCTTCCACAAGGTGTTACTTCCACCATTCTTTGCTTAATTCCCAAGGTTAAAAATCCAACTACATTTATGGATTTCAGACCTATTAGTCTATGCAATTTCACATATAAAATTGTCTCCAAAATTATTAGTGACCGGCTGAGACATGTTCTTCCTCTGATTATATCGCCTGAGCAAAGTGGTTTCATTAGTGGGAGGCTTATCACTGATAATGTCCTTTTAGCCAAGGAATTGTTCATGGAGCTTGATAGACCAGTAAGAGGGCACAATGTGCTTATCAAACTGGACATGGCTAAAGCATATGATCGTATTGAATGGGATTTTCTGCTTCATACTATGAAATCATTTGGTTTCTCTAACAGATTTGTCTCCCTCATTGCCCAACTTTTGATGAATTGTTGGTTTTCTATATCCTTAAATGGTCAATTGCATGGGTATTTTCATTCCACTAGAGGGGTGCGCCAGGGGGATCCATTGGCCCCATCCCTATTTGTCCTTGCAGAAGAAGTGCTGAGCAGAGGTCTGAGCCACATTTTCATTTCTGGGAAATGCAAGCCATATCATTTACCCCGTGGAGTCCCCCGACTGTCACATATCTTATATGCTGATGACTCAATCATCTTTACAATTGGTGGAGTCTCTTCAATTAAACATCTTCTGCACTTTTTGGGGGATAGTCCTATCGGGTATCTCTGGTATCCGAGATCCGAGTCGTCACACTTTTACTCCTGTTGTCAGGAATGAAGCCATTAGAATACTTCTTGCATTTGCATGTAGCCTAGGAATAAAGCTTCAGCATATGGATATTAAATCTGTATTTTTAAATGGTCTAATAAAAGAGGATGCTTATGTCAAGCAACCTCCTGGTTTTAAGTGTATTGACTTTCCTGACCATGTGTACAAGCTTGATAAGGCACTGTATAGATTGAAGCAAGCTCCCAGGGCCTGGTATTACAGGTTGAGCTCATTCCTCATAGGTAAAGGTTTTTCAAGAGGTGAGGTTGATCAAACCCTATTCACTAAGGTAGATAACAAGGACATTCTTGTTGCTCAGATTTATGTAGATGTCATAGTGTTTGGGTCAACTAAATCATCCATGTGTGAGGAATTCTCTAATTTAATGACTGATGATTTTGAAATGAGTTTAATGGGAGAACTGAAGTTGTTTCTTGGACTACAGATCTGTCAAACTTCAGAAGCATGCTTCATCACACTGAAGCCAAATACATCAAGGATCGGTTAAAGAAGTACAAGTTGGAAAACCTCAAGGCAATCACCGCGCCAATGGATACATCAACTTATCTTGATGCTGACTCAGAAGGTAAAGTGGTTGATTCCAAAACTTATCAAGGTATGATCGGATCCTTGCTTTACCTTACTGCATCTCGACTAGATATTCAATTTTTTGTGTCTTTGTGCTAGATTTCAGGCTAGTCTTAGGGAATCACACATGAGTGCAATAAAAAGATGTTTAGATATCTATCTAGCACTCTTGATTTAGGATTATGGTATCCTACTAAGTGTGAGATAGAATTGATAGCTTACACTAATGCAGATTATGCAGGGTGTAGAATAGATAGAAAAAGTACTAGTGGGTATTGTCAATACCTAGGTGGTTGTCTAGTGTCTTGGGCATCTAAGAAGCAATACACTATTGCTCTTTCCACTGTTAAAACTGAGTATGTTGCAGCAGGAAATTGTGCAGCCCAGGTTCACTGGATCAAACACCAGCTCATTGACTATCACATCAAACTTGGATGTATTCCCATTCTTTGTGATAATACAAGTGCTATATCCTTGACGAAGCATCCTGTTCATCATTCCCGGACTAAGCACATTGAGATAAAACATCATTTCTTAAGAGATGAAGTAAGTAAGAATGAAATTGAACTGAACTTTATGGAATCAGAAAAATAGATTGTTGACATATTTACTAAACCTCTTGGCAATGAAAGATTTAAATTCTTAAGAAAAGAACTAGGTTTATGCAAATTTCAGCATGATAACTGACTGCTTGAGTGCTCTCACATGGAATAAATGTCCTATGTATTTCATATCATGCTGCTGGTAGAAGTAGAACGAGGATGATGTTGCATACATTGCATTGCATAAAGTCCATCTTGATCCCAAAGGTATATCAAATGGTATGTTAGGAGAAGGGCAGATCTCTTCTGTCTGGAAACCCACGCTATGCATAAAGGCTAGTCCTCCGCCAGGTACCTTGGGTCAAGAGTGTGCCCTAGTCTTGCATCCAATTATCTGTGGTCATTTTAGTCAAAATTTTCATGAACTTTAAATGATGTGTCCAGTAGAAGTGCACATAGTTAGGGGGACTTAATGTCAAAAACATCCTGTGTAATATCACATCCATAACTATCATTTGGTTACAAGGCTTCAGATTCTGTCCTGGTTCAGTCAACCAAAATTCTCACTACTCTTCAGTTAATAAATCTCTGTTGGGCCAGTGTATCTACTCTTTTACATCTATCTCATCACTTGGCATCAGATTCTTGTCAACTGAAATGTCTTGCAAACTCATGCACTTTCCATGAACTTGAAATTGTGACAATCTGATCTTCAGTTCATTATTTTTAGCTACTGAAATTCAAAGAATTTGTCATATAAGGTTCTATGACACACCATGAAAAATTAATGGTTTAAGTCAAATGAGTCAAGAGTTTAAAGATTGAACTCAATGAAAAGGCTACCTTAGTCTGTGGTTGCTTAAATGACATGAAACTAAGGCCATAATTTCGAATGGGATGTCAGCCACATCTTTTATGTTGAGTTTGAGGCCAAATTCTACTAGGATATTAGAGTTATACTCAAATTACCATGGGCTACCAAAAGGTCGTGACTGGAACGTGAGAAAATAAATGTTAATATTGCAAAAATCATAACTCATGGATACTGAAATGTAATGACACCATCACCCAAAGTTAGATCTGGAAGTTCTCTTAATTTCATATGAAGACACTCCAACCCAAATCCCAACAGAAAAGTGCACCCATGAACATTTATGACCAGGTAGACGAAGGGTCGTGACTGGAGAGGGGGTAAATGAATATTAATCTTGAGAAAATCATAACTCATGCTAGGATTGATCAAACTTGATGGAGCCATGACCCAATGTTAGATTAGGAAGTCCTCTTCATTTCATATGAATATGTTGCAACCTAATACCCAACTGAAGAGTGCGCCCACTAGCACTTATGACCAATGGTCGAAGGGTCACACCTGTTCAAACCCGAAGAGGTGCTTGTCATTAACCCCTCTTCAAGCCAGCGACCTTGGGGGCTGGATTGAGCCTTATAGGACGTGGGAAAGGCTCTTAGGAGGCTAGAAATCTATAGAAGGAGGTAGGTTTCAAGGGTGGTAAGCCTTTAACAATCATTCCCATCAACCCTTTGCCATCTTCTACCCTTCTTGACTAAGAAAGAGAGGTGAGGGACCGTGGCCCTGCGTAGGAGGGAAAATCTACTGTACCTAGGATGACATGCAAGGTCTTGGTTGGATCTGGGGTGTGGATCTCATCCCTGGATCAAAAAGTGAAGCTCAGAAGGATCTGGGGTGTGGATATCATCCCCGGATCGTCGGTTTAACATTTCGAAGGTAGGCACCTAACCTCAAACTTTAGGGGTCAATGATGCATTAGAATGGTTTCAAAATATTTTCTATACCTCAAAGAGGGACTAAGGGCATGTGGGGACAACCATCATGTTCATTTTTAGTTTTTATTTTTCATCAAATGAGTTTTCTCTGAGTCTCTAGGGTCAGTACAGTCCCTGGGAAGGTCAGAACAGTCACTGGGCAGGTCTGAGAAAGTCCCAAGTAAGGTCTGTGCACATATGGTACGGACCCAAGTAAGTTGGATGCACCTGTAGTGAAGTCCCAAGTAAGGTCTGTGCACATATAGTGCAGGCCCAAGTAAGGTCAGAGCACCTGTAGTGAAGTCCCAAGTAAGGTCGACACACGTATGAGGCAGACCCAAGTAAGGTCGATGCACATATGGGGCAGACCCAAGTAAGGTCGATGCACATTTGGTACAAGTCTCTAGGGTCAGTACAACCCCTGGGATGGTCAGAACAGTCACTGGGTAGGTCTGAGAAAATTCCAAGTAAGGTTTGTGCACATATGGTGCAGACCCAAGTAAGGTCAGTGCACCTGTAGTGAAGACCCAAGTAAGGTCGATGCACACATGGGGCAGACCCAAGTAAGGTCGATGCACATATGGGGCAGACCCAAGTATGGTTGCTGAACATTTGGTATAGGACAGCATAAGGTTGATGCACATTTGGCATAGGCCAGTGTTAGGTCAATACACATTTGGGGATAGGCTAGTGTCAGGTCGGTGCACATATAGCTTAGACTCTAGACAGGTCTCTGCACATTTTTGGTAGGCCTTGGTAAGGTCGATGCACATTTGGGGATGGGCCAGAATAAGGTCGATGCACATTTGGGATGGGCTAGTACTAGGTCGATGCACATTTGGGAAAGGCCATATAAGGTCGGTGCACATTTGGGAGGGACCAGTATAAGGTCGATGCACATTTGGCACCAGCCAGTACCAGGTCAATGCACATTTGGGGATAGGCCATATAAGGTCGATGTACATTTGGGAAAGGCCATATATGGTCGATGCATATCTGGGGATGGGCAATATGCGATCGATGCACATTTGGAAAAGGCCATATATGGTCGATGCACATTTGGGGTTGGGCAATATGAGGTCGATGCACATTTGACGCATATGTATGCATACACATACGTGCAAGTGTATAGATCGATTCTTGCAAAGGGGTTATTCTGATCTTCTCATTCGAGATTGCATATTGAAGCTTAATGCCTATGTAGCTCACAACCAAGAACATTGGCATTTTTTTATTGAGAATAAAAACATAGATGACTCAAACTCAATTGATTATTTATCTGTTCACGGCATCGTCTCTTGAGAAAATTCGGCAGCACCTCCCCTGTCCTGGCATGTTTTGGGGAGAGTATAGGAGGTCTGTCCACAACATGTTGAGACGGTCTCTAAACTAATGGTCGTGACTAAGCAGCAATCCCACCCTTGCCCTCTTGTTGTAGACCTGCCTTTAACATAGCGGAACACACATATGGGTACATGGGTGAACTCGACGTGACTACACCCCGACAGGGTCATGTATCTTCGGATGTTGTATGCCATGAGGCAACATTTGTTGTCGATTCCAACCCTTCTACTGGGTGCTGGCCCTCACAAATCGACGTAAATGGCCGTAAGGTTGCTACCATTGAAGGGTATAAAATAGAGCAAAAACCATGGGAAACATAAAACATGTTGGGAATTTTCTAAAGAAATTTTGACAGCATCTCGCCATGCTGCGGAATGTGGTGGGGAGATGTATAGGAAATTCGTCCATAGCAAGCTGAGATAGACTCCGTAAACAACAGGCATACCAAAAGGTGACAGCCTGAACCCTGCAATAGGCAGCAAATCTCTAAGGACTAGCTATAAGGAGATCCGCATCACCCAAAGGTCATCGATCATTTTGCCTTGGGGTGTTAGCCCATATTCAACCCCATGGCATACACATATGGGACTCAGGAGAGTGCCAATATAACCTTGGGCCAATGGGTCCAAAACTTCGGAGCATTGTGCGCCGACCTGCAGTAATTTACATGCATGTGAGAGGAAAGGAGCCCTTAGCCATGAGGCAATAAGGGTACGAAATCCTCAACATGACGATGTAGTTTCCCTATTCGGAATCCCCGGAGATCATGCCAACACTTGACAAATTTCTGGGATCCATCAGGGTCACAAAAGGTCAAGTGGACACAACAATGAAGGTGGTTTAAAGTTCAATGGCATAATGAGACAATGGGAAAACATGTTCCCAGGGGAGAAGAATCTGGGCAGCCACTCGATTGCAGCAAGCATCAAACAACCTTGTTTACCCTTGGTTGAACAGCCCTCTAGAGTCATGCTTGGAACATAGCAAACCCTGGCACTGATAGGGGATGAATTGGACTTAGAAGAAAATCTCAGTCAACAGATGAGTTGACCTGCTAAATGGTTGAGTTGACTTAAATTATCAAATAAGTCGACCCACTCCTTATAGTGGGTTGACCTACCTCCTCTTCCAATGAAACAAAGTAGCTGGGTCGACCCATCCGAAGATGCTCAAATAGACAAGTCGACTCAGGTCCAAACCCAAGTTGACTTAGCGATGGAGTTACATGGCAGCCGGTTAGAAAGAAGGGGGGCAGTGATCCGACGGCATACAATGCACCGGATCAGGTTGGTTAGAGCTGATCCGACGGTGCTCACTGTCGCCGGATCATTCCCCTTGGATACCCAAAATGGTTCTAAAGAAATAGGGGAGTGGCGGCATACGTGTGATCATGTTTCAAATGGAGAACACAGATGTTCCCGTATAACATATCCCTTGCCTACTTGGGTGACCAGGGATCATACTTGTGGAACTACAAACCTTTGGCCCCGATTGAGGAGATGAATCGACAATAAAACCCATCAATCACAAAGAAACACCAGGAGCCCTTCGGGAGCGGATGAAGGCACCCGTTCACAAAGGAGACAAAAATTGGGGAAAATAAAATCAATAGCATGAACTTACTTTCCCTCTTTATCTAGGATGCCCAAAGATCATGTTTGGAAGATAGGATGAACCTCTGGTGTCTAATGGGGTATTACACATGGAAGTTCACGGCACTGAATCGGTACAGGAGGGTGAAAAAGGAAAAAAAGCATATAAGAAAGGACTAAGTGCATAAAATCTGGATTTGCTCAACACCAATTCTTGAGAGTCCTTCTTGATGGACATTGATGCAGATGGAGATTCGAGCTTCTCAAAGGTGCCTGGCATAAGAACTTGAATCGGCATTCGGCAAATAAAATCTTAGATTTTGAATGGCATAGCCATGGCCGAATTCTTCTTGTCTGGTTCTTGAACACCATATTTGGCACATGTATTTGTAGAAAGACACCCACTCCGAGAGGTAGTGAAAGGAGGTGAGACGGAGGCGACAGGCTCAAGGGGTAATGGAGGTTCAATGGAAGAGGTTATAAGAAGGGTAGGTGGAGGTTGAAACACAGTGAGCTTCTCCCCTTGCTTAGAAGCAGATGAGGTTGGCTCAGGTGCAAAAATAGATTGGCCCTGCTCAGGATTAGTCACGGGTTTGGGTAAGGGGTCGAGTGGAGGAGTAAGAGTGGTTGGATTTGAAGTTATAAGGATGGTGGAGGCCTTAAGTGGGGGCGATAGAGGATTACTTGATTGGGAACAAGGGTTAATGGGAGGCTTGGGTGAGGCTGATGGTATGGAGGTTACTTGTGTAATTGGATGGGTAACGGTAGGAGGCTTGGTACGTAGGAAGCGTAGGGTTTTGGTGGTACGTAAGGGGTTCAAGGTAGGGGGTGATTCATGGTGCATTGACCCGGGTTGTTGGAGCATGGACCCACCATCGTAACACCATGATGTCTCATAGACAGGGATAGGGATAGTGGGTAATTCATGGTGCATTGATGTAGGTTGCTAGGGTGTTGACCCATCACCGTAACACCATGATGTCTCGTAGACAGGGGTAGGGATAGTGGTTAACTCATGGTGCGTTGATGCAAGTTGCTGGAGTATTGACCCATCATCATAACACCATGATGTCTCATAGGAAGGGGTAGGAATAGTGGCTTCATCCTGAACAGGGGGGTCTTATGGAAGTGGTGGAAGAGGGAAATGAAGAAAACTCAGAGTGGGTGCATCTTCACAAATTTCGTCATGTGCCATTTCCAATTCCTCATAATCATCAAGTTCAAATGGACACCATGGTAGAGGCGTATTGATGGGTGGAGGTTGTGTATATTGGTATGGAGGATTTTGCATATATGGATGTGAATGTGGAAGCAGAGGGCCATGTGAATGAGTGTGATGAATGGGTGGTGGGTGAACGACGTCCACTTGATCGTTAAAACTTGGGAGAACTTCTTGCTCACTCATATTCTCAATGCCATACTCATATATTCTCTCTTTCCAATCCCTCTCCATTTTGAAAATGTTATTCATGAAAGCGTGAAGGGGATTGACTTGAGGAGGAGGAGGAGGCGGTCGCAGAATTGTGACCCTCTTGTTCCTCCATTTGATCAATTTTGTCAATGAGGGCTTCTTGGAGGGGTGTGACTTGGGATGTTGAAAGTCGGCCTTCAGACCTTAGAGGGGCGGCTTGACATGGAGGCCTTGAAGGAGAAGGGGAGTGAGGCTTGCCCATGGAGTGACCCGGTCGGACCAGGGTAGGAGGGATAGCCAGATTTTGACGCCGTGAGGGATGCTGAAATGAGGGTGGTGGTTGGCCCACGTGATCCTTAAAGGGAACAACACGAGGGCCAGCTATGGTGGATGGATGACCCTAGGGAGGAGGAGTAGATCCCCTCTTAACAGCAGCCTGGATGGCCTTAATTTGTTGAGAGCTGAGAGAGTCGATGTGAGAAGCCAAAAAATCCAAGACATAGGGAATACTAGTGGAGGGGGAAGCTTCGCTAGCAGTGGCCTGCACTTCATACAAGGACTCATAAGACAGACCAATGTCCATGGGACAGAACTGTGGCTCACCCTGATAGCCGCAATCTGGGTTATACTCTCCATAAATGTAATGACCTGAGTCATGCATTTGGGGCTCATAGCTGACGGCCTCGGCCTCGAAAGCATTGTAATTGTATTCAGCCATCCTTAACGCTTTTCGAGAACATAATAATATACACCAGCAAACAAATAGCAGAGATTAACACACAAATGCATGCTTTACGTCTTTTTTGTTTTTTTATTTTTCCTTGGCTAATTTTTCTTTGCAGTTGCCGACACTATTACTGCGGTAATTGGACTAGAGGCAGTAGCTGGCGCCGTGACTGGAGAGAGAGAGGGGGTAGCACCCATAGCCCACGTGGAGGGAGACTTGCCTTCTCCGACGCCCAGCCATGAGATGGAAGGTAATTTGCTATTTATTATTCGTAGGGCTCCCGTGACCCGTTATGCCTTCAGTCGGCTTGACTGTTCCTTGCTCGAATTTTAGTTGAGATGCAGCTGCCCTCGCTTCCTGTGGCCGGGGCCGCTGAGGAAGCTTCCACTGGGGAGAGGACCACTTCAGGATGTGAACCTGCTCTCGAGATCCATCCGGCCGATGCTCCCACTATAGAATCGACAGAGGAGGCTCTTGCCCAGGGGAATGCTCCTGCCGGAGAGGCATCTGGTCTGACAATGGAGCATCAAGAACCGGCAGAAAGCCCTTCCTCCTTCGAGCATGTTGATTATGGTGGTGACTCTAGTGATAAGGAGTTCCCACATGCTGAGACGGAGGCTGAAGATGCCAGGACATCTTCAGCTTATGAAAGTGATTATACGACCTTTAGTCTGCCCCAGCTAGCATGGAGTGGCTTTGGGCCATCTGGTCCACTTGTAGGCGAGGGGGCCAGATCTATAAAGGCTGCCATTGGAAGCTTGAGCTTAGTGCCGGCTGAGGTAGGGGATCCTTTGTCGTCTTCCCTTCACAATTCTTCTCATTATTTTCATATCAGCTGCCTGATGCACATTGCGTTCATGGTGCAGACTAAGGTGGTACTGCCAACTATAACTGTGCAGATACCTCTCCCGACTTTAGGTGTGGGTCAACTAACATTCCTACCAGTCTTGCGGCCTATCGCTCTGTGATATCCTAGGGATTATACCGCGGCAGCAGGTGTGGAGGTGCCTGGGGCAATCGTGGGGGCTGGCGAATCGACTAAAGTTGCAGAATCTTAGCCACCCATTGCCGATAAAGAGCTTATTCCGGAGAAGAGGAGTCCTCTCAAAATAGAAGCGGGAGAAATCATTGAAGAAGAAGCTGGGACTTCCAGGGCCTTAGCCCTTATTACAGAATCGGCTTCTGTGGAGGCCGGCGAGGCTGGGCGTGAAGAGCAAACATCCTCAGCTATCGATATTCTTGGTGGAGCTCCACTGCAAGAGGTTGGCAGGGAGGTTGCCGTTGTTGAGACTTCCTCCAATACATTAGCCGCTGAGGTCGGCTCCAGTGCAGGTGCCCTACAAGTTATGTCATCGTCATCTTCTGAACTGAGCAATGACAGATGGGCTGCCGTTGTTAGTAGGGTAGAGTTCTAGCTTCCTAAGATGTCACCACTTGTTCTGCAGTCATCGAGCGACCTGGTGTGGCAGTTCTTGGGAACCCTTCAGTAGACTATAACGGCCAGCTGGGATTTGACTTACGTGTAGTTGAGGGGCTTGGTGGAACACCTTTCCTGCTCGTTACTAGCTTTTGGTTGCCCCATGGATGACTGGATGTCGCGGGTGATATTGTTGTTAAAATATGTGAACTGAAGGGAATTCCTCGGTCGATAAGTGGCTGATCAGCTAACGGCCATGAAACTTGAACGAGCTCAATGCCAAACAGCTCTTGCCTCTTTGAGAGGGACTGCGGAGCAGATGAGGGATACTGCCAACGCATCTTCATAGTGTCGAACCTCTTTGACAGCTAGGATAGCTGAGCTGCGTGCTGAACTTTCCAGCGCCGAGGCTGAGCTATAGGAGACCAAGCGTTAGGAAGTCTAGAGTGTGGAGGAGGCTGAATTGGCCGAAGGACAAGTTGCCTCTCTTGAAGAGAAACTATTACAGTTGGAAGCTGCCGAGTCTCGATCGCAGGAGCTGACCCATTACCCCTTCTTGGGAATTTTGGAGCTAGAGGACATCTTCCAACATCCATTGCAGTAGCCCCTTTTGTTGACTTCTCTTTCTTTTTTTTTCATTTTTTTTGCTAGTGGGATTTTATGTATCTCGGGGGATGCCTCGAGCAATCATGTATCTTGCCACTTCATAGCCGGTGACGGCCCCCCATGCCCTCCTAACCGGCTCCCAAAAGGTGTAATCCCCCTATTACCCCCCCTAAACTAACATGCATGGGCTTAAAATGAAAATGGGTTAGGGTTTAGGGGCCTAACTCATCTGTCTTCATGGACTTGGCCACTGTGGTGGCTACCTCTGGCATCGGTGCTTCCTCTCCGACATCCACCACAGCCACTACTCCTCCCTCCGCTGCCGCGGGCGCAGCATCCTCCTCAATCGCCAGTAGCACCTCCTCCTCTTCCGGGATGGACAGGAGCTCACCCACGGCTACTGCCGGTGCCGATAGTGGCGGTGCTCCTCCTTCTTCACTGACCATTCGCAGACGCCGCGATTGATGCTTGGAATGCAGAAGCAGAAGGGGGAGAGATAAAGAGTTTGGGAGAGAGTTTTCAAGATTGAGAGTGGGGAATGGGGTGCGTTTTCTCCCTTCCTCCACCATCGGTTATGGTGGGGAGGAAGGGAGATGAAGGGGTTTTAGCATTTTGAAGCCCCAGAAGTTGCACGGTCTATAGCAAGACCATACATCCTATCGGCGGCTCTTTCTTAGCCGCTTAAGCCCCAATGGTACAGTACATGAGCACGGCTATTTTTCTGGCCATCCATGTAGTTGGCGATTCTAGATGGGCCGTTCACCTTCTTATTCCATGTTCAAATCCTCTGTTTATGCACGGCATGAACAGAGCCATTCTTAATCATGAGCGGCCTGCCATTGACCGTTCACATATTGAAATAAATGATTTAAACCCTTTTTGTTGCATCATAAGGTTAGCTGACGAATTCAATTATTTTGTGATATATTGCAAGTCCTATTCATGATTTTCTCTGCAGCATCGTCTCACTTGCCTTTCATCACCGTCAGGTAAGTCAGGTAAGTATTTTGATCTCTATATCCCTTATTGCATTACTATATCGTACTAAGCTATATTATCTCAAGAACCAGCTAGTTGCTCGCATGTTCCAAGATCTGATGCTCCCCTTTAACAAAAATGATGATGATCTAGGTTCACACGTTTAACTTTCGGATAGGTCGTTAGGTTGGGAAAGTTAGGCAACGATGGTTCTATCTCGCATGCTATGGTTGCAGATAGTGTCCTGACCCTGATTGCCCCGGTCTAGTAATACTATTCTCGAGTATTTTATATTTTATCCTTTCTTTGCATTCGTTTTATAGATTTCTTTCATTTTATCCCAGCATGCATCATACGCGTCTTTTGAGCATTCATGACCCATGGTTTGCCTGTGAATATCTCACTGGTGATGGATAACTGTTCATTCATGTCTGAGTAAGAGGAACGATTCCACTCAGAGTTGAAAGGTTTTCTCTAGTCTGTTCACCTGGTTTGGTTGATTGAAAGCCCCATCTGGAGTTTTTTTAGTTTATCTCCTTGTTTTTGCAGTTTGCTCTGGGCTCCTCATTGGTTCGAGGGATTGTGTCCCCCATGAGGTTGCTCGTGTGTTTTCCTTTAGTTTAGTTTCTCTAGATTGGTGTTGCTTTTTGTCTAACTATTCCTCATGCTTGGTTCGGAGATTTCCGGAAGATTCCTATCGCTTATTGGTGAGAAAACGGGTGTCTTTTACCTTAACACCCATTTTTCAGTCCGCTCTGCTTCATCTCCATGTTCCATCTCACTTTCATTTCACCTCCGCTCGCTCCCCTGCAAAGAGGATGTTAAGCAGGGGTATCTGTTGACACCCATTTTTTGTCAATAAGTTGAGTCATTTCTCTTACCACCATTTATTGATGCCTCAAGTTATCCATTACTTATTGGACTATTTTCTGGCACGTCTTCGGCCCTCTTTTATGGGTAGCCTCCCTCCCTGACTAGGTTTGCTTCAACTCAGGGCTTAATGGGCCTTGATTTTACTTAATTTATCATATTTATGAATTTCAAACGTTTAGGCTTTGCACGGTCTATCGCCTGGCCGTTCAGTATTGTTGATTATTTATTTTTGTTTGTTTGAGAGAGAGAGAGAGAGGTGAGGCAAGGGTGAAAAGAAATGACCGCGATCGAGAGCATTGAAAGAGTATTGACCAATGAGCAAGGTGAAAATGATAAAAGGCCGATATGGCATCAACTTGGAAGAATTTATCATAGTGAGCCTTGATGGAAACTTCTCAAATATGCCCGGCTCAAGAACGCGGATTGGTATCCGGCAAATGAACTCTTGAATCTTGAACAACATTGCCGTGGCCGAATCCTTCTTGTCCAGCTCTTGACCATCCTCGACACATGTATTTGTAACAATACACCCATTCCGAGTGGTAAAAGAAGGTGAAGCGGAGGCGGAAGGCTCCATGGGTGGTGAAAGTGCAATGGAAGGTGTTGGAGAAAGGGTAAGTGGAAGCGGAGGTTCAAACACATCATGCTTCTCCCCTTGCTCAGAGGCAAATGGGTTTGGCTCAAGTGTAAAAATATGTGAATCCTGCTCAAGATTAGCCATGGGTTCGGGTGAAGGTTTAGGTGAAGGGTTGGTAAATACCAACTTTGGGGTTATAGGGATAATGGAGGGCTGAGGTGGCGATCAAGGAGGAAGTACAATGGGAGACTCAGCAGGGGCCGGTGATGTGGAGATTAATGGAGGTATAACAGTTTGATGTTTAGTGGTAGGTTCAGTGGAGGCTGATGGCGTGGAGGTTGACTCGGATAGCTTAGCAGAAGTTAACGGTATGGTAATTGGAGGTGTAATAGTAGAGGGTTTAGTACGTAAAAAGCATCAGATTTTGATGGAGCGAGAGGTTTGTAGTGTAGTGGAAGAGGGTTCATGATGCACCGGTGTGGGCGATTAGAGTATCGACCCATCATCGTAACACCAATTGATTTCATAGACGAGAATGGAGATGGTGGCATCGTCCTGAGCAGGGGATTCATCGGGTAATGGAGGGAGTGAAAAATGGAGAAAACTCGGAGTGGGTGCCTTTTGAAAGATCTCATCATCTTGTGCCAGCTTCAACTCTTCATAAAGAACTTCTAATTCATCATCAGTATTAAACTCAAGTGGACGCCGTGGTGGAGGTGTAATGATGGGGGATGGGGGAATATAATATGGAGGATTATGTGTATGCGGGGGCAAAGGCGGAGGGTCATATGCATGAATATGATGAATAGGTGGAGGGCAGACAACATCAACTTGGTCATTGAAAATTATCGGATCATCTTGCTCACATAGGCTGTTGATGTCATTATCTCTCCTCTCCTTCCATTCTTTTTCCATCTTATTAAGGTTAATCATAAAAGTATGGAGAGGATTGACTTGAGGAGAAGGAGGAGGAACGGGCCACGGGCTTGTGGCCCTCTTGAGTTGTTCCTCCAATTAAGCGACTTTATCAAGAAGAGTTCGTTGGAGGGGTGTAACTTGACTTATAGAGGGTTGGCCTTGAGAGGAAGACCGTGGAAGGGCGGCATGACATAAAGGCTATGGAGGAGGGTTAATGGTCCATCCCATAGAAGGACCCGGACGGGACGGGTTACATGATACATAAGGGCCTTGGGGCCATGAAGAAGGAGGAATAGAAGGAGGCAGGTGGTGGACCACCCGAAGAGGAGTATGTGTGGAAGGAGGCAGGTGGACTCCCCAAACGGGAGTGTGAATAGAAGAGGGAGGCGGGTGACGGGCCACCCGAATGGGAGTATGTATAGAAGTAGGTGGGTGATGGGCCACCCGTGAGGGATTGGAAGGAGAATGTGATGAAGGTGCACTCTCAACAATAGCCTTAAGGGCTTGGATTTGTTGAGGGGTAAGATGATCTAATGCTTGGAGGACTTGGGAAACCTTTTCATCGTTGGGAGGAGATGGTTTCGGGTGAATAGTGGCTCGCGATTGATGCACGTGACCACAAGATTGGAGATTGCCCATAGGTCGGGCAAAACCATGAGAGTGAGGGCGTGGTCCCTTAGTAAAGTTGTGGTGAGGATTATAAAATTGAGGATCATAAGATGCGGTAGGTTGATCATCCTCATGGATATTATTGGGATTAAACATGTTTGTTTGTTTATCAAAGTGAAACATTATGCAAGTAAACAATATTCAATCAGGGCAATATTGTAAGAGTCAGTATGGATCCTGACTTTCTTGGGCCCCAATCATCGTGCCATCCTGGCCCCCGAGATGAGAGCCTCATACTCAGAGACGTTGTTAGATGCCTGAAAATTGAACTTTAGGGTGTACTGCAACTCTGCTCCTTCTGGAGACCTGAGGAGGATGCCAACGCTACTGCCGGCCGAGTTGGAGGACCCATCAACAAAAAGGTCCCAGATGGGCCCAGGCGTCGGTGAAAGGGCCTCCCCGGTGGGAACGGTGCTCTCCTCAATGAAATCCACGAGTGCCTATGCCTTGATGGCTGAACAGGGGCTATACGAGATGTCGTAAGCCCCGAGCATTATGGCTCACTTGACGAGATGACCCGTAGCTTTAGGGTGAGTGAGGATCTTCTTCAGGGGATCGTTGGTCAATACAACGATGGAGTGCCCTTGGAAGTAAGGCCGAAGGTGCTTGGCCGAGGTTACCAACACTAGCACGAGTTTCTCGATTGTAGGGTACCTTCTTTCTGCCTCGTTGAGACCTTGCTGGTGTAGTATACTGGCCTCTACACTCCTGCTCCATCTTGGACCAGGACTAAGCTCACTATTGAAGGAGTTGATGAGAGGTAAAGGTACAGTGTTTCGCCCGAGATTGGTTTTGATAGCACTGGGGGCGAAGCCAGAAACTCCATTAGCTCTACAAAGGCCTTTTGACATTCCTCATCCTAGGCATATGTAGCAGATGCCAATTTGGGCCCTCTCAACAATTTAAAGAAGGGTAGGCATCGTTCGACTGCTCGGGACAAGAAACAGTTGAGGGTAGCAATGCGCCCTGTCAAGCACTGGACATCCTTGACACACGCGGGCAGCTGGATGTTCAGGATGGCCTGAACCTTCTCGGGGTTGGCCTCGATCCCGAGTTGAGTCACCAGAAAACCCAGAAATTTCCCAGATCAAACTCCAAAGGTGCATTTTGCTGGATTGAGCTTCATGTTGTACCTTAGGAGGGTGTCGAAGGTTTCAGCCGGGTCGTCAAAGTGGTCCTCGGCCTTAGGCATCTTGATGAGCAAGTCGTCGATGTAGGCCTCCACGTTCTGACCGATTTGTCCTTCGAAAATGTGGTTGATCAGCCTCTGGTATGTTGCTCCTGCGTTCTTCAACTCGAAAGGCATTCGGGTGTAGCAGTATATGTCAAAGTCGGTGATGAAGGCTATCTTCTCGATGTCTTTGGGATCCATCCGGATCTGATGGTAGCCAGAGTAAGCATCCAGAAAGCTGAGCATTTCGTTACCGGAGGTCGAGTTGACTAGTTGGTTGATGCTCGATAGTGGGTAATAGTCCTTTAGAGTGGCCTTTTTGAGGTCGGTGAAGTCCACGCACATCCACCATTTGCCAGAAGCTTTTGGTACTAAGATGACATTAGCGAGCCACGTCGGGTGAAGGACCGGTCGAAATAGGCCGATTTTCTTTCCCTTAATAATCTACTCTTTGATGATTGTCTACTTCTCAGGGGCATGCTTTCTTCTGCGTTACTGGACGAGCTTCATCGACGGGTCAAGATTGAGCTTGTGCACCACCATCTCCCCCGGGAAGATGCTCATCACACCATGCAAAGACTTGGATGTACTCTGAAAGAAAATCTTTATATTGCTCTCATACATTAGGTGGTAAATCAGCTCTGATTTTGACTTTGAGAGTAGGGTCGCCTTTGAGGAAGACGGCCAAGGAAAGTCTGCATTCGGGGGTACCCCCCGATCATAACCGAAGTTCAGCGCAAAGTGGTGTGGATACTAGGGCTCTAAAAATGTGCTAGTGCCGTTGCGAAAGACAAGAACACTCGGGCGCGTACAACACAGCCAATCATCATGAAAGGTCCTAC
This sequence comes from Amorphophallus titanum, assembly GCA_024336825.1. NCBI lineage: Eukaryota > Viridiplantae > Streptophyta > Magnoliopsida > Alismatales > Araceae > Amorphophallus > Amorphophallus titanum. The sequence continues at coordinate 12,224,813 of JANBPO010001714.1, forward strand.
TCAGGCTAGAAGAATGAGGAAGATGATAAGCCACGCCGTCAGGCCCCTGGATGGTGAAAGGGCGATAATCACGGGTCACACAAGCAAAATCTCTACCCGGCTGCCCCTAGGCAGGCAAATAAGATAACAACTTTCGAGCACCTATCAACTGTTCCAAATGGCTTTGATCTGAGCGGTTGAGAAACAAATTCTTTTTGAGAGTTTTTGACTCAAATTGTATGCATGAGCAATCAGATATGAACTGACTCCCCCTACCTAAATGCAAATTATGCATGAGGGCAAACAGATGCACATGAGTGAACTGTGAAGTGCAGAGACTCCCCCTATCTAAATGCACTTGAAGGCATCAAATGTAACATGAAGACCAAGTAGGGAGTAATTGACTTATGCTCATGAATATCTAACAATGCTCTATATGCAATCTTGACCCATGATACCTGACGGAGGTATATCCTCACGCATAGTGCGGGTTTCCAGACAGACATAATCTGCCCTTCTCCCAACACCATTTTATATATCATGAGATCATGCATGAAAATGCAACAACCAATGCAGTCTTGTATGAGTACTGACATTTTCAGACTATGCATGACTATGCAAATGGGTCTATGCAGACATAAGAGTATGCGCATCAGTTTTTTCAATTTAATTCAAAACTTGAATGACAGATCAAGTTTTCAAAGACTCCCCCTTAATTATTCAAAAGACTGAAAACATTGAACACATGGATCTGATACGACCAGAAATGCAGCTATCAAGAGGGAAATAACAATCAACAAATAAAAGCTGTAAAAGTAGAAATGAGGTTTTTACTAACTGCATGTGCCTTGAATTTATTGAACTCCTTTATTTATTTTTCCTTCACTCTTCAAGGCACATTTGCAAAACAGATCTTCATTTTGAATTTTTAGATACCTGTTGTACCCAGACAATTTCCAGCAAAATACCAAGAAATAAGGGTTCGGGAATTTTCCCGAACACCTTTAAGGCATGGGCTACCTGGCCCTTTCTACAACTCTGTGGGTCCCTTCAAGGCCCCTGATCAGCTTGCCGTGACATACGGTTACATAAACAACTAACAGGGACCAATCCTGACTACCCAGCTACGGGCTCTGCCCGCACTTCACATGGCCGCCCGGGGCAACCCGGGGGCGCCTCGACACTAAGCCATGTCACGTGGCACCCTGCGAAAAGACAAGGAATCAGCCCTGAGATGCCTTCTTTCAACCCTTCAAAGTCAAAGGGAGACCTAATCAAGTCAACCACAGGCTTTGGAGGCCCGCAGTACGCGTGTATGGCTCACATACACATGTTCGGCATTGTTCCGAACATCTCGTGGGCGCATATCTCCTAGCCCTCCTACGTCAAACCACGGGCCAACCCGTGGTGCCAGCACGCTAATTGGGTCCTACAATAACCCCCCAGCAAGACGGGGCCACCCCCGACCCTCAAACATGTGGCGACGAGCCACTCATCTTTAGCTCTCGGGCCAACCCGAGGCTACCTGGGCAACCCGCCGTGCAACACGGCGCGCAGATCGAGGCACGGCCCGTGTGCCTAAAGCGCCTCCCCTTAGCTCCCACGAGCTCCCGTCCTCAGCCCAAGGCCCATTTTGGGGCCCCCGGGCCTGCTACCCAAGCCGTTCGGCAACCCGGAGTGTGTCGGGCATTTACCCGAACACCTTGCGAGCGGCTACTACGACTCGAAGAGCAACGTTCCCCACGGGCCCGTCCCAGTCCCTCGAAGCTTGGTGTCCCTCAAAGGACACCCCCAGAAGATGAAACGAGACCCCAGGGGCCATCCCTCGGGGTTATGACCGGCCTCGAGGCCAGTTCGCCCCGGGGCGCGGCCGCCCACCCCAGGGAGGGTGAACTCCCTGGGGGCTGGGCCCCCTCTCCAGCCCGGAGGCCCCACGGCCCCACTCAGTCCCAATTCATCCAGTTTATGGTCCTATGATGCGGTTCGTGTGTCGTACCAATTCGTGGGAGCAACACCTGGAAGCACGAAGCAACAACATGCAGGATCGGTCCTCAGCAGTCAACACGCTCACAAGTCTTCCATGTATCCTTCCAGTCCCTGTCCTTTTCTTCTTAAGTTAATTTAGGAAGAAAACATAACAAAAAATGAGATTTTATAGGTGGGGACTGCCCCCTCTCACTCCCTAGCACCCAGACCACCTAAACCCCCCCTGGGGAGGGGTTTAGGCGGACCAGCTTGACCCATTTAGAAATTTTTAGTGTGCTTAATGGGCCATTTTAAGGGATTAAAACCCATTTCTTAATAGTTTTAGAAATAAAATGGGTATTTACACAATATTACTTATTTGGGGGTTAAATAGCAATAAAAGGTTTAAAAAAATAATATAACAAAAAAAATTTACACAAAACCCTCGTGGGGGAGGATTTCTCCCCGTTCCCCCCTCTCTCTCTATCACGATCACTCACTCTCCCCTCTCTCTCACCCTCTTGGTGAATTGACCACGCCGGGTCACTGTAGGAGGCGCAGGAGGCGTCATCGGCGAGCCCGAGGTGCGAGGAGTGTGTTGGCGTCGACGTGGAGGCGAACCACAACGTGTGGAGGTGGGAATGCGCATTTGAAGGCGCGGCTCCCCTCGGCTTGCATGGCAGGTTAACGCCATTTTCGTCGTGAAATAGGTAGGGGGATGGCTACCCGACCTCATTAGGATCATTTTCTTGCCCATGCCCATCGTCATTATGTCTTAAATAGCTTGAACATCATCGTTAAGTTTTAATGACATGAACATCATCTTTTATGTTTTGAATCCATCCATGGCCATTGTCGTTGTGTTCTTAGGCTTTTAAATGTTGTGGAATGAGTGGTACAAGGCAGGAAACATGTTTCCACTTCGTTTCCCATCGATTTGAGTCGATTGGGAGGGTATCCCGTTGGAGATACCACATTTTCAATTCTCTGGTAGGCAAACAGTCCTACCAGAGACCGCTAACGGAAATGGGTATGGCGGTGGACCTTAGCGGTCTACACCGCGACCATTTCATCCTGTGTAGCAGCCCAATGACGGATCGTCTACTGACCTTAGGAGCCTACATTGAGACCACGTACGACCGTTGACCCGTAAGGTGATTTAGTGTAGTGGCCTATACTTGGACCATTTACCTACACTAGCGGCTTATCGTGCGATCTCCTGTGACCCCTTGCAGCCCCATCTTCGACCGCGAACACCTTTGAACTCTGTATGGTGGTGGGAGCCTCGCGGCCTAATACTAGACCGCGTATGACCCTCCAGTGGTCTGTTCTTAGACCATCTGGGACTGTAGCGGCCCTTTATTCGACCGCTTATACACTGTAGATTTTAAATGCATTTCAGCTCATTTAATTATGTGTTTAATGATGCATGATCGTCATGTCTAAATATTTTTACAAACTGTGGCACAATCTTTATATCCCAATAGAGTTACTTTCTCTTTCCTTGTGATTTAACCACTAGTCATAACCCGACGACCTCGAGTGTCGACCCACCTGGGAGTGTTGGTGGGGCAGTTCCCAAGAGAGAATTTTTAGGCTAGTTTCCGTAGGCTCCCTTGCTTGATAGTGGCGTCCTACTGGGGGAGAAAACTAGCTAGAGGCCTGGCTCAAGGCATTGAGCCTGTGTGTGCACACATGGTCAGGGGCTTGGACTGGCGCTATCGAGTGTGACCCTAACTAGTTCTTGACTTTGGTTACTGCCACGTGTCTCACTTGCCACGTTCCAAGCTTGTGGAGGTACTTGGGACGCAATGTAAGCCGTCAGTGGACGCATCTGGTTTCTCTTTCTAATTGTCCCCTCTCTCTCCTGTCACTTGGAAATGTTAAAATTTATTCTATTAGTAGATTTAGTTTCTGACTCTCATGTTTAAATTATAATTGGCATCTTATTTAGCTGTCTTTACTTGTTCAGTTAGTTGTACAACTTTAAATTGTCATTTCTTATGCCAATGCATGCTTTAATTGCTTTCCTATATTTAGTTACGAGGTAGGGATCCACGTGAACCCTACTGAGTCTATGTTGTGAGACTCACCCTTACTTTTCAGGTGAGCAGCAGCAGCCGTCTTCCAGAGCTTCTCGTGCTTTCGATGGCAGGTCTTAGTGCCAACAGTAGGTTGTTAGTTGGTCTGTCTGTCTTTTCTTTCCCTTATGACCGGGTATGCCCCGTGTAGTTGTTTATTTTGACTCCTATACAGTGAGTGGACTTATATAAATTATGGATCTGGACTATTGTATATGTTTACCACTCTGATGGGAATGATCTTATTTCTCAAAACTCAGACCTCTCAATCAAGGATATCGGCTTTTATTCATAAGTAAGGTCCTTCTTAATCACCAAATCATCGTGGTTGATGACATGCAAGGGATCATGCACATACTTCTTCAGCATAGAGATGTGGAAGACATTGTGCACTTCTGATAATTGTGGAGGCAAGGCAATGTGGTAAGCTACCTCGCCGACTCTCTCCAACACTTCAAATGGACCTATATACCTTGGTGTAAGCTTACCATTAACACCAAATCTTTGAATACCGCATTCAAGAGAGATCATGAGAAAAACATGGTCTCCAACTTGGAGTTCCAATTCACTTCTTCTAGTGTCAGAATACGCCTTTTGTCTGGACTGGGCTATTTTGAGTCTTTCTCTAATGAGTTGGACCTTCTCGGTTATATCTCGTACCATATCCAGACCTAGAAGTTATCTTTCGCCTATTTCATCGCAGCATATTGGTGAACGGTAACTCTTGCCATAAAGTGCTTCAAAAGGTGCCATCTGGATACTGGCCTGGTAGCTATTGTTGTAAGCAAACTCGGCCAGGAATAAGTGGTCATGCCAGCTTCTGCCGAAGTCAATGACACATGCCCTTAACATATCTTCTACAACTTGATTTGTTCTCTCGATCTGACCATCTATTTGGGGATGAAAGGCAGTGCTGAAGTTGAGCTTCATCCCCAAGGATTGCTGTAGACCCTTCCAGAAATGAGAAGTGAAGTGCGGGTCTCGGTCAGACATGATCGACATAGGGACACCATGTAATCTAACGATTTCTTTGATGTACAAGGCGGCTAGAACATCAACTGACTAACGGCTCTTGATGGACAAGAAGTGTGCCGACTTGGCAATCGATCTATAATAACCCAAATTCCATCATGTCCGCCCTTGGACTTAGGCAAGCCCATGATAAAGTCCATGCCGATATCCTCCCAATTCCACTTGGGAATATCTAGAGGATGAAACTTTTCGACGGGCCTTTGATGTTCCGCCTTCACTTGTTGGCATGTGAGACAGTGAGACATGAAGTCTGCTACCTCTCTTTTCATGTTAGGCCACCAGAAAGTCCTCTTCAGGTCTTGATACATTTTAGTGGTTCCCGGGTGAATTGTATACATCAATCGATGAGCCTCTTCGAGAATCTTCATCTTTAACTCAAGACAGTCTGGCACACATATCCTTTCCTAGAATAACATTCTTCCGTCAGATGCCAGCTTGATATCGGGTCATTCTTCCAACTTGTCCTTTATTTCTACCAGCATAGGATCTTCATCTTGTATCTCCTTAATTTCAGATAATAAATCCGGATGTAAACTCATATGGGATAGAGTAATACACCCCTTCTTCTTATCTATGCTTACATTGAGTTCGGAGAGTTTCTCCAACAACTTCCATTCCTGAATCATATAATTGGCCACATTTGCTCTCGACTTTTGACTAAGGGCATCTGCCATGGATTTTCTATTACTAGGATGGTATTGAATAGTGAAGTCAAAATCCTTGAGGTATTCAAGCCAATGTCTTTGCCTCATATTTAGTTCCTTTTGGGAAAATAGGTACTTGAGGCTTTTATGATCGGAGTACACAGTGAATTGTCCTCCGTAGAGATAGTGTCTCCAGATCTTTAAGGTAAATACTACCGCAGCCAACTCTAAGTCATGCACTGGGAAGTTCTCTTCATGTTTCTTCAACTGTCAGGAACAATATGTAATAACTCTTCCTTATTGCATTAGTACACATCCGAGGCCAATACCGGCAGCATCGGTATATATCTTGTACCTCTTTCCTTCTATTGGTAGTGCTAAGACTGGAGGAGTTGTTAAGTGATCCTTCAAAGTTTGGAAACTCATATCACAGTCTTCACTCCACTCGTACCGTACGTCCTTGCGAGTCAGCCTAGTGAGTGGTACCGCAATCTTTGAGAAGTCTTTAATGAAACATCAGTAATAACCAGCTAGACCAAGGAAACTCTGAATCTCCGTTGCATTTGTTGGTCATTCCCAATTCTTCACGGCCACCACTTCTTCCCTCCGAATCACCTACATCATCTCCATCCTCATCACCATCCTTATTGCCTAACCCTCCACTACCTCTGCCGCCTTCATCACCTCCATCACCATCTCCGTCATCTTCACCGCCTTCTCCACCTCCATCATCTCTGCCCGAACCTGAGCAAGCTCCACCATAATCTTTACCGACACCTCCACTTACATCCAAACCTTTCACCTCCACTTTGCCTTTACCCACACCAAAGCCTATCATTACCACCATTCCTTCTTTGCTTGGAGCCTCCATGCCTTCCAAGCCTTCTCCACCCCTTCCTCCACCTACTTCCACGCCAAGGGATAGGTGTTCCTTACCTTTAGTGCCCCATTGGTCTTGTCCCCAGGGAGATGACAAACCAAGTCAGGACAGTCCAGTGCCGGTCGTGTGTTTCAAGATTCAAGACTTCATTTGCCACATGCCGGTCCGAGTCCCGGTCCCTGACTGTTTTGGGGATGAGGAGCCTACACTTTTGAAGACGGTTGCCAAGAGGAGCTCCTTTGCACTAGTGCCAGTTTCTTATCGAGTGAGGCCGGTGGCAATCTCACTGCTCACCAAGGGATTCACTATTGATGTTGTTATTTCCCTCGCTTGATTGTTGTTCAGTTCACTGTCCAAGAAGGGTTCTTTACTCAGATTGTGCTAACCCATACGGCCGGCAAGAGCCTGATGGATATCCTATTCAAGGGACAATTGGCCGTACCTTCTACAGTTTCCAAGGACATTTTGCACTTGTTATGTAATCTCCCTCGGTTTGTTGGTAAATCAGCCACGTTAATGCCGCGCATTACTCTCCCTCAGTTTTGTCCTGCTCTTCTTGTAAGAGAGTTATGCTTCATGCCCGATTGCCGAGTGAAGATGCCGAACCTTATGCTATTAGTACTGAGTGACAAAACTCCACGGTTTTCTGATGTTCATCCTAAGGAGTTACTAGTTCAAGGATGTCCACATGTTGTTAGCACCAGATGTCTAGAGGCAAGCGCCCCAATAAGGCTGCATGTTCATGGACGGGCCAGGTCGTCTGCTAGATGGGCTCGTTATTTGAGGAGACATTACAGATCAAAAAGGTCAAAGGTCCGGGTCCGTACCAGACAGGCCCTTGTTCAAGAGATTGCTGCTAAGAAGAGGCAGTGGTGCAAGTACAAAGGCCACATGTTGTGCACTCGAAGGGCCACTACTTGTTCTTCTCCTTTCTTCCATTCATCATTCCTTCCACTCAGCTACCACCCTTGGGTGGTGTATTTACCTTCTCCCAATCCAGTTTCTGTTGTTTTCTCCTCTCTTTCCGGGTTCGCAAACCCCCATTCTTCTTTCTCCCCTCATCTGGAACCTCCGAATTCCCCGTTTTCTCATGATTTTAGGCCTCAGCCCATGTCATCCTTTCATCCCGCTTTCGGGACTTCTTCTGATCCTTCTCCTCCGGTGTCCCCGGGTTCTACTTCTCATTCTCTTTCCCTGACCCTGTCTGGTGTTTATGATTCTTTTTCCCCGACCTTGCCAAGTGTCTATTGTTTTCCTTCCCCAACCTTGTCGGGAGTCTATGCATCTTCTTCCCCGCCTCTGGCGGGTGATCGCTATTCCTTTTCTCTGACCATGTCGGATGATTCTCCTTTCCATCTTTCCATTCTCTCTTCCTCACCCTTTCAGGGAAAGGGGCAGATATTATGTCAAGTTTAAATCCACCTAAATAGGCCTACAAGACCCAAATCCAACCCCTTTAGGCCCAAACCCATTGCTAGAACTGTAATTAGGGTAATTTATAGAATTAAGTTGGATAAATAGGCTAAAAAGGGGACAATTAGTTGATAAATGCGAAAATCCAAAAATTCCAGATTAAATGCCTAAAGGCAGTCTATCGCGCGATCGCTACTGCCCTAAGGCTGTCCTGACATGACCACAGCCATCTTCCGTGATAGAGCTTTAGAGAAACGTGAAAAGCTTAAATCTTTGACAACCAAATCACCTTGGATCGAAGCTACCAAGTGTGGAAGACTCTCTAGAACACTTTAGGGATCAGATTTATCCCAATTTAGGACTCTAAGTTCGATCTAATCCCTTAAACCTGAGGTGCACTCTATAAATAGGGTTCAGATTCGACCTGCGTGTACCCTTATTTTGGCTCACGATGTTCGATGGTAAGGAGACGTTATCTCAGGTTGGTTCTCGAGAAGATTTTATTCTCCTTTGTTTTATCTAACTCCCCTCCAAATTTCATGCTAGAAGACCCTGTTGTTGAAGAGTTAAAGCGTCTGCAAGTCACCATCTCGCTACAATTTGCACAAGAAATGGTGCGCCGATCCAGTAAAGATCAGGAGATTAGAAGCCCAAAACGAGATTAGTTTGAGCTATTCTTTATAACTTTTTGATCTCCTTTGTAGCTTATACATACCCTTCAATTTTAATAAACTTAGGTCAACTGGATTAGAAGATAGAGGGGCGAAAAGTTGCTGGTTCAGCACAGGACGTGCAAAAAATAGGGTCATCTTCCAGTTAGAAATCAGGAGTTCCAAGCCCAACATAGAGGTAGGTTATCTCATGGATAGCTAAACTAACGTGTTAGGAACAAAAGCCCTCTGTTCCCTCCTCTTTTCATTAGGTGTACATGGAGTATTTTTCATTTGATTGTCACTGTGCCCCTAGGTTATCACGTCATGCATGGACCTTACCTTTTGAAAAAAGAAAATGATAAATTTGTCTGAATTCACACAACTCATGCATCTCCATGGCTCTATATTTACTGTAGCATGATTACAGTCCTTTTCTAGCATGTCCATAGGCCATATTTCCTTAAGATGGGCCTTACATGCCCTATTTTGTATCTGTCTGCTGCAGGATAGAAACGGTCCTCATAAGATCGCCTTAGTTATATAGCGGCCCTATGATAGATCGCTAACCTATGTATGCGGATCTCATCTGTTCGCTATTTGCTTTCTGATTTCTGATTCCTATTATCCGGAAATAGATTGCAGAACAACCCTACTGATTATATGTTAAGCATAGACAATTAAGTTTTATTCCTATTATGATACTATATTCATAAATTTGGTTATGTTAACTATCCATCTTGGTAGATTTCATGTTCTTTATGTGGTTTAAACTTACTTTTAACTTATGCTATTTTCATGCAAAAACATATACTCTTGTATTAATGATCATATTTTTACATGCTTCATGGACTTGTTTAGTAATGATGTGATCATTGTTTTACCACGATCCCTTCTCCTCTACAGTCTTTTCTTAAGTACATGGTGCATATCCCGGTGCGCGGCCATTAGTTACACTTTGCACTTATAGGCACACCTCTAGAACTTGTGATCCTCTCCATTGGATATTCCTTCTGCCAGACTAGGTGATCTTGTTTCAAGGCCTCCATAAGTCTACATGAGCCTGGGACTCCCACAAGTATGTTGAGCTAGTTGTACCCTCAAAACCCATTTGTCTAGAAAGCACTCACATTACTGGTGTTTTTTTGAGTTCTGACTAGAAGCAGCCATCAGACGACCGCTATTGTTCAGTAGCGGTCAGACTGTGACTGCATCTATCTAGAAATGGTCCAGATAATGACCGCATCTGTGTCTACGTCGAGCCTTCTTGTTCTGGCATCGACCACACCAAGAAACGGTCCTGACCCAACTGCCTATCTTTAGTAACGGTTCCGTCTTGACCACATATGTCCTGAAATGGTCCAGGAAACAACCGCTTCTTTCCTAACCCTATCTAACCCGAGGTTTAACCCTAGGGTTAGTTTTCCCAAGTTCCTAAATGGTCTATTAATTGTCTAAAACCTAACACTCTGCCAATAAGCTCTTAATAACTTATGAAAAGAAAACAATGTACCGCTCTACTGCCGGATTCCTTCCATGGCATGACCTTGACCTAAATCCTTCTTTGAACTCTGATGATCTTACTTCGATGCATTCTTCACCTTGGTTACATTATCATGGAAACTATTGTTGAATTGAATATTATTGGCTAAAACCTTATTATATTCTCATGGAAGCAGCTTGATCTGTAACTTGAAGATGCAAGAGCAGGCACGGATAGTGTCCAAGGGCTCTACGCTAGCCCCCTAGGTAGATAGCCAGAAACATGCTAAAAATCATGGGGTACGATGAACAATGATGTCGCATTACACCGGGAGTGCTTTTTTTATAGGCAGGTGAAAACTATGAGACAATCTAGCAAAAATTTACATGCTTGCTAGTACTTTCTTGTTCATGACATTCTAGTGCATAGTCTTTATGATTATGAAGTACATTCTTGTTAATGAAAGGCCACTTTACCATATATCTTACTTGATCATACTCTCTTATTCATCCACTTGTTCCAATATCTATGGTTTATTTATTGTTGTTACTATGGTTGTTTGGGTGTTTTATCGCGTTTTCCATTACCTTATTCGATAGAAAAAAAATATAATTACTTAAAGCATGCCTCCATGTTGATACGAAGATACCTACTGGGCAAGTGTGCTCATACCTATTTTCCCAATCTTTTCAGGAAGTTCAAGTGAGTCGGATTCAGACTTTGATTAGGATGGGTCCGAGAGCAATGATCGATGGGCGAGAGAAGACATAGCATGTCATTAGTGTTCAAGTAGTCTAGAGTCATTATGTAATTGGTGCTACACCCTCCCCCACTTAAAAGAATTTAGTCCCCAAATTTAATTTTATATAATTCCTGGAGGATGTAGAATACATATCTTTTTGGAATAAGTCAGGGAATCTCTTCTTCAAGGATTCTTCAGTCTCCCATGTGGCTTCTTGTTCTGAGCACTTGCTCTATTGTACATTTACCATGGGAATAGCTTTGTTCCTTAGCGCGTGAACCTCACGATCATGGATCCCTAAAGGCTTTTGTTCATATGTAATATCTTTTTGTATCACCAGGTCGCCATGATCTATCGCATGTAATGGATCGTAAACATACTTCTTCAACGTAGATATGTGGAATACGTTGTGTACTTCAGATAGTTGAGGAGGTAAGGTGATGCGGTAGGCAACCTCGCCAACTCTTTCTAACACTTCGAAAGGACTGATATATCTTGGTGTAAGCTTGACCCTAACACCAAATCTTCTAATTCCTCACCCTGGAGAAACCTTAAGAAAGACGTGATCTTTGACTTGGAATTAGAGATATCTCCTTCTACTATTGGCGTATGTCTTTTGTCAAGACTGAGCCATTTGAAGTCTCTCTCTTATGAGTTGAATCTTTTCCGTAGTATCCCTTACCATCTCTGGACCTAGTAGTTATTTTTCACCAACTTCATCCCAGCATATGGGTGATCAGCAACTCCTTCCGTATAAGGCTTTGAAAGGTGCCATTTCAATACTTGCCTTGTAGCTGTTGTTATAAGAAAATTCGACCAAAGACAAGTGATCATGCCAACTTCCACTGAAATCGATAATACATGCTCGTAGCATATCTTCTACTACTTGATTCATTCTCTCGGTCTGACCATCCTATTGAGAATGAAAGATAGTACTAAAATTGAGTCTCGTTCCCAATGAATGTTGTAAACCCTTCGAGAAATGAGAAGTAAACTGTTGGTCTCGGTCAGACATGATTGAAACAGGAACTCCGTGTGGTCGGACAACTTCTTTGATGTACAAGGCAGCTAGTACATCAACTGACCATTAGCTCTTTATGGGCAAGAAGTGAGCTGACTTGGTCAATCGGTCTATGATGACCCAGATTCCACCATGTCCTCTAGATTTAGCCAGACTCATAATGAAGTCCATGCCGATATACTCCCACTTCCACTTGGGAATATCTAGAGGATGTAGCTTATCGGCTGGCTTTTGATGTTCAGCCATGACTTGTTGGCAGGTGAGATAGTGATATACAAAGTCTGCTACCTCCCTTTTCATGTTGGGTCACCAAAAGGTTCCTTTCAAGTTTTGGTACATTTTGGTAGATCCGGAATTAATTATGTACCTTGATCTGTGGGCTTCTTCCAAAATTCTCTTCTTCAATTTCAGGTAATCCAATACACAAGTCCTTTCGCTGAATAATAATCTTCCATCTGATGCTACCTTGAAGTCCGGTCATTCTTCTAGCTTGTCCTTGATCTCTACTAACACCGGGTCACTGTCCTCATGTCCTTGAATTTTGGTGAGCCGATCCAGCTGTATCCTCATGCGTGATAGAGTAATACCCCCTTTTTCTTACTTCATACTTATATCAAGTTGAGAAAATTGCTCTAGCAACTTCCACTCTGGGATCATACAGTTGGCCAATAAGGCTCTCAGCTTCCGACTGAGGGCATTAGCTATAGGATTACCCTTGCTAGGATGGTACTGTATTGTGAAGTCAAAGTCCTTGAGATACTCTAGCCAACGTCTTTATCTCGTGTTTAATTCCTTCTGAGAGAAGAGATACTTGAGACTCTTGTGATTGGAGTACAGGGTGAACTGTTCTCCATAGAGATAGTGTCTCTAGATCTTTAAAGCAAATACCACTGCAGCCAACTCTAAGTCGTGCGCCGGGTAGTTCTCTTCATGCTTTTTGTAACTGTCAGGATGAGTAAGCAATAACTCTCCATTGTTGCATTAACATACATCCAAGGCCAATGCCAGATGCATCAGTATATACCTCGAATTTCTTTGCTTCCGTTGGTAATGCCAATACCGGGGCAGTTGCTAGATGATCTCTCAAGATATGATCTAAATTTATCTAGGGTAAAAATATTATTCATCTGTCATTGGGTAATAAGTCAACGAAACATACCATTATCAAATTATCCATTATCATGGACATCCTTTAAGTGAGAAGAACCGAAGGAGGGCGCGCAATGAGACATGCAATCACGAGCCCAACTTACCCGTCGAGCTGTCACTGGGCTACTGACAGGGAGCGTGCGAGGACCCTCTCACTAGATCTTTTTGCCGAACCCCGAGCTGCTGACGAGGCTGCCAGCTAAGCCACTCCAGCCTGCTTCGTATACGTCACGTGCCCCTCTGCGCAGACACACACACCCCCACACCCCCTCCTTCTGCTGCGCTCCTGCAGCAGCAGTAGCTTCTGCTGCAGCACCCCACCCCAAGCTCACCTCCTCTCTCTACCCCACCACCTTCCTCTCTCTCTCTCTCTCTATAGAAGATAAAGACCGGAGAGGGCGGCCATGGGAGGGGAAGAGATCTGTACGCCCCTCCTGCCCGTTGGCAGGCCTTCGTACGGGTCCCTGCACACCTTGTCTCTCTCCACTTCCTCTCTCCTCTCCTGTTGCTGCCAGTGGGCAGCGTGGAGTTGGGGGCGGGCGTGGCCTCCTGCAGCGTGTGGGATGGGCGGTGACCTTATCGTTAGGGTCCATGTCCTCCGCCGCGCCTTCTGCTGCCCGCATTTATACCTCCCCCGCCTCGCCTTCCTCGCCTCTCACCCACCTCCTCTCTCCCCCACTGCTCTGCTGCTTCCTGCTGTTGCTGCGGCCATCGCTGCCACCGTTCATCGGGGAAACTAGGAGCTGGGTGCCCAACGATGGCGTCCTTCGGCACTGCGACGGAGGCGGCGGCGCCACCCCTGCAGCCGCCCCCCAGCCCCAGGTCGCCGCCGACGTACCGGGACATCTGCGGGAAGCACCGGCTGCAGGTTCGGGTGCAGACCCTGAACAGGGAGATCGGCTTCCTTGAGGTAATGGCTGCGTCGAGAGGGTTCCCCTTCCTTTCTTGTGCTCTGCGGGGGTCGCAGGGGAAGGCTGCTGGCTGCTGTTTCCACTGTGGGGATGTTTGGAGTTCGAGGCTCGCCCTCACCGCGGTGCGCTTACCTTTGTTCCCGCAGAACCTGGGTCAAACAGAGTTCCTTCGATCTAACTGTGTGAGGCAATGCCTGGTTTTTGTTACCATGAGGTGCTGGAAACCCATTCCACTGGTAGGGGTGAGCTCCTTCTCCTCCTTTCGTGAGCAGGGCTTGCTGCCACTGCCCACTTTGCTGGTCCAAGTGGGAATGGGATCATTGAGAAATGGGGTGGGTGGGTAGGTGGGGGGTGTGGAGAGGAAAAGAAAACATGGGGAGTCAGCATTCTCCAGTATGAACCTGCAAGTACGCAAATGGGAGTATGGGGGGACCTTCTGCTACAAAATTTTGGAAGCCATGTCGTGGTGTTGCAGCACGTCTGCATTAGCAGAACGCGCTCCAAGAGTTCTGAGTTTGAGGCATCCGAGGCAGAGGAGACATGTCCCCTTGTGGGTCCTGCTCTGTCGTCTCCTTTCTCGACGAGCTCTTGGGTGAACTCAACTTAGTCGTGGGCTGCAAAGCTGTTTCAATTGAATAATAGCTAATCTATGAGAGAGTGTGATGGATCAACACCAATTTGAACGTCTTGGGTGTCACAATTTTTTTCGATACCCACTACCTCCGGACGGGGAAAAAACAAATCCTTCGGGTGTTTTCAACTTCAAAGGAAAATTTCGGGTTTTCAAGTGGAAAATACTGATTTCACTGCCTTGGGCTACTCCCTTCATATTATATCAACACCAGGAACAAGTGGATGCAGTCTTTCTCATTAATGGGATGGACCTCTGTCTTCCATGTGTTATGTGAGGAAGTACCTTAAAAAGGGTTTAAAACTAACACCATCCTTTCAGAATAGCATGTCTCACTGTCCATCACTTTGAACAAGTCCATCGTTTCTCATAATTTATTCTAAGTTTTAACAAAATTTGCAGTTCCCTTTTCTGCTTTACACTAGGCACTCGGGCCATCTACAGGCGTCCATGGGAGAAGCTCTGGCATCTGGCTTTTGCTCCTAAGGCTACTTTGTTTACTTGGAAAATCATACATAGAGTTGTTCCGGTGGACAGCAGGGTAGCGAATTGTGGCATTCCTTTGGCGTCAAGGTGTGCTTGCTATAGGTGCCCTTCATAGGAGGACTTGAATCATCTATTTATCCATAGTGAGCTGGCTGCGGAGCTATGGCGATGGGTTTTTCCTTTAATCTATAACAAGGTGGTTCTCAGTGATCATATTACTATTCGATGCTGGAGCATTCTGCACAATACTAACATGAATTCAGCTGTTGAGTTTATTGGACTCTATGCCACTATTTTGTTACTGTGGGAAGTTTGGAAAGTTCGTTGCTCCTTGAGGTTTGCCAACCAGAATCGCGGCCTTGTTGTCATCAAGCAGAGTATTTTATCTACTATTTCTTTTGCACTGGATAGGATGACTTTTCACAAGTCATTATCTCCTCAGCAAGCTGCCTGTCTTCAGTCATTCAACCTCAAGCCCCGCGTGCAGATCAAGCTACCTTTTTTTGTCTCTCGCGGCCTTGCAAAAACCAACTTCACCCTCCATGTGGACGGTGCTTCCAAGGGCAACCCGGGACCGTGTGGGGGTGGGGGTTGTATTCGTGATGCTTCTGGATAGTTGGTTATTGGCTTTACTTTTTCTTATGGTGTTGGTTGTAGTCTCCTAGCGGAAGCAAGGGCATTGCACGATGGGCTGTCTTTGGCAATGCATGGGGGTCTTCCTCTGTCGGCTGTCTTCTTAGATTGTGCTCTCTTGGTCGACACTCTTCGTATGGGTACTCCACCTAGCTGGGTTATGTTTCCATGGTAGAAGGGGATCACAAGGCTGCTAGATGCTGTGAACTGTTCGGTGCAGCACACCTTCAAGGAAGAAAATCAGGTCGCAGATGCTTTGGCCTCCTTTGCTTGTCACCAGTGCGACAACGCGATTTATCTTCATGCGAAAGATCTCCCTCATTTGGCCAGGGGTGCATTTCTGCTGGATAGAGCTGGCATGCCGGCTGTTAGATTCCCTCGCTAGTGTAGTACCTTTTTTGGGACTTTGTAATCCAGGGGTATGCCCCATTGATGGTGTTACCATTTTTTATTAGTAATATAATTTTAAGGTCATAGTTGGATCGCCCGGGGGAGTGAGAACACTCTCACTTTGGGGGAGGGTGCACTCGACTGTGGTTGACCCTATGGTCTCTTTTTTATTATAAAAAAAGGATCATACAAAACCCACTCCTGGAGCACCAACATCAACGAGAGACAAATCAACAAGTTAACCCAGTCACCTCTTTTCATGAAGCTGAGAGAGGGCAAGGCTAGCACATGAAAAGTACCTATGTTCTCTCCACAAACCACACCCCTAATCAAGTACCCCCTCTCATCAGGATGATGCCTACCCATCAACCAACACCGCAACCTGTTACAAGGCCTTCACCACTCCTACAACCATAACACCCTCTCATCCATCAACCTACCACTAGCCTTCCATTGGCCCCATCATCAAATATCCCCCGTACCCTCACCATACACTCCACTTATGCCCTTCAAACCTCTCATCATCGATCATACCATCCACTTCCACTAATCCTCCACCAATCAAACCCCTCATCAAAGTCTCTCAACCCATCACTACCCTTGTCCCTTCATCCACTGCACCATCTACTTCCACTAACTCTCCACCAATCAAACCCCTTATCAAAGTCCCCCCAACCTATCACTACCCATGTCCCTCCAACCATACCCCATCCACTACCACATAAACCCCTCCTTTAAAAAACCCTCAACCTCATAGAGGTACAATAACCACAAGCCATAGTGCTCCGTAGTGGAAGGATCTTCCATCAGATATTCTCTCAAAATGGCCAAAGTCAAGCACAGTCATAGGCACAAGGGCAAAGTGAGGAACAAACAGAAGAGTTCATCCCTGGGACTCAATATGATCTACTGAAGCACCAGGATAAGAACTCCGGCCCGGATCTCAATCCTTGAATTGGTAAGACATCACCAAAACACACTTTACACAACAATGTTAAATAGCGCACCATCCTGTGAATGGGGATAGGAGAGAAGGATCAATTGCACAAATCATAGCCCTCTGCATAGGGATTTTTAAGATGGTTCAGTCTGCAAACCCGCAGACCAACATCCACCTCTCACCAAACCTGATGAGGTTTCTCGCTGACTAACAACTTAAACACCGCTGACTATTGCTTGACCACTGATTCACAACTTCCACAAGAGGACACAGTCCTCGCCATTGATTCACACCTTCACCATAGGGACAAACCCCACACACATACACGCTGATACATAGCTTCTGTTGATTCACAGCTTCCACATGGAGACAAGTCCCAAAGAAAGAAAAAATGAAACACGCAACATACGTTGTAAGTGCAGCAAACCAGGGGGATAGACCCCACAGACACACACGACTGAACTCAGCCAGAAACCACTCGAGTCTCTAAAATAGAGCACCAGAAACCGTTGTAAACACAACACTACACCTAAAGATTCAGAGTCTCAAAAGAATACAAAAACACAAGGAGAAATGAGAAAACAAAAAGTAGCTTCAGAACTAGTTCGTGAAGCTATATCTGTAGATCTGATTTTCTTTTTAGGCTCAAGCTGGCTGCAAGAATGCTCTCCTTTCTTTCTCTTTATAGCACTGGCTGGGTCGGACCAAGTGCTGGGTTGCTCACTCTCTTCTCTTTTCTTCCTCACAAATCTTCTGCTAAGGCACAAGCTTTCTTCTTCTTTCTCTAGCTCTTTTCTTCTCTAAGGCAGTAGCAACTTCTCTTCAGGCATGGAGTCCATATTTATAGAGGGGAAGAGTAGAAAGTTTTCCCCCCATCAATCTATAGTTTTATTGGTCCATGGGAAAAAAAAATCTTTGTTTGAAACCTTTTTCCAAATCTGCTTCCTTATTGGCTTGAGACAGAAAAGGATGACCCACTATCCTAGCTGCTTTGGCAGACATAATTTGATTGGTTGATTATAAAAAGTTTCTTACCTAGGATCACCAAGGTCCTTTTCTGTAGCCTGATACATGTCCTTGCCTGGAGGCTTGTGCCATTGACCTGAAGCTTCCATACGGTTTTCCCATTGGTCCATGTTTATAGGAGGTAGACTAGCCTTTTTCTAGATTTAGTTTCTGGTAGGTCCTTTTCACAAAAGTGAACAAAATAGCTTATGATGAAAAGGGCAGATCTTTGTCCTAGGATCTTTTCAAAGATATATTCTAATTGGACCATTGTAGAAATGAAGGCTCTTTTCTTCTATGACCATGTTCAGACCTCGAGGCTCATGTCTGGAGACATGGGCCATTGACTTGACGTAAAAAGCATGGGATTGCTTGACTCTGTTCTAAAGCTGGCAGAGTATTGTAACGAGTTGGCCATTTGCTTCAGGTGCGTCAATGCATTCTTTGAAGATGCATCCAAGGTGTTTCTGTGAAGTGGCCCTTTGTCGACCTATTGTGGAAATAATGTTGACTTTATCTAAAAAATGTAGCCCATTCGACGCACTCATTGACGTGCACTTGAAGCTGCTTCTGATGACTGTTTGGAGTCGACTCAATGATGAAGTGGGGTCGACGCATCTTGAAGAGCACTTGAAGCAGCTTCAAAAGATCATCTGGAGTCGACGCGGTGAAGGGATGGAGTCGATGCAGCCTGAAGATGATCTACAGTATAACTTGTGCTAGAATTGAAGGGGCGTCGATGCACTAAAGGTGTTGTGTCGATGCAGCCAGTTGTTCTCTTGGTAGTTTTGCTTTTGGTACGCATTTTGATCGATTGAAATTAAATTTGGTCAACAAATTTACTTTGTCAGTTGACTGATTGAACAGAGTTAGCCTTTTCATTTCTGCAAGTCCAGAATCCAGAATCCTTGCACTCAGCTTCAACCTTTGTTGGCACAAAGTTGGAGTTCTTTGATTCTCTTGACTTGTCTGACATCTAGAGGTATGACTTGCTCTACAGTTGCTGACATCTGTTGACATTCTTTGACCTGAACTTAATGCATGTTGACGGTTGGGGACGTCGAATCAGAATATTATGTTTCGCCAGACAAATTGGGCCACAATTTCTCCTGTTACTTCCTTCAGGGCTACAGCCTCCACCCAGCGGAAGAAATAGTCTGTTACTACTAGGATATATTCACATCCTAAAGAGGATGGGAGCAATGGGCCCACGAAATGTGTTTCCCATTAGGCAAAAGGCCAACTAGGTGCTTTCTGATGTAGCTATGTTGGAGGTCTCCTGGGGACCGTTGCATCCTCCTGGCACTTTTGACATGGCTTAACATATTTGCAGCAATCATCGAGCATTGTTGGCCAATAATAGCCCAGCTTTGTAATTTCGATCTTCAACTTTGGCTCAACCTTGTGTGCCCTAACTAACCCGGCATGAATTTCTTTCATGACTCTCCAGGCCTCCTCCATGGAGAGGCACCAAAGCAGTATTTTCTTTTTGGCGTCGGCCACAATTAGGAATAGAATTCCATTTCTGACTTTGTAGGAATCTTTCATTCTAATCATTCTGATCTTTTCCTCCCTTTGCTTGGGTAGATTTTCATGTTTAAACCATTGCATGAGGGGCTCCCACCAGTCGGATGAGCCGATCACTTCTACGGTTACTACTTCAGGTTCCTCTTCACGTGGTTCTTCTTCGATCATGTTGGGGACCTGCCATCAGTTGACCACCCATATATTGAGTGATTCATTTAGGGGGATTGCTAGCGAGTTTGCCAGCTTTGCTAATGCGTCAGCCTATACATTATGACCTCGGCCGACATGGTTTATTTTGATAAAGTAGAATTTTCCCATGAGTTGCTTCGCCTTAGCGTGGTAGGGGAGTAATTCCAATTTTCAGACTTCAAACTATCCCTGGATTTGTTTGATGGTTAACATCGAATTCCCAAACACTTGCAGCATCTGGATCTCCATATAGGGAGCAACCTGGAGGCCGATAATTAGAGCTTCATATTCTGCCTCATTATTCGTTTAGGCTTTGTTGATTGAGCAAGAGGTATGTAGCACATCTCCTTCAGGGGATTTGAGGATGACTCCTACCCCTGCTCTTATTCTTGTTTGTGCCTGCGGGGATGTTGCTGTTCTTGAAGCACTATCGAAGTATAGCTGTCAGGTGGCGTGTTGGACTTGGTCCACTTCTAGGGTCTCATCTTCGGGGAGCTCCATGATCAAAGGAGAATCTTCAGGCACCAGGTGTGCTGTGAAGAAATCTGCAATGGTCTGGCCTTTGATGGCCTTTTGTGGCACAAAGATGATGTCAAATTCCATAAGAATGACAGCCCATTTGCCCAGTCACCCTTTTAGGACTGACTGAGAGAGTATATATTTGACCGGGTCGGCTCGGGATATTAGCTTGACTTCATGCGATAGCATGTAATACCACATTTTCTTGGCTGCAAAGACCAGTGCGAGGTAGACCTTTTCAATAGGTGTATAATTTGCTTCAAACCCGACCAGTCTCTCGTCAAGGTAGTAGAGGGCTTGTTCTTTTCCTTCTTCATTATTTTTGGCCAGCATTGCCCCCAGAGAGCATTTAGTGGTAGCTATGTATAGAATCAGTAGTCGCCCTTTGACAGGTGCCCTCAGCACTGGCGGGGTCTTCAGGTATTCTTTTAGCTAGTCGAAAACTTTTTGACATTCTTCCCCCCAATGGAATAGGGGTATCCTTCATCATTAGCCTGTGGAATGGCTGGCACCACCCAGATAGATTGGAGATGAATCTGTAGATATAGGCCAGTCGGCCTTGTAATGACTGTAGTTCTGTCAGGTTTCTTGGAGGAGGCAGCTCCTGAATAGCTTTGATCTTGGCAGGGTCTATTTCAATCCCCTATATCTGACGAAGAAGCCCAAGAACTTTCCACTGGAGATGCCAAAAGTGCACTTCATCGGGTTCATCTTCAACTCATGTTGCCACAACCTTTCAAATATAATTCTAATGTTAGCCAGGTGATCCCCCCTCTTCTTTGTTTTAACAACTAAGTCGTCAATATAGCATTTGACTTTGCTATATAGAAACTCATTGAATATTTTGGTCTCAAGATGAGAAACACCAAAAATGGTGATTGGCCCTAGAAATCCGCAGCGAACCTCCGCGTCATCTGATTGTTGGTTGCTTCGTGCCATTTTCTTTGCAAAAAGAAAAAGGAGAGGGAGATCCGAAGCAATAAATGAAACTGTGTGCTGTTCGTGAAATAAGGTCGGCGTTCTGCTTGGTCGAGATCGCCGATTGCAGGCTCGCCCTCACGCCGGTCACGGTGACCGTGGTGAGTTCGGCGACACCGTCTTTGACCGCTGCCTTTTTTGGCTGCTGCGGAACGGGCTGCCCGGTGCCCGCGCTGGTGCCGGTCGTCGCATCGGTCTGCTGCGCCCATGCCGCCGCCGGCACATACAACATGGCCACACTCATGGCGATGGCCATCGAGAGACCGCGGCGGCGCAGTTGCACCGAGGCGTTCGGCCGGAATTTGTCGCTGGATTGCCTGTTCATCAGATTCGCATCCCCGAAAGTTGGTTGCTGCGGCAGTGGTCTGCGCATGCATGTCAGCCGTGGCGATCGCCACTACCTGGACAAACGTCCCCCGGACGTCCGCCAGTGCTCCAACGATCAGCGCATGATCACTAATGAACACGCTATGCATTGGTAGTACATGCATGCTGGACGGCCAGTCGCGCGGGCGCAATTACGAAATCCGCGATTCCCTGGACGTTTCTTCGTTTGCGGTTGCCGCAAAAACGCAATATCCGGGGATACAGGATGGGGAGCGGCAGGCGGGCGGCCGCTTCTTTTTGCAGTGTTCCAACTCAGCCGACAGGCGATGAGCCCCCCGGAGAACGTCGGGTTTCACGCCGACCGATTCACCACTTGAAGCCATTGGTCGGCTATGAGCTGATGCCCCGCGCTGGTGGGGTGCACGCCATCCCATATCCAGTACTCGGCCGATGCCCGCTTGCAGGCATCCTCGAACATCGCCTGTAGCGGCACGAACACCGCCTGGTGCGCGAGCGCGAGGTTTCGCACAATCGCCCGACGCTCGGCCATGTCCTTCTGCCAAGCCTGCCAATGTCCGTCGTTGCGGGTGCCGGGCAAGCTGAAAGGCTCGCACAGCACCAGCTTCACATGGGGCAATGCGCTGCGCGTCCGCCTGATGATCGCGTCGTAGACGGAGGCATATTCCGCGACGGTGGTAGGCAGGGGTATGCCTTTGTCGAATCGGCTCAAGGTGTCATTGGCGCCCACCAGGATGCTCAGCACGTCGGGCTTGAGCACCAGGGCATCCTTTTCCCAGCGCGCCATGAGCGCCTTGACGGTATTGCCGCTTATTCCCCGATTGACGAAGCGCCATTGCTGTTGCGGAAAATGTCCGCCGCATCGGGCGGCAAGCAGGTAGGGATAGCTCTGACCGAAAACGTGGTTGGGATCGTCGCTGTCACGCCAACGGCCACCGTCGGTGATGGAATCGCCCTGGAACAGAACCAGGCCTCCACGCGGCAGCAACGGCCGCGTTTCCCGCATGACATCCTTGTCTGCGGCCTTGATCAACGGGGTCGCCGCCAGCGTTGCGGCGCCGGCGACAAGGCGACCGAGGAATGTTCGTCGTTGCATGAGCCTTCCCGGCTTGGCGCCTTAGAACGTCAGTTGCGCGCGCAGGCTGTACACGCGGTCGTTGATCTGCACGTCGCCAGGCCGTGGACCGAACAGGG